>JALGPY010000002.1:76490820-77080820 GCA_023055425.1 Linanthus parryae
AAATGTTATTCAACCATGTAACTCCTCTAATCAATAAACCATGAATCCCTACAACCTAAATTCATAAACCCTCAATCATACAATCCCCTAAACCATAGATAATCCAATCTCAACCCTCAAATGTAAACAATAAACACTTAAACAAACTTAGGAACCATTACTATGATCACTAAAAATATTATTCAACCATGTAAAACCCCTCTTATGAATAAACCATGAATCCCTACAACCCAAATACATAAATCCTAAGTCATGTAATCCCCTAAACCATAGATCATCTAATCTCAACCCTCAAATTGTAAAAAATGAACACTTAAACCAACTTAGGAACCATTACTATGATCACTAAAAATGTTATTCAACCATGTAAAACCCCTCAAATCAATAAACCATGAATCCCTACAACCTAAATCCATAAATCCTAATTCATGTATCCCACTTAATCCTATATCATGTAACATAAACCCTCAAATTTTAAGTTGTAAGAACTCGAAGACTGAGACAAGTGACTGCTCGTCTCAAACGAGTAAATCAATCATCCCAGTCTAGGAGGTCCTCCACGTCTTATTTTTTCACTTTCTAGACTAGGAGTTGCATGTGCATAGGACTGAGACGAGTGTTTGCTCGTCTTGGTTCCTATTGTTGGAATAGATGCCCTAGAGGCAATCGTAGATTTAGTATGAACAATGTTTTGGCTAGAATATTCATTTATTATTTATGGCGATATTTAATATAATGAAGTCCTTAGATAAAATGTGTCATTTATCTTAAATATCCCTAGTCCATTATATTGATTAATAGAACAATCAAATATAGACTAGTATGTGGATAGATTGATATGGAGATATCAAGTCTAAACGCATGGGTATGCATTAGGAGTAATGGCATACTGGATTGACCCACGACGAAAAGGATACATTAGATTATGTGAAGTCACAATCGCTTTTCGTAGTGCTAATATTATTGCAATCCTTGGACTTGAAGTCACTAGATACTCTAGTTGTGAAATATTGCGCTTTGATGTTATCAAACGTTACACCGTAACTGGGTAATCATAAAGGTGGCTATCGGGCGTGATAGGAAGCAAGCTTAGAGATCGTAGTGATGTAGATAGGATTTTTCCATCCCACATAATGGGGGTAAATATCCACGGCCACTCGAGGGATGAGGCTTATTGAATGTCTGGCCAGACTCAGATAAATTAATATAGAGATATTAATGTTATCTGCAAGTATAAGCATATTCCCAGGATCGAGGAACTATGGATTGGATATACGAGTGTGACTATTTATGTCTCGTGTCCAATCCGGATATGGAGACAAAGGGATAATGCAATATGACATATTGGGCACAAAGGTTTGTCGGGATCACTGACTATTTCTATGGGTTGGGTTGCATGGATGTGTTGCTAGACACCGCTCCATGTTAGTAATAGTTACTACCAACTATATAGAAACCTATGGGGTCACACGTCAAATAGAGTAGAGCTAGATTTGGGATTAATTAATATAAATTAATTAATAGAAGGATCATTGTGCAACACCTTGCAAACTTAGTAGGACTAATTTGCAAGGAAGGGAATAGTTCTAGTCCTACTAGAACAAGAAAAACTCTAATATGGAAACAACAAGGAGTTGTTGGAGTATATATATAAGAGGCTCTAGCTTCCTTCCCATAAGATTGTTATTAGACATAACATAAGGAGTGGGAGAGAGCAAAAGAGAGAGCAAGACAAGAGCTAGGCCGAAACCTAGCCCCGTCCGCCCCCTCTACCCGACGGCACAAGGAGGGCCGAACCTCCTTGGTTCCTTTTGTTGCTTTGATCTTCTTCCCTCTTCCTCTGGGTTCAAGCTAGCACTTGTTTGAAGGAAGAATCTAGATCTCACCTCTAGACGTGGATCAACCGTAGAGACGAGGACATCATTCTTCGTGTGATCTCACAAATCAAAAGGTACACATCTTCTATGACCCTAATCATGTTATGATATCTCTTCCTGTGATCCTTGGTGGGCTTTGAGTAGGATTAATTTTTGTTATTCCGCTGCGTTACCTACGTCAAAACCCAACAGTGGTATCAGAGCCACAGGTCGTAGAACATAACATGATCTTATGTGTTTACGATTTCAGTTCATACACCGTATTATTGTTTATTACGCGAAAACTGAAAAAATTGGCATAGTAGATGCAATATTGAATTTGATTCAATCAAACAAGACCCAATTTTAACATTGGATGTTAGAATTGGTGAGTTTAATCACATAGGATGTGAATAATTTGGTTCTTAAAAAATTAGGGTTCATGGGCACATGATTGAAAAGGGGTTCAATTATGGAACAAAATTATGGAAATAAATCCATAAGGAAACAACCTTGCTTGGGCAACACTAAGAGGGAAGGAGACTAGGGCCGAAACCCTAGCCGCCCGCCCCTCCCTTGCGCGCCAAGCAAGGCCGCGGGCCTCTAGGCGTGCGGCGGTCCTAGGGTTCGGGCCACTTGTTGGCTTGGGCCCTTTGGACCGTTGTAAAAACCTAGTTACCCAATTTCATTAAAATTAAACAAGCGCGTTAAAATTGGTTTTAACTGTATTATGTGCTTTATTGCATGGTGGATGGATATGACCTAGGATTGTGGATGTTTATTGTTTTGTGGTTTGGTTTACGGCCTGCGAGCTGATCAAATTAATGTAATAATTAATTAAGTTTTACGACCTGCGAGTCGTCTTTTTCTCCTCGACATGTGAGGCTTTTGTTATTTATTTATTCTAGATGTTAGGCTAGAATTAGAAATATTTAGATGATAGCCAAGAACGTGGAGAAGTAGACCGGAGAACCAAAGGAGCCAAAAGACATCCCTAGGCGCGCAGCTATGGTGGAGCACATGGAGATGAGCTCGGCACTTTAGGGCAATTAGATATTATCATTGGCTTGATAATATCATTAGTCTAGGGGCCATATCCATGCCACGTTTTTTGTTTTGTGGATGTTTATTATTCATGCCTTATTATTTATTTTGTGTGTATGACGCTACTAGCAAAACGATAACAAGATAATAATAAACAAGGTTGGTCTTTTATTGTGGACCATGTTGATAAGATCAACCAAACAACTTAAAAGAAATCCCTCAAATAAATATTGCGTTTTGCCTTCTCTTGCCAAAATACCCTTCATGATCATGGCCTATTAAAATTCGGGCTTGCCAAAGCAAGGCGATTTTAATTTTTCATGATGTGTTGCGGACGACGCAAGCTAGTAATGCGTGTATGTTGAAAGCAAGAGGTTGGACGCAACTAGGCAAGAGTCAATTAGATTGATGAGCTTAGAGGCATGACAATTAGGAGTTATCCATTGGATAAAGAATAAAAAGAATTTATTCACCTAATTGGACCAAGAGTTGCATGGGATGCAATTGGAATGGTTCCTACCTAAATAACCAATTCTTGGGTGACTTGCCAAAGCAAGCTCAAGAAGAAGTGAAAAAGGGATCTTGGACCCACTAGAAAGTATAAAGATATTTTCCGCTTTAATAGTGAGGGGCTATTAATCCGAAGAAAATAGTGGGAGCTATATTTAATGATCTAGCCATTGTTAATATAGTCAAATTGTTCAAAAATACTAAATTGCATATTTTTAGTTTTGTAGAATTCCAAATGGAAAACAACAACGCATCGAGTTCATCCCTACGATCTGTCCTTGAGAAGGATAAATTGTCTGGAACAAATTTCATTGACTGGTAAAGAAACTTGAGTATTGTCCTCAAGCAAGAAAAGAAGCTGTACGTCTTGGACACTCAAATTCCAGACCCACCACAAGATGAGTCTCTACTAGCGGAAGTAAGGGCACGTCAGAAACATATTGATGATTCTAATGACGTGACTTGCCTCATGCTTTGCACCATGACTGGTGAGCTTCAGAAGCAACACGAGAACATGGAAGCCTATGATATGATCAGACACTTGAAACAATTGTTTCAGGAACAGGCAAGGCATGAGTGCTATGAGGTGTCTAAAGCATTGTTCAAAAGCAGTCTTGCAGAGGGGAATGCAGTAGGCCCTCATGTACTCCGAATGATCGGGTACATAGAGAACCTTGAGAGACTGGGGTTCCCACTCGGGCAGGACTTGGCGACTGATCTCGTCTTGCAATCGTTGCCTGACAGTTATAATCAGTTCATTATGAACTATAATATGAATGAGATCAACAAGTCTTTGCCAGACCTATTTAACATGCTAAAGACAGCTGAGCAAAGCATCAATAAAGGCAAGGGCAAAGCCATAATGATGGTACACAAGAAGAAGGGAAAGTCAGTTGCATCTACTTCAAAAGGAAAACGCAAGAAAGTTGCGAAATCCAAGGAAGCCCTAAAGCCTAGTGGAGGCGTGGCTAAAGGTGAATGTCACTACTGCAGCCAGCCGGGTCACTGGAGGAGGAACTGCCCTAAATATCTGGAGGATAAGAAGCTTGGAATAGTGATTCCACCACCACCAGGTATTTATATTATAGACGTCAATCTTTCTATTTCATCATCCTGGGTATTGGATACCGGATGTGGTTCTCACATTTGTCGTAATGTGCAGGATTTGAAAAGAAGTAGAAGATTGCGAAAAGGGGAGATAGACTTGCGCGTCGGGAATGGAGAAAAGGTTGCTGCATTAGCTGTAGGCGTTTATGAGCTATCTTTGCCTTCTGGACTTATTTTAGAATTAGACAATTGCTTTTATGTGCCTGCTATGAGCAGAAACATTATTTCCGTTTCTTGTTTGGACGAGAAAGGTTTTTCTATTTCAATAAAGGACAAGTGTTGCTCCATTTATTTTGATAGTATGCACTATTGTAGTGCGCATTTGTCTAATGAATTGTATATCCTTGATCTAAATAATCCAATCTATAACATAAATACTAAAAGGATTAAAACTAATGATTTAAATCCTACATATCTATGGCACTGTCGTTTAGGCCATATAAATGAGAAACGCATATCTAGACTCCATAAGGATGTACTTCTAGACTCATTTGATTTGGAATCATATGAGACATGCGAATCTTGTTTATTAGGAAAAATGACAAAGTCCCCTTTCAATAATAAAGGCGAGCGGACTAGTGAGTTATTGGCACTCATACATACTGATGTATGCGAACCATTCCCCACGCCTGCCAGAGGTGGTTATACCTACTTCATCACATTTACTGATGATTTCAGTAGATATGGATTTGTATACCTTATGAAGGCCAAATCTGAATCCTTTGAATTGTTCAAGGAATTCAAGAATGAAGTAGAGAAGCAACTTGGCAAGAGTATTAAAGCTCTACGATCGGATCGTGGAGGAGAATACTTAATCCAAGAGTTTGATGAGTATCTTAGAGAGTGTGGGATAGTATCCCAGCTCACTCCACCCGGAACACCACAGGAATGGTGTATCTGAGAGGAGGAATCGCACTCTATTAGATATGGTGCGATCTATGATGTCTCAAACAGATCTTCCGATATCCTTTTGGGGACATGCTCTAATGACGGCAGCTTTTACCATTAACCGTGTTCCATCCAAATCAGTCATGAAGACGCCATATGAGATATGGACTGGGAAGCGTCCCATAGTGTCGTTTATGAAGATTTGGGGCTGCGACGTCTATGTAAAGCGTTTACAAACAGACAAGCTCGGGCCTAAAGCAGATAAGTGTAAGTTTGTGGGATATCCTAAAGAGACTAAAGGATATTACTTCTATAACCCTACCGAGAACAAAGTGTTCGTTGCTCGGACCGGCGTGTTTCTAGAAAGAGAATTAGTCTCTAAAGAAGCAAGTGGGAGGGTTGTAGAACTTGAAGAAATTCATGAACCACAAACCACTGAACCGATAATGGAACATGAACAGGAACCACAAGAAGTTGTGGAAGAACCTGTTCAGGTAACACAGGAACTCCGTAGATCAGGAAGAGTGCGTCATGAGCCAGAGAGGTATGGACTTCTCGTGACTGAGCCCGATGACGTACCACTCATGGAAGATGAGCCTGCAACCTATGGAGAAGCCATGAGTGGCCCAGACTCTAAGAAGTGGCTAGAAGCCATGAGATCCGAAATGGATTCCATGTACACCAACAAAGTATGGACTTTGGTGGAACCACCCGAAGGGGCTCGACCCATAGGGTGCAAGTGGGTCTTCAAGAAGAAGACCGACATGGATGGCAAAGTAGTTGCCTATAAGGGCCGATTGGTGGCCAAAGGTTATAGACAAATTCATGGTGTTGACTATGAGGAAACCTTTTCATCGGTCGCCATGACTAAATCCATTCGAATATTACTTGCTATTGCAGCATACTACGACTATGAAATTTGGCAAATGGATGTCAAAACAGCGTTCCTTTATGGGAACCTCCTTGAGGATGTGTACATGACAAAACCAGAGGGTTTTGAGGATCCATAGAATGCCAATAAAGTCTGTAAGATGCAAAGGTCCATTTATGGATTAAAGCAAGCTTCTAGGAGCTGGAATCGACGTTTTGATGATGCGGTCAAAGAGTTTGGCTTCATCAAGAACGAAGATGAGCCTTGTGTTTACAAGAAGGTTAGTGGGAGCTCTATAGTATTTCTGGTCTTGTATGTAGATGACATACTAATCATTGGCAATGATATTCCTACTCTGCAATCTGTTAAAGATTGGCTAGGAAAGTGCTTTGCGATGAAAGACTTAGGAGACGCAGCCTATATACTGGGTATAAAGATCTATAGAGATAGATCTAAAAGGTTGCTTGGCCTAAGTCAGAGTACATATATTGACAAGGTGTTGAAGAGGTTCAACATGCAAGATTCCAAGAAGGGATTCTTGCCCATGTCACATGGAGTCACTCTTTCCAAGAATGACTGTCCCTCCAATGAGATGGAGAAGGACCGCATGAGAAGGATACCCTATGCTTCGGCCATAGGATCCATCATGTACGCCATGCTATGTACCAGACCAGACGTATCATACGCATTGAGTATGGTGAGCAGATACCAGTCCAATCCGGGTGAGAGTCACTGGATTGCTGTCAAGAACATCCTAAAGTACTTGAGAAGAACTAAGGATGTATTCTTGATATTTGGAGGTATGGAAGAGCTAAGTGTAAAGGGTTACACTGACGCAAGCTTCCAAACCGACAAGGATGATTACAGATCGCAGTCTGGATACGTGTTTTGCCTGAATGGAGGAGCTGTAAGCTGGAAAATTTCCAAGCAAGGAACAGTTGTTGATTCTACAACAGAAGTTGAGTACATTGCTGCTGCGGAAGCGGCGAAAGAGGCAGTATGGATAAAGAAGTTTATCGCTGAGCTCGGTGTGGTCCCTAGCATAGTGGATCCCATAGAGTTGTACTGTGACTACTCTGGGGCAATCGCACAGGCGAAGGAACCAAGATCGCACCAAAAGTCAAAGCATGTACTTAGGAGATTCCATCTTATTCGTGATATGATCGATCGAGGAGATGTGAAGATGTGCAAGATTCCGACGGATGACAACGTGTCAGATCCGCTCACGAAACCTCTTGCGCAGCGAAAGCATGAAGGGCACGCCAGATCTATAGGCATACAAGATGCGCCAGATTGGCTCTAGTGCAAGTGGGAGACTGTTGGAATAGATGCCCTAGAGGCAATCGTAGATTTAGTATGAACAATGTTTTGGCTAGAATATTCATTTATTATTTATGGCGATATTTAATATAATGAAGTCCTTAGATAAAATGTGTCATTTATCTTAAATATCCTTAGTCCATTATATTGATTAATAGGACAATCAAATATAGACTAGTATGTGGATAGATTGATATGGAGATATCAAGTCTAAACGCATGGGTATGCATTAGGAGTAATGGCATACTGGATTGACCCACGACGAAAAGTATACATTAGATTATGTGAAGTCACAATCGCTTTTCGTAGTGCTAATATTATTGCAATCCTTGGACTTGAAGTCACTAGATACTCTAGTTGTGAAATATTGCGCTTTGATGTTATCAAACGTTACACCGTAACTGGGTAATCATAAAGGTGGCTATCGGGCGTGATAGGAAGCAAGCTTAGAGATCGTAGTGATGTAGATAGGATTTGTCCATCCCACATAATGGGGGTAAATATCCATAGCCACTCGAGGGATGAGGCTTATTGAATGTCTGGCCAGACTCAGATAAATTAATATAGAGATATTAATGTTATCTGCAAGCATAAGCATATTCCCAGGATCGAGGAACTATGGATTGGATATACGAGTATTTATGTCTCGTGTCCAATCCGGATATGGAGACAAAGGGATAATGCAATATGACATATTGGGCACAAATGTTTGTCGGGATCACTGACTATTTCTATGGATTGGGTGGCATGGATGTGTTGCTAGACACCGCTCCATGTTAGTAATAGTTACTACCAACTATATAGAAACCTATGGGGTCACACGTCAAATAGAGTAGAGCTGGATTTGGGATTAATTAATATATATTAATTAATAGAAGGATCATTGTGCAACACCTTGCAAACTTAGTAGGACTAATTTGCAAGGAAGGGAATAGTTCTAGTCCTACTAGAACAAGAAAAACTCTAATATGGAAACAACAAGGAGTTGTTGGAGTATATATATAAGAGGCTCTAGCTTCCTTCCCGTAAGATTGTTATTAGACATAACATAAGGAGTGGGAGAGAGCAAAAGAGAGAGCAAGACAAGAGCTAGGCCGAAACCTAGCCCCGTCCGCCCCCTCTACCCGACGGCACAAGGAGGGCCGAACCTCCTTGGTTCCTTTTGTTGCTTTGATCTTCTTCCCTCTTCCTCCGGGTTCAAGCTAGCACTTGTTTGAAGGAAGAATCTAGATCTCACCTCTAGACGTGGATCAACCGTAGAGACGAGGACATCATTCTTCGTGTGATCTCACAAATCAAAAGGTACACATCTTCTATGACCCTAATCATGTTATGATATCTCTTCCTGTGATCCTTGGTGGGCTTTGAGTAGGATTAATTTTTGTTATTCCGCTGCGTTACCTACGTCAAAACCCAACACCTATCTCCGGACGACGGAATAACTTGTCCCAGTTGTTTAATGCATCTTACTTGTCTTATCTTACAAGAGAGGATTCGTCCCAATCTCCCCGCAATCAACAAATGTGGGGGGACCCTATATGAAACACCCTGTTTTGTGACTATGGGTATTTTGTGATATTATTATATGTTTTGGGAGTCAAATTTAAACGTTGGAGTTAATTATAAATGTTTGCTTGAATTTGGGGGTCTTTGTGACTTTTATCTTAAGTTTTTAGCCATTTAATTAAATTGGGGGGGGGGGGAGGTGGTTGTCTTTTTTCCTAAACTAGTGGTGGGAAAGTGTCTTTTCTAACAGATTGATATCATATTTTGACCCAAAAATCTCAACTGACGTGAGTTTCAAATTCTTTAAAAATTCATCATCATCATCATCATCATCATCATCATCATCATCTCAATCCCTCTCTATCTCTCACAATTCCTCTCTCTCTCTCCTCACGACATCACTCTCTCTCTCTGCCGTACCTCTATTCGACGGGAAGAGCAGCAGCAGCAGCAGGGCATCCACCGCCGCCGCCGTCTCTCTCTGTCCAGGTGCGTCCGTCTCTGTCTCTCTCCCTCTTCTTCTCTTTTCTTCTTAGATTCCATCAAAGTGTTGGGTCGTTTCTGACCCTATTGATTCCGACAGATTTATCGTCGTCATCTCCGCACTCAAGCTTCAATCCCCGCCTCTTAACCGTTTCAAATCATCTCCTCCAATTGTAAGTCATGATCAATTAGTAATCTCATTTCTTTATCGCGAATTTTCAGATTTATATTGTTAGTTTCATCATTCATGAATTCGTAGGATTAATAATTAAGTTTCGGGATTAATCATGTTCTTAGTTTATGGGAAAAAACCCTAGTTATGGAAGGGACGTTTGATTAATCTCATAGGATAACACCAAGCAACCACTAAACCCTAGTGAAAGATCATGACATGTTCCATGTGTTACAACTCAAGAAGAGTGTTTCATATCCATATCATGTATTCGACCCCGAACCAGTAGAATTGGACCCTTTGTTGAGTTATGAGGAGCATCATGTTAAGATTCTAGACTCAAAGACAAGGGACACCCACAACAAGAATGTCAAGCTTGTAAAGGTCTTATGGACAAATCACCTCATTGAAGAGGAAACTTGGGAAGCAGAGGATGATATGAGTAAGAAGTATCCTCACCTTGTTGACGAGGTGTTTTGAGTTCCGAGAACGTCACTCCTCTAAGGGGAGAGGATGTAACCCTTCAGTTTTTAATACAGTACTCCTTATAGTATATTACGTATCATTCATGACCTTAGGTTTGCATTTAGTAGTTGTACCCTTGTGTGGAGATTCGTAGGTTAGCGGAGATTCGTACTTTAGTGGTTTTGAGGATTTGAGTTGAGCTTCGAGGACGAAGTTCTCTTTAAGGGTGGAAGGATGAAACACCCCGTTTTGTGACTATGGGTATTTTGTGAAATTATTATATGTGTTGGGAGTCAAATTTAAATGTTGGAGTTAATTATAAATGTTTTCTTGCATTTGGGTGTCTTTGTGACTTTTATCTTAAGTTTTTAGTGCCTTTTAATTAAATTGGGGGGGGGGAGGTGGTTGTCTTTTTGCCTAAACTAGTGGTGGGAAAGTGTCTTTTCTAACAGATTGATATCATATTTTGACCCAAAAATCTCAACTGACGTGAGTTTCAAATTCTTTCAAAATTCATCATCATCATCATCATCATCATCATCATCATCATCTCAATCCCTCTCTATCTCTCACGATTCCTCTCTCTCTCTCTCTCTCTCTGTCTCTCTCTCTCTCTCTGCCGTCCCTCTGTTCGACGGGAAGAACAGCAGCAGCTGCAGCGGCATCCACCGTCGCCGTTGCCTCTCTCTGTCCAGTGCATCCGTCTCTCTCTCCCTCTCCCTCTTCTTCTTTGATTCCATCAAAGTGTTGGGTCGTTTCTGACCCGATTGATTCCGTCAGATTTATCGTCGTCATCTCCGCTAGCAAGCTTCAATCCCCGCCTCTTAACCGTTTCAAATCATCTCCTCCAATTATAAGTCATGATTAATTATTAATATCAGTTCTTTATCGCGAAATTTCACATTTATATTGTTAGTTTCATCATTCATGAAGTCGTAGGATTAATAATTAAGTTTTGGGATTAATCATGTTCTTAGTTTATGGAAAAAACCCTAGTTATGGAAGGGACGTTTGATTAAACGATTTTGATGATTTGATGATCCTAGTATGTGGGTAGTAACTTGATTTGAAGTGGGTATTCATGTTGCATTAGGTTTTGTTTGAATATGGGATTAGCTAGATGCTTTGGAGAATAGTTGTATGAAAATTGATAATTCCCGGATGGGTACTATGAATGGAATTGGAAGCCTAAAACTAGCATAACTTTTGATCCAGGAATCGAAATTCGGATCCGTTTGAGGCTAAACTTATTATTCAGAGTGTTTTGAATCTAATGAAACTGTTTTTGAGCAATGATCTATTTGGGATGTTGGAGTAATAAAGTTGGTGAGGTTATGTTAGGTTATGTACACATTAGGTTATAGGATTTTGTGGCAAGATTTTGGGTTTGGTTTTGAAGTATGAATTAAGTGGGATGTTGGGTTAGTTTTAGAACCCTAAACCGTTGGGTGTCATGTTCATATAATATAGCTTAGTATTTTTATTACTAAGAAATTTTAATTTAATTAGATTATTGTTAACTTGTAGGCGACGAATTCACCGACGACGCGTACGTTGAGTACTACGATTGAGTCGCCGTAATCGCTTGCATATGAGGTGAGTAAACATGCCAGGCCTAGTGTGCCTAACTCCCTTCATGTCAACTGATTTCTTTTTACATATCTCAAAATGGATTACATGCTATGTGTTTATGTATCATTTAAACATCCAATTTTACTTGTAACGACTTTTCTTGAAAATAACATAATAAGTTAACAATTCACGATAACGTAAAGTGGAAGAGTTGTGCGGAATTGTCTCATGGTTACTATTGAGTTTGGTCGGGTTATACCCGGCCAATTAATTGTATTTAATCCGGTTGCAAGGCCCCAGATCGCTCCTAGTACTCACCCTTCTGACCGCAAGAAGTCTGTAAGGGGGTGTCGACACTTAAGGTCTTGGATGCTTGCGAAGTGGTTGGTTCTTCCCCCGTATTAGAGCTGGCAAACATGACCCGGACCCATCAACCCACCCGTATCCGCACTAGTTAGTTGGGTCTGGGTCTTGCTAATTGTCTAAAATGGGTTGAAACGGGTGAAGTTTTTCGACCCGCTGAATTACACAGGTTGACAGGGTTGAAAATTCAACCCACCTAACCCGTTCTTTCACCGTTTCTCCTGCTCTGTTCAGTCCAACACCATACACAACCATCGACACCACCTGCACCACCTCTGCAATAACCTCCTCAAGCCTCCTCGTCGCGAGCTGGTGGTGCTAGAGCTCCTCCTTGACATGGAGAACAAAAGCCCTATGCTCTCTTGAGGCATCTCTCAATATCGAGAGAAAATTCTGCGTACGAACCTCACGAGCCCTAGATAGAAACCCGTCCAATTTGTGTTCTTCGCTGCGATTTAGTCTCCCTAATCATTATATTGGTGTTCTTGAGGTAAATGCGAGGCTAGGAGTGTCGATTGTGGGTCCTGAATCGCTGTTTCACGTACTCGTCGCCGGAATCTGCAGCTTTACCACCGGAAGCTTCATAGCTCGCCGGAGCTGAAGCTAACTCCTTCATCCCTTGCTCATTTTCATTTTCCCTTACATATTTGTGAGGATGCATAAGGGAACGAAGATTCCAGGTGATTTCGAACCCCAAGATGATTAAGAAGATATCGAAATCAAAGCAGAGGAAGCAGCTCAAAGTTGTTCCTGATGCTTTGTTCAAGTCCAACACCAACAAGAAGAAATCAAATTTCTTCAAGTATAACCCAATCTCCTATCTAAAGTTAATTTTTTTTCCAGCTTTTTTTTTCAGAAAAATGAAAAATAAATTTATTAGAACAGTAGAGTGATTAGTTTAAAAAAATGTTTAAAAGACATATTAATAGAATATGATGGGTACGTATCTTTTCTTACTTTATCATATGCGGGTTCAAAACGGGTTAGAAATGGGTTAACGGGTGACATTGACCCGTTTATGACCCACCCATAAAACCCGTACCATGTACACGGGTAGAACGGGTTCGACCCATGTATAATAAACCCATTTATAAAAGGGTCGGGTCAACCCGAACCCGCCCGTTTGACACCTCTACCCCGTATCAACTAATTGAAATTTTGATCTTTTGAATTTAATGGTTATTAATGGGAAAAAGAATGAGTATGAAATTTGGGATTTCCCAACTAGAGTATTGAACTCGAATTTGCGAACTGTAAACTCTCATGTTTTCTTACAAGTGTCAAATTCAACTTCCGGTGTGTTTAAAGATAAACTCCTACTCGCAAAAGTGGTCATTGTTTTTATAACTGCCTCATCATCATTTTAAATGCTTGGGTGTTTGCTTGCCAGTATTTTTATGCTGATTTTTGTACTATGGTGTTTCTTTTTATTTCTGCACCACAGGTCTAGGTGGTGAGTATTTGGCATAGCGGGAGACGCGCTTCATCACCGATGCTTTAGTCGTTCATTTTAAGTTTTGGAACTCTTTTAGTATTTATCACACTTAGTTGTTTTATGCCCGCGTTTGAGGCGAGAATAATTGAACTGTAATAATGCTTGGTTAATTATTTTATTGGATGTTGCTTGAGAACCATCTTTAAAAGTCCTTGTATCCGGGTTAGTCTCGGGTACGGAGTGACACCCCCCGGGCCTCCGGCTTGGTCATTTTGGGGGTGTTACACTATAATTGTAAATAGTAAACCCTAAAATGTAACCTAAACCCTGAAAACAGTAGACATTTTTTTATAGAAACTCTGATTCATGCTATTATCATAAATAAAATGTTTTTCATTATTATTAAAAAGAAAAGTGTAAGTACCTAGTAGATAGTTTAACCCAAACCCTATAATAGTAAACTGTAAACCCTAAAAACTACTAAGTACTATTACTATGGTTACTAAAAATGTTATTCAATCTTCTTAAACCCCTCAATCCTATATCATCTAACCTAACATTGTCAAATATCAGGAATGCCTCGCAAAGTTTATTATTACGTCGTATTTGTGGGTCGAAAAACCGGCATATATACTTCTTAGTGTCAGGATCAAGCGGCAGGATATAAGAACGCATGCTATATAAAGATATGCAACATATGAAGAGGCTGAAAAAGCTTGGTTTGAGGACCATCAACGCCGCTGTGAAAATGACCGTAACGGACCACAAACTTCATACGAGGGGAATGTTCATGCCGGTCCATCCACTTATGTAGAATTAGTTGCTCATGCGCCTCCAAAAGCTAATTCGTTAATTGTTTTTGTTATTGGTTTTGTTGTTGGTTTATGTAGTTGCTATATAATCATGTCATAGTTATGCGCGCGTGTGTTTGTATTCGGTAGTCGTTGTTAGTTGTTTCCTTTGTAATCGATTGTCGATAATAAAATAAATTAGAAAAACAAAAAGCTCATTCCACACCAACAAAATATTTATATCATGACAAGTTAGTACACCAAGTCCAACTACCTACGCACCATCTTGTCCTTCCACATATCCTTTCCATCAACAACCGGGAAGTGAAAAGCAGTCATCCAAATAAATATACAATAATTCAACTTCTGTTGATTCAGATCCCTTTTGTCTAGTTCAGTCCAACCCCTGATCGGATCACATTCCAGAAGGTGCTCGATCATTCTGATGACATAGAAGCATGTCCCTTTCGTCTTATCTGTTGCATATTTCCATTTATCGGCCGACTTGAAGAAGTGCACAATCTCCAAATTCTTTTTTATAAACAACCTGTTCGGCGCTTTGCATACACCGAATTCTTCCAGCATCGTTTGAAATTCTTTGCGAAGAGCTCCAATCTCCCATTGCTTTTTGCCCGAGCCTTTCAATGGATCGAAGACTTGAATCACCATATTATCGACTTCAATGTAAACGAGCAACCAATGTCCTTCTCCCCCCTTAACTGGCAGTTTTGAGAACCACGGCATGAGCCACTTACGTTCTTTGGAAATCTCAGTACCAGGGGGAGGCTTGTTCCCTTCCATATGTAGAGCCAACTGCTTCTTTCGTGCCTCTGGAGTCAAGGATTTATTCACCCGTGCATGATACCACTCATAGTCAGTAATGACTATGTCCGTCCTGGCCTTGCGTTGAGTCTTCGAGTACAACCGTCTTTGCACATAAGTAATCCCGTCCATGTGATTACATCGCAAAGCACATATATTTCTCATAATGTAACGGAAGAACTCTCGTCCAAGTACCTTGCATCCACATTTTATCCCCTGGTATTCTTTGTGAGGATCGTCTAGACAAGCAAGGAAATAGTTTCAAATTCCGACGGTGGCTTAGTCAGATTCCTGAAGCTGGGATATGGAATAGTCACACTGTACAACAACTTCTTAGGAAAACAACCTTGTTGTGCTAGTGCAACCCGATACACCATAGTCTCCCACTCAATTCTACCACGAATACGACGCCAGTAAACTTCCTTACCATTCTCATAAACAATTTTCATCTCATCCCTGTTATATGTACGTAAATGATCCCCTCTTTCATAATCGCAAAGCGATTGGGGAGTCCAGCACTCTTCGTTTCTAGTTTCTTCCTCATCTTCATAAAAAGGTGGCCAATCATAAGGCCCAAACTGATCGATCTGAATTGCTTCAGGCTTTGGATCTGATTCTTCATGGATATCATCGTATTTATAACCCATCCATTCATCTAATTGTTCATCAAGGGTTCCCCCCATCTTGCCCCGAACTCCCCCCTTCTGCTGGTATGGACGGTCCTGCTTTTGATTCTCTGATTGGGGTTTCATGGACTTGACAGTACCCCCCTGATTCTGCTTGTGTAGTGGGGCTACCCTCAATTGGATTGGATCCATTGCTTCCTTCTCTTTCTCTGATTGGGGTTAGCTCGAACGCTCTGGATCCCCCTTGTGTTGTTTCCCTGAATGGGGTTGGCTCGATTAGCCTTGACCCCCCCCCTTCTTGATTAGATTCAATGACAACTTTTCTCTCTGTATCCTAACAATAAGGATGACAGGTTTATTATGTCATAATAATGTTATACTACAGAAGTCAAACACTATAAATAAGAACGACATGCGTACCTCGCTAAGGTACTGAATGCCGGTCGTTGGGTCTTCTCAAACTTTTTCCCACTGGATGTTCATATTTTTTACAATTTTGTACGTTGCTTTACCCCACACGCCGAGCTTGGTCAGTCATTCCTTCTCTTTCTTGTCGTGATTGCTCATCTTTTCACCTAGAACAACGTTATCGTTCTTAGATTCCTTTTTTCAACGCATTCAGTTCTTCCTCCATCTTACCCATCCTCGTACTCAAGTCTTCTACTTGCTTATATATATGGAACTGGTTATATTTGATAGGAACCAATGCCTGTTAATTAGCTTTCAGTATAAACCATTTCAAGTCTTCTACGTCAACTCTCTCAGTTCTGGCAGCTTCGGGTTGACCGGTAGCTGGAGGTGTGGTAGACACTGAAGGTTGGGTTCTCGTTGGAGATGGAGGTGGGGGCGAGGAAATCACAACTGCACCATTTCTCCATCTCAGGACAAGACTGGCATCCTCCTCTTCCTCTTCTTCTTCCTCATCCACAAGAGCAACTTCCTTGCGCTTCTCCGCCTTCTTCTTCTTCGACTGTCGGCCAAGCTCGTCGTCGTCGTTAACTGTTTTTTCTGTGGCCCAGTGATAGCTATCTATTAGATAGCTATTTTGGGCATAATATCATGTGTAGTTAAGTCAAATTGCGAAGTTTATGACAGATTTATCAATTATTTAGTGCAATTTGAGTTGGGATAGTACTTCACCAAATATTATGTTTTTGTTGTGCACTATTACAAGTGGCTTGATTAACTTTTGAATTTCGTATTTGAGATAGTGATTTTCCTTTTGGTTATCATAGGTGTTCAGTACCTGGGAATTAAGAAGCAAACGGAACACAAGGTTTTGTAGCAAGATTGAAGAGGCTGGAATGCAAACAAAAGCGAAACTCAGTGGCTGTTTTGTGATTGCTGAAACTCAGGGGCTGTTTGCTATTTCAAAAATCTGTTTGGGGCTGAGTTGAAACCCAGCTCAGGGAAGCAAAGAGAAAAAGAGGTCCACGAACATAATGGGAAGAGAAAGAAAAAAAACTAGAAGAAATCGCGGAGGAGAAGAAAATAACAAAAGGAAGCAGTGTAAAGGAGAAGAGGAGAGGACGATCAAACCTGGGCTTTCTGCGGTAGAAATCAGACCTGGACAGCAGTTGTTTCAGACCTGGACAGCGGCTTTGTTGGGGTGTAAAACGCAGCAGTAGCAGCGACGAAGAGCAGAGAAATAAAGGGCTGTTGAGATTGAATTTCATGAACATCAAGCACGCCAAAATACCCTGGAGAATGAGCTATCTCTTTCCTTCTTCTTCTTATTCTGAATTCATATTTGTTTTTGCTTTAGTTTCTATGTCTCTTAATTAAAATTATCTGGGTTTAGGGTATTGATGATTTTTTTTAGTTGATGGTTTGTTGTGCAATCTTAACTTCGATCATAGCATATCAATTATAGATTGGATTTTATGACTAGTTATAAAATGTGTGATTGGAACTCAAATATTTTGAATTCAATTTGGAAGTATTTGTGCTGAATCATACGCTTGAATGTTAGTAATAGACTTGTTTTGATTAGATAGTCATTTTGTGAAATGATTTATGCAGTCAAAACAGTTTATTCAGCTTATAATTGAATTATTCTATAGAGATTACATGATTTATCGTCTGGGAGATAGATTAATCCTAGTTAATTTATGCCTTTGACATAAATCATTGTGTTCTTGATTAATTAGATGGTGAATAGGTGACTAGCTAGTCTGGATCGGATTCTTGACTTGAGCATCAACCTGATAAACTTAAAAAGGATTCAGTACCCTAACCCACTGTTCTCTATTATTTCTTAAACTCAAATCAATTTGCTTGCACTCTTATTTTATTTTAATTTTTTCTCTTAAAATTGTTAAGTAGTTTACATTAGGCTTTAGTTAATTATTTCAAATCACCCAAAAATCAATCACTCTTACTTGCACATCGTTTCAGGATACCTAGCTTCGTGTATTTGAAATTGCCCCGATCCCTTGGGTTCGACTCTCGAGTCACATTAACGTGTGATAGAAGAATATTTAAAGTTGGTTATTTTTCTCGTTTATTCACACCATATTATTCCGATCACGCAGCCCCATCATCACTTGCAACATCATTCTTCCTCCTCTTATGCGTCGTATCCTTACCCATTGCCTCATCCGTAGGCACTCCCTCAAAGGTGTAGCTTGGTGTGAATTTCCGATTAGAACTCATGTCATCCTCAAGCACTGTCCTCTTCTCAAACAGAGCAGTCCACCTAGGGTGAAGTGATTGGTCGGGGTGAGTCCTCCTGTATTCAATGAAGCTACTCCAGTAGTGTTGTTTCTTCACTTCCTCCCTTGGGATGAGAATAGGATGAACAGTCTTTATCTCGTTCCAGTATTGGGCTACGTCTTCCAAGCCCAATACGCTTCCTTTCCACGTCCAATTAGCCAAGCGCGACAACTTCCTTTCCTGATCTACCCTCGATTTTCCCTGCAGCTCACCAAAGTCAGGTATGGCCTCGCAAATCCATGCCAGAAATTTGTGCGGAAAGTTCAACATGTTGTACTTCTGAAGAGCGAGGTGATCCATATTTTTCTTCCAAGCCTCCTCAGCTACTTTCTCAACGAAAGCTGGCCACAAGCACCTGCCCCATCCAAAGTTGTTTTCCCAATCAAAATCCAAAAGCAGGCCCAACGGTACCATGGATATTGTTTCCGCATTGGTTTTCACAAACATCATTCGCCCAATCATGCATACTATTAACAGACTCGCATAATCACATTTCTCCTCCTCGGTCGACTCTTTAATTTTGGGCTTTAGGCCATCCAAAACCTTTTCCATTACCGATACCTTGATGTTGTTACCGAGCTTGTGTTCAGGGAAATGCTTTGCAGCCCAACTGTATGCATGCTCTTTATAGCCAAAACCAGTAGTTTCGTTCAAGCTTTGCCCCGAAACCAAACAAAACTCCTGCAATCCAAACCGTACTGGCATGTTGTTGATGTAGAACCAAACCCCAGGATCTTTTTCCCCGTGTTCATCTTTGCGTGCATGACAACATTCACAAGCATAATGGGAAAGGTAATGTTGTTCGCCCAATGGATGTCCAACAAAAACTTCAGCTGTGGGAGCCTTGCCTCGATCAATTCCTCAACTTCAGGGAAGACGTATTACAAACTCTGCTTGTATCCTTTCAAGGCTACCCTCGTAGTGATGTTTTCTCTCTCGACTTTAACCTTGCGCAATGGAAGCGGTACATCTCCCAACTTCTCGTCGAACTCCGAAACCTTAATTATTTGCACCTACAGTTCAAATGAAACTTTCATTAATAATGTCAAATTGATAATAAAATACTTCAAAGTATTCATAGATGGTCTGTTATTGTTTAAAATTTATGAATTAGTATAAGTGTTACTGAATTTAGATTAAGTGTTCAACTATAAGTGTGTCACATTTTTATTTTAAGTGAAGTGTTGCTGGGAGATCCTTAACTGTTCAAGTCTACACACTGCTAAATTTGAAGTGTTAAAGTTGCAGAACTTTTCTAAGTCTAGAATCAATGGTTTTTCTTTTTCTAACTGCCGAGATGAGCTCGTTACTCGTGTCAGTATAGACCAGATTACACTGAGACGAGTACCTTCGTCTCGGTATAAACTTGAATATACTGATACGAGTAACTTGCTCGTCTTAGTATAAGCTGGTCTATACTTAGATAAGTACACTGCTCGTCTCAGTATAAGCTGGCTTATACAAAGAGGAGAGTGAAGTACTCATCTCAATATGAGTAAACTGCTCGTCTGGCAGGTCTTACTTTCTCCTCGTACCAGTTTTATTTGTTCTCGTCTCAGTATTAATCTCGTGATACTGAGACGAGAACTACTCGTATGAGTTCCAGATCTAGAACAGGTCATCGTCGAGTTCTAGATCTGGATCTTATTCTCGTCCCAGTTCTTGATTTGGTGGAATTCAAACAGCTTTTTATGATCAAATATTACACAAACCAATTTTACAGACACACAACAACAATTCAAACATCAATTTTCAAACACATAACCATCAAGTAAGTTACCGAATGCAAGAACTGAGAAAGAGGGTATTTGAAAAATCTAACATGTTCTTTGACGGTGGGTGGCGTGCTACCCGTGACAGTGGCGACGACGGACGGAGCGGAGGAGGAAGAGGAAGCAGCAAAGGATGCCATGGAAGCTTCGTTGCAGTTGCTTTTGCAGTTGCAGAGAAGAGAGAGAGAGAGAGAGAGAGAGAGAGTTGCGAGCGAAGTGAAAAGTGAATTCGGGGGTAAGATGATGATGTGTATATGTTTGTTTTATTAATCATCCATATTTAAGTGTATATTTAATTAAATTGTTTAACCTCAAGTGGGGTCCAACCGATAAACGTAAGTGACTCGGAGGGTATTTTTCAATGACCAATTCACGATACGGGTAGCACGCCGATTGTTTGCCCTCTTTCTATCTAAAACATAAGACCGCAGAGGAAAGAGAGTTGACAACAAATTCCCTGGCCAAAGTACGACACCAACACCTTGAATAACTTGAATCAACCCAGTTCGACACAACCAACATCGCCTTGTATGTCACTGCTTTGAAATCGAAGGAGAGAGAGTCGACAACAAATTCACTGGCCACCAGTTGTCTTTCTCCTTCTTCGTCGCCGGTGGTGGTCATATTTCGTCTCCTTTTCAGCGGCTCAGTCCTAGGTGTGATCAGAATGGAAGGCACCGATCTTCTTTCGCCTCCATCTTCATTCGTTCTTTCTCAGGGTCGTACATAATCGGGTGTAGCTGGGTTGAGTTGTAAACCCAGGTAACCCTAATGACAATGGAGTACGTTATAACGCAACCGAACCATCTCAACCAGAATGTGTAATTGAGTTAACCAAAACCCTCTTAAACTATGCGGAAATGGGCAGGTTCTTGGGTCCTGGTCGACTTTTCCAGGTCTAGATTTTGTACTATGAAAATGTTAGGCGGGTTTATCCTTGAGAAGCTGTCACTGGCAAAACTCGAAAAGGTTCGCGATTTTTCAAGTGATATATAAAAGAAAACGAGGGAGAGTGAGATCGTTGGAAAGTTTGGATAATCAATACTTCTTTTTATAATGGAGAAGATGTCCATTAAAAAAGGCACGAACTGAATAGTCACAACACTAACATTTGAGATCAGGTAAAATTAAATTTCAAATTATAATTCGATCAGTCACAAGTCACAACTCCTCGTATTGGTAAATGTGATGAGTTTTCAAGTGTAATCTAAGAAAGTAAGGAAAATACTAGAACTCTTTACACTTTATTTTTAGAAGAGAACTCTCTACACTTTTACAAAGTAGTATAAGTATTGATAGCTTACTTGAGGACCACCACCACCACCTTTCCCTCCGCCATCAGAGCCATCACCACCACCATCTGGCACTCCACCTTCAAGATCAGGAAACTGATCCAGAGCATCATCAAAATTGTCGTCGTCCGGAACATTCACCTCTTGCTCTGCTCCCTCTGCAGCCGGGTATCCCTTTAAACAAGTTGCGACGGAATCAAATCAATCTGTAAAAGCAATAAGAGAAAAAGTAATCAATCAGTGAACAAAAAATCAACAAAATATACTTACACATGTCAAGACACAAACTAAAAGGGGAATGCCAATCCAGAACCAACAAGGTAGCGATCTTTCCGACTGGCCATACAAATCACAATGGACATACAATTTAGACCCAAAATCAGATAATTATTATAAATTAAAAGCAAGATTGGAGTTGAGGTATGGTCCCGGTGTCCAAGATTGGTGCCCTGAAGAATGAATTTAACCAAGAAATTCCACAATGGCCATGGGGCTGGATACCTGCCAGCTCCGGTGGTCTGTTCCCCAAAGCCCTGACGGAGAAATTTGCCCAAAATAGAGCCTGCCACCCTTCAATCTCCCCCCGACGAGGCGACTCGGTCCTCCAACAAGCCCGTACACGACGATCTCATACTTGATGTGTTAGTTCCCGTGAGTCTCGTCAACCTAATTCCTAAGGGAGCCAATTGAATCATTAGACCACCACACAAAGATGTCGGCGATCCACACTACTACAAAGAAAAGTGGAATCTATTCGGCAACTGGGTCCTTGTTTAAATCTTAGTAAGTGCCTTTGTCACCGATTAAAACTGAGATATAGGCAAACTGCAGGGAAGTGACAATGAAGGGGATTGAATTATCGAAATCCCAACAGACAACATTCGCCATTAATGTTCCGAGATTCGCCATTTCTTTCGGAACTTGAAATCAATGCATAGTGCTCGGGTTTGACAGGAAGAAGACTTAGAGAGACGCACAGTGGAAAAGGGTTAAAGAATTATCGGAATTAAAATGTTCGTTTATAAAGTGAGAGATGAGAAAAATTGCGTGTAATATATTATCCTAAGTTGAAAATATTAAATGAAAGTATGATTTCAGTCAAAAGCGTTATTTCAAAGTAAGACTGAACTCATTTTTAGAAGCAGAAAGCGGCAGATGTTGCCCATACCGATGGACGCTTGGTTTCTCAAACGCCAAGGCTTGTGTCGCTGCTCAGGTGCTGATTATAGAGCAAACAAATAAATAGATGTCGTCCATACCGATGCATTCACATGCTCTATTATATTAATAAAAATTCAGACATAGTTTCACATGCTTAGTTTACCTGTGTCTCAGATCTTAGAAACGATGTTATTTAGCATCAAAATCATCAATGACGCATGTATTGCCATCGAATCCTAGTGGTTAAATATAACTTTTTATATAAGATAATGAACTGTTTATGAGGCTCCAATTTCACTAAGAAAACCATCAAATTCGTGAATATACTCCTATGATCCGTCTTAAGTGACGATGCGAATTGTCGCATACCATGAGGTTTTTTGTTCTGCATGAAATTATAGTAATTTATTACTGTTTTTGTGCGATTATCATATATGTGTGTGTGTGTGTGTGTGTATGTATGTATGTATGTATGTATGTATGTATGTATGTATGTATGTATGTATGTATGTATGTATATGATACCTTTGTTCTGTAGGTATGATATCATGTCATGTTCTACACCAGTTCGTAGTAGGGATGGCAATATGGTTTGATCCGATCTGAGATCCGAGTGATCCGAGCCGAATGGATTAGATCCGAATCTGATCCAATTGAAAATGGATCGGATTTGGATCTGGAATGCCAGACCCGAGCGGATTTGGATCTGGATTTGGATCTGAGGGCAAATCCACCGGGTTTAGACCCGATCCGATCTGACGTATATGTGTGCTTTACAAATATACCTTATTACCTCCCCGCTTACACTTACAAGAAAAATACTTTAGTAGCTCCAACCTACAAAGCTATTTCCTTTTTTTCAGGCTTCATAACTTACGAACATATGCATTAGCGTATGAAATAGTATGAACTCTTTATGTAATTTTTTCTATTTTATTGCAAACTCGACCCGGACCCAGTCCGAATCCGATCCAACCACGTACTATATGGATCTACGGATCGGATTCGGATCAGCTGAATGAAACCAGATCAGATCTGATCCGAATTCGGTGATGGTCCGAACGGACCTGGATCCCATTTTTCCTAGTCGGATCTGGATCGGAAGGGCGTGATCCGATCCAGATGCGACCCGTTGCCATCCCTAGTTCGTAGTTTTTGGCTTATGAAGAAGCACCTAACAAGAAGAAAAGAAAAATGTGGGAGCTAGAGGCTGTTTTGGTTTTGAAAGGAGCCCTCTCTCCATCAGAGAGTGAAGTGGGTCGCTGGCAGATGCTGCATAAACCTCGATGACCTATATTGAGTTTGAAAACTATCTGAGGGTTGTTATGAATCAAAAGGGTGTGAATTAGATAAGATACGATATACTATAGAGGATAATATTACGCAAAGTTAATGACAACGGATGGGAAGTAAACTAGGTCACAAAGAAGAAAAGCTAGATAACTTGTGTATGTTCCGTGAAGAGAATCATTTGTATAGGTTTAGTCGTTTAGAACATGTTAGTTTGTGTTAGGTTTTACCTAACGCGTAGCGATTCGAGATGCTACAATCTCCACACACACACGGGTTTTTAACCCACACACACAATTTTAATTCTTATTCTTTGATTGATTCCCTAAAACTCTGAGAAAATAATGACCTAATAATGATACGGTTATACTGACTGGGCGGGCCATAGGTAAAGAACCGTCAAAGAAACCTGGTCCATAGCTCAAAAATTGAAATAAGTTAAACTACTTATAAAATAAATAAACTATGTCGGCGTAACATAATTCTTGAGATACTTATGCGGTTGGCGTTCTCGTGTACTCCGCCGTGGCACTGGTACCGTTGACGGATGAATATCCTTATCAACTCCCCCCGGATAAGAACCGTCTTGTCCTCAAGGCGAAAGTAGGAGCGTGCGCGCCCAAGGCGGCTTTTGTCAAAACCTGAAAGACCACCCAAGAATCTCCATGCTGAACCTTCATTGTCATCTTGGCATAATCTGTAATGACTTCATAGAATTGTTGGAGCCACTGCACCCCCAAAACGACTTGCGACCCTTGGAACTCTAGGAGTAACAATTTATCTGAAAACGTGTTCCCTTGAAGATCAATATCAACTTCGCCACTAGTGTATCACAATGGAGACAGTCCTTATTACCCACTGCAACCTTGAAAGCAGGGGTGGCCTTAACCGGTAACTGCAACCTCTCAGCTAACTCAGGATGGATGAAGTTGTGTGTCGCTCCGCTGTCGATAAGAACATGTACCTCACGATTTCCTATGTACCCTAGGAGCCGTAGAGACGTCCGCTGGTTACTGCTGATCACTGTGAAAAGACTGGAGGCATCAGCTGCAATGACGTATTCTTCGGCCGGTGTCTACTCTGTATTGTCGGAGTTCATAAGAAAGAATTTACCTTCACACTTGTGACCCCTGAAATATTTTTGGTTGCAATTGTAAAAAAGACCCTAGCGCTAACGTTCCTCTTGCTCGACCGATGTGAGCAGTTTAATCGGAGGCGTGGAAGCTACTGGAGTAGGGGCCTTGGGCTGAGACACGACTGTCGGCGGCGCACGGACTGGTGTGGAGGAAACCGTGACGGCGGATGGCTTGCCAATGGCTTCCAATTCACGAGCAATAGTAAAGGCAGCGGTGATGTTTTGGGGGCTACGCAACGTTAACTCACGCCCCAACGGCGGCTTCAGACCAGAAGCAAATATCGAAATCAACTGATCGTCTGAGGCCGTGTCAATTTTTCTCAACAGCTTTTCAAAATTGTTCTGATAAGCTAAGACCGTCGTGTGCTGCTTCAATATGGACAATTTACCAAAATAATCATTATAATAAGCATTATCAAAACGAACTGTTACCTCCTCAAGAAAAGTCGCCCACGTAGTGAACTAAAATTTGGCCTCACGATAACAAAAACCAGTCAGCTACATCCCCGTCCAATAATACTCCGACGAGCAGGAGTCGTTTTCGTGGACGGAACACGGTAATAATTGAAATATTGTTGAAATTTAAACACCCAAGTATGAGGGTCTATACCTGAGAATTTCGGCGGCTCAACCCGTAACTTGTGTCCTCATTCGTCATGCCGAGTGAGCGAAGATTGCCATATACGTGCTGCTCTTGGCCATCCCAATCATCAGGTTCCTCGTAGTGTCGTGTGTTGATGTCCCACGGATCGTCGTCGTGATTAAGGCGGCGTCAACCAACGTTTTGAGTGGTAGCCGTCGGTGGAGGACGTGGTGCCGCCCCATACGTCTGGCGGCGAGTTGGAAGCGGCTGCCAACCAATATCTTCGTCGTCGTCGAAGGCAGGGAGGCGGTATCGCGGTGGAAACCTAACTGTTGCATCAAGTTGAAGTGTGCCAAGAGGCAGTTTGGGTTGATATCCTGACCCAGTTGGGTTCGGGTTCTCCATTCGGGTCGGATAAGTCCTTTGGGTCGGGTGATGACCAGATCAGGTTCTTGTTGAAAAGTCGTCGTTCAGTGCATCAACATCGTCCTCCTCATAAGTCGATGGTTGCGCAGAGATTCCCAGGCGAGCGGCGGTTGAATGACGAGTGTGGTGACGTTGTAGGAGGTGGTCGTCGGTCGTGGGAGGGATGATAACGCCGGTGTTCCTGGTGGTTGGTAGCAAGCAAAGGTTGTCCTTGCTGTTTCCAGCGGCGGCGCCAGAGGATTCGTCGGGGAGGCCGCCGGAGTGGTTGGTGCCTATTGTGATAGCGGCGGCTAGGGCTTGTTGGCCGGCTGTTCGCTGTGTGTTGGTCGCCACCCGCTGATCCGGGGGTTCGGCGGGGTAAGGGACGAGGAAGAGGTTGCGATCGATTTTTCTAAGGCCGAGAACCTGGATTCCCATAGTGCATCCCGGGTTTGCAATTCGTCTCTCATCTTCGCCATAACCTCCTCCACAAGTGATTTGTTGCTGGCTTGAAGAATTTCCTCACTGATTGGTTTGGTGTTCCTCATCGTATCATCAATTGGAGTGACGATGGCAATGAAAGCACCAGTTGTTAGGGTTTACCTAACGCGTAGCGATTCGAGATGCTACAATCTCCGCACACACGGGTTTTTAACCCACACACATAATTTTAATTCTTCTTATTTGATTGATTCCCTAAAAATTTGAAATTACAATACTTAAATAAGAAAATATTGACCTAATACTGATACGGTTCTACTGACTGGGCGGGCCATAGGTAAAGAACTGTAAAAAAAACCGGTCCATAGCTCAACAATTGAAATAAATTAAACTAATAATAAAATAAATAAACTATGCCGGCGTAACATAATTCTTGAGATACTTAGGCGGTTGGCGTTCTCTTGTACTCCGTCGTGGCGCTGGTTCCGTCAACGGATGAATATCCCACAAACAGAAGTCCTAACATTGATAAAAATATGCACGTGCATTTTCTCACTTTGGCTCTCAGCCAATTCAACTTGCATGTGGCTTAACAGGGAGCGAAGCATAAGAAAATCTGTCTGGAGAATTGATGGTCCATGAGGAGTCTGTACAGTTTTGTTATCATTTCCATTCTCGGTTTTGCACATAGCTGTTCATATTGGATGTTGTAGAATGTGTATGGATGATAACAATCAAGATTGTCAAATTTGCTATTAGAACATCTCTACAAGTCTAAGAACTGGATAACCCAGTAAAGAGCTTACGTAGTTTCAGGTCAGTTGTATTTTTTTGTTATAAACTTCCCATCTTATGGGGTGCGACATGGTGTTTGAGACTGAACTATTTCCATAAATAAATAACATCCAGAATTGTTTGACATTGTTTGGAGTGATTGGTACTGAATTAGATGATCTTTCGTTTTGATTGGTCTGGTCTTGTCTGATTTACCCAATTGACAAAGTGATTTGTCGCATACCATAAGGTTTTTGTTATGCAGAAAATTGTAATTTATTACTGCTTTTGTGTGATTATCACACACACACACACATATGTATGATCTGATGTCCTGTTCTACACCTGTTCGTAGATGATGGCTTCTGACAAAACACCTAAAACAGAAGGAAAGAAAAAGGTGTGGGCTAGGGGTCGTTTCGGTTTCGTAAGAAGTCATGTCTCTCCATCGGAGAGTTAATTGGGTCGTTGTCAGATGCTGCATAAACCTCGATGACCTATATTGAGTTTGATAACTTTATGAGGGTTGATCTAAATCAAAAGGTTGTGAATTAGATAAGATATGATATGCTATAAAGGATAATATTACTCAAAGTTAATGACAACAAAGAGATGGGACGTAAACTAGTCCACAAAGGAGAAGAGCGAGATAACTTGTGTATGTTCCGTGAAGAGAGTCCTTTGTATAGGTTTAGTCGTTCAGAACATGTTAGTTTGGATCCTACAAACAGAGTCCTCCCACCGATACAAATATGCACGAGCATTTTCTTATTATGACTAGGTTTGACCTTAAGAACGATCACGTCAGACCTTTGCTCCAGTCTTGAAGCTCTACCTAATTCCTCAATTCTCCAAGAAATTTCATGCAATGGCATCTGAGCCATATCTCCCGGTACATGTATTTGGTAGCTTTTTATAAGAATCATCCTCGTGTCATCGGCCCATTGGTAATCTTCTTTTAAAAAAGTAAGCAATCCTTCCTAAGTCAGGGAGTGGGTCTTCTAATCGTTGAATGGGTAAGGGAGATGATAAATGTATCTACTTTCTCCTATCAAATGTTAAGAATGTTCAATAAGACAAAAAAGTATAAAAATAGGAGCTAGAGAGACAGAAAGCAACTAAAAACACAAAAGAAATGAGAAGACGGGAGCGCGAGGATGCCAAAGACAACATATTTTTTTTTTGATAAACTAGCTGCAAATTTTATTAAGAAAAAAGACCAGAAAGGTCCAACATCAAAGCATTACACACCTCTGCAGGCAAACCATCAGATTTAACATCACCACTAACATTTGTGACTCTAGCCCAGTTAGCTAAATGATGAGCTACCATATTACCACTTCTATTACCACAGGAGATCGTCCAACCATTTTTCCCAAGAATTTCATATAAGCTTTTGGCTCTTGTCTTCCATTTTCAGCTGGCCTTTTATGGGTTTTTGCATGCAATAGTTGTTGGTTTTGGATGTCCAAGAGGCAATCTGTTTAGTATGAACTTTAGTTGCTAGAATAATCATTGTATTATTTATGAAGATATTTAATATAATGAAGTCCTTAGATTGCAATTGTGTTGTTTATTTTAAATATTCCTAGTCCATTATATTGATTAAAGTGACGATCAACTATAGACTAGTATGCGGGTAGACTGATATGGGGATATCAAGTCTAACACATGGTGGTATGCATTAGGAGTAATGGCATACTGGATAGACCCACCACGAGAATGCTACATTAGATTATGTCAACGTCACAAGTGTTTCTCGTTGTGCTAATGATTTTGTAATCCTTAGACTTGAAGTCAATGGATTCTCTAGTTGTGAAATATCATACTTTTATATTATGAAACGTTACACCGTGACTAGGTAACTATAAAGATAACAATTGGGCATGATAGGAAGCAAGCTTAGAGGTGGCAGTGATGTAGACATGATTTGTCCCTCCTACATAATGGGAGTAAATATCCACAGCCACTCGAGGGGTAGAGCTTATGGAATGTGTGGCCAGAATTAGATAAATCAATATGGATATATTGAAGTTATTTGTATGGATAAGTCCCACGATCGAGAAACTATGGATTGGATATACGAGTGTGACGAATATATCTCGTGTCCAATCCGGATATGGAGACAAAGGGATAACACAACACGGTAATATTGGGCACAAAGTTTGTCAGGATCACTGACTATTTCTATTAGTTGGTTGGTATATATGTGTTGCTAGAAACCGCTCTATGTTTGTAATAGTTGCTACCAACTAAGTACAAACCTTTGGGGTCACACACCGTATGGATTAAACTGGATATGGGTATTAATTAGTTCGATTAATTAATAAAATGATTATAACGCAACCACAAGCAAAGCTAGTAGGACTAATATGCAAGTGGACTGATCCATGTAAGGACATGATTAGTATTGGAGCAATTATGTAGTTAATAAAGAGTTACTAACTATATAAAGGAACTCTACCTTGTTATTTCTCATCTAAGTCATTATTGAGAGAACATAACAAAGCAAGTTAGACACAATTCTTCTACCATAGTATTAATCATGGTGTTGAGAACTTCCCCCTTGCCACTGCCGGCCCCCCTTGGGCGTTGTTTGTTGCTCCGTTTTGCATGATCCTTTGCTCCTTTCTTCCGTTGCTAGCACTAAACGGTAGGAAGGATTCCAGTTGAAGATCCAAAGTGTGGATACTTGTAGAGACGAAGAAACAATTCTTCGTAGTTATCACACAAACTAAGGTACACATGTTTCAACCCTAATCATAATATGATTGCTTGCATGTGATCCTTGGAGGGGTTTGAGCAGGATTAAATTTCCTCCCTAATTTCTCTTATAACGCAGCTGTATTCTTTTTGGTCTAGGATCCCATCTCTGTGTCGAGTAATGATTTGGCCAAGCCAGTAATTGGGTCTCTGCTGATAGTGATAGTCTCCGGGCATCCCATTTGATGAATGAAGTGGGCCTTGTTTTTGCTGTGATTAGGCCCATAAAATTCAGGAAAAACACTAGTGTTTTGCCCTAATAACTTCTCTTTCCAATTTTGACTTTCACGGGCTCTTCTGCCAGTTCATCATTATTGAGGAAAAAAATTGGTTCTTCTCGAATTTTCTCCTCTCCTGTATGGGCCATGATTCCATCGTACTACGGATATTTGGGGATCCATTATTTGCGAGCACATCATCGGGCTGCGTCAGATTATATTCCTTCTCACGCGCTCATTTTGTCCTCTATCAAGCCAGGCCAAAGTAAGGAAATATTTGCCAAAAAAAAATAAAATACCTAAAACTCTAGCTAGTCATAACCACTGCCCTGCCTGCTATATCATGGGCCTCCCTAATCTTTTCTCAATTGACCTTTAAAAGTAGACTAAGACTAAAACTGGAAATGATAGAATGCACCACTAGCTCCTCAGTGTATGCACACCTCCCACTGCCATGCAAAATAGGGCATGCTTCCAGGAAATATATGATAATCTAAATTGTGAAAACCTCATAGATTGAATTATTAAAATTCCGTGTAGAATAACATAAAACTTTATTTTCAAGGAAGAAAATGTAAAAGAATGAATCATATGACAGCAAGTGGCTCCTCCATTATCAAAGAGTTTAATTTCAAAAACTCCTCTTGAGGGATTGGCTTTCCATACTCCATTAACTATGACAATGAAAAGAATGATGTTAAGGATCTTTTCTGTTCCTTGGAGTACAATTACCTTAGCGGAAGTGGATTCATTAACTGAGTAATCAATGCTGCACTTTTGGCGTCTCTTCTAGGAAAAACTCAACTCGTATGATGAATATGAACATAATATTGCATCAGAGATCGACCATGAGTCACGACGAAAGACTACTCCATATTTGAACTTTCAGATTGTCCAGAGTTCTGCTAGCCAAGAATCATGTCCGAGGAGCTTCATAGATAATTCTAGTTATCCACCATCTACTGCTAAGACCTCTATTGTGCTACATCTGAATGGCCTGCCATAGTTCCTTAGCACAACGACATGTAAGACTGAGTTGTTGTAACATTTTGGGGTATCTGCCACAAAAAAGAATTGTGGAGCCATTTTAGGGACAATTGTATGGCTAACAAATCTTTACACGGAAGGGGTTGGTGGAGGTACTTCCAAAGGAAGGGCATGTGCTTTTCAGGGATTCTCTATTTGGGAGGTACAAGTAACCTTCATGATACAAGCAATTTCTTCCAATAGTCTATACTCTTGATCTCGTCTAGCATTAACCATTCTTGGGATAAAGCCAAATAACTTTGTCACGGACTTACCCTTAAAATAAAAGAATGGATAGGATCATACGAGAAAGTAAGAGACAAATCATACTTATGATTATGTTGTAATACCACATTCCCCACGGTCGAAATGGTTAGTGAAGCAAACAGTTCATGACTCGAGGAAGACTATACGGAAAGGAGGTAAAAGTCGCTCTTTTTCAGATGTCACCTGATAAAGCACCGGGAGAAGATGGTTTTAACGCAGGGTTCTACCATAAACATTGGGAAACTGTTGGCAAGGAGGTCACTTCGGCAGTCCTAGGGGTTGTTAACCATGGAACTTTTGTCTAAGACTGTAACCACACACCCATTGCTCATATCCAAAAAGTAAAGCAACCTCGCAAACCAAGTGATTATCGTCCCATTAGCTTATGTAATGTCATTAAGATTGTGGCAAAGTGTGTTCTAACAGATTGAAGATTCTTCTCCCGAATTTGATTTCTGAGCACCAGAGTGCTTTTGTCCCTGGTCGTCTGATTTCAGATAACATTCTCACAGCTTTTGAGGTTATCCGCTCTCTGAAAACTAGAAAGAAGGGGAGGAAGGGAATTTAACCCTTAAAGTGGATATGAAAAAAGCCTGTGATAGAATTGAGTGGAAATTTCTTAAAGAAGTACTTTTTCACATGGGGTTTGGAATTCAGTTCAGAGAAACGGTAATGAACTGCGTTTCAACAGTCTCATACTCAGTTCTTAGGAATGGGAGCCCTGTAGGCCATATTGACCCAAGACGTGGGCTTATACAGGGTTGTCCTTTGTCCCCCTATTTGTTCCTACTCTGTAGTGAGATGTTGTCGAGAGTTGTTATAGCAGCAGTAGAAGAGGGCCGTTTAGCAGGGGTCACAGCATCTCTTTTTGCTGACGATTCTTTGTTTTTTACACAGGCTGACGCGGAGAATGTCCATGTTCTTCAAGAGATCCTCCAAGCTTATGAGAAAGCTTCAGGGCAACAAATCAATCTAGATAAATCAGCAATTGTTTTTTGCCTAATGTCTCAGAGCCAGTTAGGGACTGCATTTTATAGATTATGGGGATCCTAGAAGCTTCTTAGCACGAACAATACCTTGGTCTTTCCACCAAAATGGGTAGAAACAGGTCTTTAACCTTCAGCAAGTTGATTGAGAGACTACACAACAAACTAAAAGGCTGTAAAAAGGGGAATTTATTGACAGCAGGAAAAGGAGGTGATGATAAAGACGGTGGCTCAAGCTCTTCCAACTTATGGCATGTCATGTTTCAAACTTCCGGATGGAGTGTGTGATAAAATGGAGATGATCATTCGCATATTTTGGTGCAGGAAGGCTAGCAGCTAGAGGGGTCCCATGGGTGGCTTGGAGTCGCATGCAACGCACAAATGATCTGGAGGGATGTAATTCAGGAACTTGAAGCTTTTCAACTTAGCTCTATTAGCAAAGCAAGGTTGGAGGATCCTCGACCAATGTAACTCGCTTTGTAGTCGTGTTTTGAAAGCTAAGTACTTCCCGAACAAGAGTTTTATGAATGCAGAGTTGGGTTATTCCCCATCCTATGCATGGAGAGGAATAATTGAAGGTCGTAAAGTTCTAAACAACGGGCTGATATGGAAGATAAAATGGCGAGAGCATATGTTTTTCTAAACCGTGGGTTCCAAGCAATCCTGCAGCTAAGTCAATTACCAGGCTTCCGGACAACGATGACACGAAGGTGAGCCAATTCATGCACGAGGGTGAAAACATATGGGACATCCAAGCCATTAACACAGTTTTATGGATCATGGATAGAGAGGCAGTGCTGAGAATCAAACTGCCAGTTCTTAGAGGTCTTGACAAGCTCATTTGGATGCACGAAAGTACAGGTACATACTCGGTTAGATCGGGCTATGGGGTGGCAGTGGCTATGGAGGTAGCAAGATCAAATCAAATCGGCTCTTCAGCAGTAGAGGAAGACTCTTTCAAAGCTCTTTGGTATGTCAAAACTCCGAAGAAGATTACTCACTTCATTTGGAGGATCCTCAATAATGCTATCCTAACAAAAGGTAATCTTAGGCGTATAGGGTTAAAGATTTATATTAAGTGTTGTTCTTGCGATTGTCAGATCGAAACAACGGTCCATGCTCTGGTGAAATGTAGTTTTGCAAGAGAAATCTGGGAAGTTTTGTTGAACATGGATACTCAGCCAATAGCAGGAGCACGAATTGAAGACAGGATTAAAAAGCTATTGGAAACAAAAAATCATCAAGAGCTGCAAATCATTTTTCTTGGCTTTATACGATCTAGCTGGAGAGAAATAACAGGGTATTTAACAGAAAGAAAGCTGATTCTCGAGTTCTCATTACCAGTGTACTTGATAGAGTTGAGGAATTTTTGAATGCAGAAGTTGACGAAGGCAGCAGGAAGACATCTACTCCCCCTTAAACATGGAAGAAACCTGAGATGTCATGGGTTAAGATCAACTTTGATGGGTCCTGGTTACAACACACTGGTGAAGCTCATGCCGGAGTTGTTATCAGAGACAGTGAAGGTCTCGTGTTAACTGTCGGAGCTCTTTCGACGGGAATGCAGGGTCGGCAAAGGAAGCTGAAGCTAAAGCCCTAAATTATGCAATAGACTAGGCCATCAAACAAGATATGGAAGATAGTCCTGTAATTGACTCATTTCCCCCTTAGGGGCCTCTTAATATATTTTCACTTCAAAAAAAAAAAAAAAAAAAACATCAGAGACTCTGATGGATCCCCAGTTTTGACAAAGTAGCTCATCAATACTTATCTTCAAACTTTGGATTCATCTGTCATTTCCCACCTTTATGTTACTACCGCTCTTATTTTCCAGGAAACTCATTTTTCAATTAAACCCCTTCCAAATAACATGCTTTTCCATAAAAAAATATCAATTATCAAACCATAAAAGCATTACAGTCACTACATAGAGTTTGGTAACTACATAATATATAATTTGAAGATCGAAACTGAAAAGACATAATGAGCACAGGTAGAAACCTCGTTGCTAACCAATGGAGTAGTTGTGTTGATAATTGTAAAACCTCTAAGGATTACATGAACATAAATGAAGAATGTGAACTAGAAATACAGAGAACGTAGAGATTCCATTATGATGAAATCGGTGATACAATTCTTCGTAACCCTAACCGGAAGACTAGGAGACCATATAGAAAAGAACCACACAGCTCTTGGATTTGCTCTAACCATTCAGCACATGACATATCAGGAGAAAAGAGGATGAGTGGACAAAAGAAAGTGGATTCCTACATTTTTCTGACGTGTCTGTGATGTATTGATTAGAGCAACATGCCATATTTGCTCTTGGAGCAAGCAATAAAAGCTTGAACAATAAAAGCTCTTGTTAGCTTACATATTAATACACGTTATTACTTAAAATTCAAATTTTTAACCTAAAAATTGTAAAAAAAAAAAATATGTAAAAAAAAGTTCAAATGTAAAGACTAAAGTAAACACAATCAAATCTACAACTATTTGCTTGATTTTATAGGAATGTTTTACGGAAAACTCGAGCTCGAAGTAAATGAATGTGAACATAATTTCAACATTCTATATGAGAGAATAGTAATATTATGCTTATAATACAAGAAATACATGCAATATGGTTTAAACGGTTTAGTGCAGTTTAACCGGTTCGGTTCGGTTTATGTTTTCTATGGTTTGTGCTCAGTTCGGTTTATTTCAGTTCGATTTAGCTCGGACCGATTCGGTTTGCGGTTTTTCCAGTTTGAACTTGCACACCTACCACCAATCACTGGATTATTTCCTGTAAATATCAGAAATTCAGTTGTGCTTCTCCTATCAGTTGGGTTATCAGTCCAGTCAACATCCCTAAAAGCTTGAACTGGAAGGTAACCTTTCTGATATTGTAAACCAAAATGCATTTTACCTTGGAGGTTTCTACGATTATCTTACCACCCATTTAAAAAAAAATACAGCTTACCACCCATTTAATGAAGATCAGTAGGACTGTGCATAAACTGGCATATATGATGAACAACAATGTTTATATGTGGCCTTGTAAATGTTAAGTATTGCATGTCCCCAATTAATTGTCTAAAGAGAGCGGGATTTGAAAAGAGATTACTATCAATCATGATATTTTTTACCAACATGTATAAGAGTAGGACTTGGTTGATCGTATGTCACATATAATTCTATCATATCAGAGTAATATAGTTTCTGATTCGGAGTCTCAATAAGCTTTTTTTTTTATGTTACAAGTTTCAACAAGCTGTATTAACAAGAAATCCTCATGAAGGCCCTCGGAATGACTTGCAGCGTGAAAAGTGAATTACCCATTTTGGTTTGGAAAGACGAATAGGAGACTTCTAGGAATTTATCTTCAGGGTCACGACACAAAGAGAGGAGAATCATGCAAAAGAAAATAACTAGCCTATCTTGGACAAGAAAATAGAGACTGACATGGAAAGTCACAATGATATTTATTCCACCAATTTACAGGAGTTCAGAGTACCCATCAGATGAGATCATAAATTACTTCTCTCATGTACTGGATTACAAATTGCAACATCTAACACACCCTATTACTACAAGCCGAAATCTATATATATATAAAAGCAGACAAGTGCTCAGGTTAAATCTCAAGATGCCATGTGTCAATCATTATTTCCTTAGAAAATGACATGTGTGAGGCTTATTTGGACTTCTAACCAATGAATAACATCCAAGCGCCAATTAGTTTAAGTAAATGTACAACATGGCCACATACTCATCATTTCAAATCCACGTTGGCAATTGCTAATTAATTTTATAACGTGTATATTAATTACCTAGCAACAATTACACTTAATTCCCATTTAATTGCATGAGTTACTAAAAAAATCATAAATTTCTGTTTTCTAAGGAGAAAAGTCATAGATGATTCCTTATTTTTTTTCTTCCCCTATTTTGGCGATACTTCACGTTTTTTTAGTTTAATTGATATTTTATAATATTTATTTGCATCTTCAAGATGAAACACTTCAATTGACAGGCATGGTCTTGAAATTTCTTAAACATGCAACAGATCAGTTTAAGGTATAAAATACATTTTCCCGATGAAAGTATAACAAAATATGACTCATTTTAAGTTGACGGTTATACTATTAGGTCCAGGATTGAAGTGCCAAGTTACATTATTTTAAAGTTCCGAAATACCCTTTGTTAGTTTAATTTTTCTTTTTTTCTTTTTTTTTTTTTTTTTTTGCAATACTTTGTTATTTGGTGTTTACAAGTATAAGTTTCTGTAAGTGCAAAAATTTGTGAGATCATTATCCCAACATATATTAGATAATTAGCAATTTAGCCTCCTTAACTTTAGAATCATTTTATAAATATTATAAAATAAATTATGATTTGAAAGAAATTAGCAGTCAGAATCTTCAGTTATAAATCTTGAAATATCATTATAATTTGATTATGCCATGATGAAATATTATAAAAAAAATTTACAATTGAAAAACAATAATGTACTTATATAAAATTTGAATGTGAAAAAGTTAAAATTTTAAAATTAAATTAGATTGCAATTTACTTAACTTTGAAAAATTTCACTCAATATCCAATGTAAATATATAAACAAAACACCCTTTGAATACCGAATAACAAAATGCTTTGTTCAGCTAAGTACCAATAATAAGAAAAAAAACTACGTTCATGGCGCATTTACAGTATTTTTTTTTTCTGTTTTAAGATTAAAGATTATTCTTTTTCTAAGAAATAATTTATTTTAATTTTTTTATATTACTTTGTTAGTTAATAGTGGTCATGAAGATTATAAAATAGAGCCTAACCATGTATCAAAAATTTAATTTCGAAATATTTTAGTAATGAAATATAAGGCACACTCAATTCACTACAAGAAACAGAGGCTTAGCTGGCGGTTTCGCTGGCAGCGGTTTCATGGAACCGCTGGCATAACTCACCTACACCAACTATTCTTTCTAAACCGCTGTCATATTTAATCAACACCAGTAATTTATAACAGTATGTGCAGTGGTTCGAACCTAAAATCTCAACGTCATTCTACCAGCCCACTAACCACCAAACCAAGTTCTAAGTTTGGCAAACCTGCTGGTAAAATATTTTCCAGCGGTTTCTGGCTCTTTTACCAGCGGTTTCAACTGCTGGTGTATCCAGTAGTGATTATGAGCCTTTATATGTGATCATTTGTTCTTTGGTCCTTTACTATTTCTCTACGATTCATTATCTTTACAGTTAGGCAACTCATAATTATCAATTTACTCCATACATGATATTATCTTCGTTACTATTTACAAATATCTAACCGAGTCTTTCATTTATTCTTTAATTATGATTTATATTTAAATATTATCACTTATATATTCGTTAATTATGATTTTTTTTTAAATGTTATCATTCGTATATACAAGATTACTACTAAATATTATTATTATACAACTTGAAGTTTGTTCTTCACCAATTAATTTCAACATTTTCGTAGCCTAATTCTCTCAAAAGATCGGAGTGACATATAGTGATGTTAGAAGGTGTATTTGTTGTTTCACAATCTTAAAAATGAACTATTTTACCTAATTTGCTTATGATTATTGTAAGAGCAACATACCTTGAACTAAATTAGCAGCAGTATTTCTATTTATCATTACCTATGAGTGCCAAGAATCATATTTCTAGGCTCAAGGAAAAGAAGGAGAGATATTTGAAAGCATAAAATCATATTTAAAGTAACATTAGGTGGTACATGTCCTTGAACATGATGATCAACTAAGCTATAAATTAAGATAGGGTGACTCCAAAGCATACTTAGATCTAATATTTGTGTATTAGCAATGTCAAATCATATTTATCGATGTCTTTGTGTTTTTCCCCTACTTAGTTTTTTCTCTTATCCCTTTGATGATCGAAGTCTAAGTAGTGTGGTAATCATATAATACCGTTGAAAGTGCATTATACTTGGTAAAAGATCTTATCACATTAGGGAGTAATATAAAAAGGACTAAAAAACCGAAGACATTGGACTAATATAAATCAATTCTCCGCGCGACCAATAATTGGCACTCAACCAATAATTATCAGCCAATTCATTATATTTACTGGGCCAGTGTGCCATATCACACTTTAGTGTGCAACAATTAAACTTCATAACATGTGTAATTAATACACATTAAGGCATATTGTAGTAACTTATTTTACAATGATTAGTAATCGAATATTTTTTTTTAATTGAATAGTATATCAAATAATTTTTTTTGGGAAAGTTATATCAAAGATTTTTCACTGCACTAGAAAACTTCTAAAAAAGATGAAATAGTTATGAAATATATGATTGATATTGTGAATATTCATAACATATTGTATTACCATATTTGGATGATATAGTTTGACTCTCACACCCTATATAAAGGGTGATTTGGTGGAGAATAATAGACACTTGATATTCCTCCATTCTTTGTGTTTTCTCCTCTATTCTTGAGTTTATAATACGTTATCAGCACGCTCGCTCATCCTGACGAGAAAGTTACCAAAGAAAAGGTGCTCATTTATATTTTTTTTACAATTATTGTAGAGAAAGTAATGATCAAACGAAACATGCAATTTTCGATTTGATTATTGTTGTCTCTTGCGTGATTCAAAGTTGATTCATATCAACCAAATAAAACCATGTGATGTTTTATTCATATTGTTAAATAAATACAAATATATGCCTATTTATTGGGAATCCAGAAAAGAAAGCATTACTCATGCTATGCTTGAACCCAAACCAAAGAACAACAGAGATTACAATCTCTACGTTGTTTGAAAACAAAAGAAAGACAAAACAACTAAAAGTTGCTCCTGCGTTTCGCAGACCTTCACTGAACGAGCTGATATGGGATTCCATTATTTTGTCGCTGCTAGGGTTTCGAACCCCGAAAAAAAAAGTAGCTCTACAAAATTCTTTGCAGCAGTCGTTAAGTTCTACAAAATTCTTTCTTTCTATAGGCTTCATGTTTCTATTATTTAGCTGATATAATGAATATATTGCTCTGCATAAAGAAAATAATATGCGAGGGTTAAGATTGAACATGGAACCCTTGTGCAAAAGCTCGTCATCTGATGATGATTTGTGAGCTGGTTGTTGATTTTTTTTCGTTCTTCTTTATGAATTAAATTTTGAATATGATATGCATTCCAGATTTTGTTTGAATGCTAATTAATGTATCCCCATTTTGGCTTCTTAATAATAGCATGGTCTTATAATTGCTAATATGCGTAACCAAATATATATATATATATATATATAATACTAATAAAAAGAATGGGAGATTTATAAGAGCACTTAGTTGCTCCGCTTAGTGCGTTTCCTCTTCTAGACCCAATTATTTAATCCGTTCTAGAGCAGTTAGATGCTCCGCTTTATGCGTTTCCTTGATCAATTTTGATCTAGAGTGTGAAGTAACTTGTATTTTCTTTCTGCTGCAATATTTAATCCTCCACAAAAAAAGTCACTATAGTTTCATACTCGTGACCATACCGCTGAGCTCTAGCTCTAGCGAGTTTCTTGAATGTTAATTATTCAATCTTCTTATGTGAAAAAATATATATAAAAAACAAAAGTCACTTGAGTTTCAAACTCGTGGCAATACTGCTATACTCTAGCGAGTTTCTTGATGAACAAACTCACTATAAGAAGTGTATTTTTTTTATTTGTTCTCTACATATGAAAAAACAAATGTAAGAAATTGTCACTTGAGTTTTGAACTCGTGACTGAGTAATTTATGTCTTTTAGTAGTATCTTTTTGCAAAGAGTGTCACTAGAGTTTTGACCTCGTGGCACTCGCCCGAATAAAAGAAGCGGATAAATAAAAAGAAAGCGGATTTTAACGCTTAGTATCGCTTAACATGATTATACTGTTATTGCATTGTGCTCAAACAAAAACAAAATGTTTATGGGATTTGAAACCTATACAATCGAGCTCGCACAGTATAAGCTAAACTGCTACATCATCTGTAGCACATACCTCAAATTTACTCCTATTCTATGAAAATAAGAGTCGCTAGAGTCCGCATTGAACTTGTGACCATTTTGAGATGAAAAAAAAAAGAACCGGGTTGTTAAGATTGTTAAAAGTCCATTTCTTACATGTCTGTGTAGAGAAAGAATGTGCCAAGGCTTAAGTCTAGCACCGCAGATTATTCGTGATGGAGTTCCTTTACATATATTTTTACTAACATAGTCTTAAATTATATTCCCTGCTTGACATAGTATAAGCCTTAAGCAGCTTTGATCTAATTGAGGGAAAAAGAGGGACCTCCATGGGGAGGTTTACCCCATTGTCATAAAATGCTCCTAAGCTATTTATATGCTTAGTTAAACCATGTTATTATACATGACATCTTAGAGCACATAATGACTAACTATAACCAAGAGTTATAGTATTTTTGATATGTTTCTCCCTAGAGTGAGAATAACTTTGTCGAATTAGAAGATTCAAATCTTATTCTTCTCATCTTCTATTTCTATTTCCATACTCCTTCTATGAAAAAAAACAATTTCATGAGAATATCATTGATGGATAAGAACATCAAATCAATTTTTATTGCTTGTGCCATTTTACCCATAACTTGCAGTTATGGAGAAAAAAAAGAATATGTATAATATCGCACTCATATTTGTTCAAGTTTATTAAAAAAATGGCATTGAATCTCCGGAGCGGATGATTGAGTTTATGCTCGACTCAAACTCTTAAAGTGAATAGCGAGCCATCCCCTCAAGCGAATCCTATAAAATATATGGTTGAAACAACCCGCACAGTCACGGACTTAGTTGCGATTTTTGTATGGTCTTGGTATCATGAGGATCCAACATTGGTCATCTAAGACCACATGAAAACAGTGGGAGAGAAAAAAAATATGCACCAAATAGTTGCAAATACTGCCCCCTAGTGAATAAGCATGGTTCCATACTTGCAATACGCCACATTTCCTCATTGATCCCTATGAGAACTGTTGGTAGAGTGATTCAATATCCTCCCAAAATCTATACAAATGTTTGGTTGAGTGTTTCACTATCCTCCCAATAACTATGCACATTTTTGGTTGAGTGACTCAATATCCTCCCAACTCCTTGGTTATTTCGAATTTAATTGAACTTGTCACGCCATTTTTTTTGGCACAACACATTTAGATTAGAGATTGTTAATTTTCAGGATTCTTCAATGAGTTCTTTGAGAGAAATCCTACAGAATATGTGGTTCATTATTATCAAGGTTAGCTTCTTCTATTTACCTCTTCTCTACATCTTGTTTTTTTTCATGATTGGAATGACGGCTCAATTTCTTCGTGGCTCACAAAAGAAAATAAAAATAGAAAAAATGCATAAGCCCCCTGTGTGCTTTTTGACTTCATATTTCATACTCAAAGTTATGAAATATTTGAGTTTATGAAAAGGTACCCTAAAAGATGTAATCTACATTTGTCAAACTAGAAGTTTTGACAATTGAAAAAAAAAAACAAAAAAACTCTATTCAAGGATGTACATGAGACCTTTTAAGGCTCACAACGGTAGCTTTTTAGCAACGTGTGTTTCATGAAATCCAAATGATCCCCTTGAATAATGAGATCAAAGTAATAAAACTATTTAAGTTTTATACTTGAATTTATGGACATGCCAAGTGATTTGTTATAATTCAAATAAATGACATTCTCCGTTGACAATTTTTTCATAAAAATGGCTTGATGCATTACATCGCCTATCCAACGTAGAGACTTTTGTCATAAAAATGGCTTGATGCGTTGCATCGCCCAACCAACGCCTAGTTTATGCGTTGTGATTCCATATCAAATCTCATAGAACATCCAAAATTTATAATTAAGTCCCTAAAGTGGCTTTGATGTTGTCAATCTCACATTTGAAAAATGTGCATATCTTATATCGAGCACCTAGAAGACATATCGTCTTTAGAAGAGATCAATGGTTTAGAAACTCCTGAATAGATTTCAAGATTGAGTTTGTCACCATTGGCATCAATAAAAGTGATTGGTTGCTTGAATAATTGATATTAGAATTCAAATACTCTTAATGATTATTTTAGATTGACTATGTATGTACTTCTTAAGAATTGTGCAAAGTTAATCATTCCGATGAATAAATTCTAATATGAATATTATTTTTACATGCTCCATGTTCCATGTAGACCGATTTGAAGGTGGAATATGTGATTATGTATATTCTCATAAGCGAAACTCCTATCCCAAAGAGGATAGTATTTTAGAGTTCATGAGAATTACAAGTTTGAAGTGTGACAAACTATATCTCCTAAGGAGATACATTCTCGCCTATTATTTTTGGCTTGAGTATATAAAAATAATATGCCGAAAGCATATCTCTATGACATTGATCACACGGTTCATGTCATGAGGAGGAGATACCCTATTACATGACATGAACATCGACTTAATTGTCTTATTCAAACTTTAGTACATGTGACTTCAAACTTCAAATCCAATTGAAGTCTTATAAATTGTGATATTTATGAAGCATGTAAAGGTTGCTTATGCAACTACTAATATCCTCTATAAGGATCATCATCTTGTTAGTTCCAATTCCATAGAAATTGAGAACACAAGATAATCATGAATAAATGATCAAATTAATGCCCTTGAAGAGGCAACAACTCATGTAGATGAAGAGCTTCCTACATTTGAGTCTACGTATATGATCATTGATGATATTCACTTTGAAAAGCGCTTGAAATCATAGGATATCCTTACACCACTATAAGTGGAAATGTGTTGACTATATTGGCCAAAATCAAAGTTGACACTCGTGTGTGTTATACACGAGCTCTGCAGTTAATGCATCGAGCATATATGTGAAGTACTTTGAAGTACTTGAGATGCCTCAAGCATCCATGTTCGTATAGAACAATATATTCAAGTGTCCGCACCCTAATGGTTGAATGCGTGAGACTATTGAAAGAGAAATAGGCAATATTGCAAGCAATGCCCATATGTTTCTCATGGTTATAATTATAACCAACAAATCCTCTATTTCATAAGAGTGATTATGATATTTCGTTTAGTCTAGAAGACTACGAATATAACAGTAACTAGTTACAAAAAACGATCGTACGAATCACTATATGTGAAATCCATGGAGGATATTACCCATGAGATATACTTCTTTGCTAAAGCTAATCGAAGATAGACACTCGCGAGTAGTTTATGTGCATATGCATATTATTTAGTATGACAAATGTCTCATGAGTATATAGCATGTCATACTTATTAATTGATAACTTTTGTTACTATCATGAATATCATGTTGCATCATATTATGTTAGACATTATGTATTTTTCATAAGTTCACTTTTCAGGTATAAAGTGTGACATCAAGATGATGCAAAGAGGGGGAGACTAAATTACAAGGCGCTGTACTCTTTTTCCTTAGCTGAGATTTTTATCCCAAAGAGTTTTTCCAAGCAAGGTTTTAACGAGACATGCAGCCATGGATGAGTTCAAGATTGAACCAAGCTCCCGCTCATAAGATGTACTCTTTTTCCTTCGTCAGAGTTTTTGTCCCAACGGGTTTTGCTCGACAAGGTTTTAATGAGGCATCGTGTTAGTGTTAGTGAATATTCAAGGGGAGTGTTATGAAATATATGATTGATATTGTGAATATTCATAACATATTGTATTACCATATTTGGATGATATAGTTTGACCACCACACCCTATATAAAGGGTGATTTGGTGGAGAATAATAGGCACTTGATATTCCTCCATTCTTTGTGTTTTCTCCTCTATTCTTGAGTTTATAATAGAAATTATGGAAAAGAAACAAAACAAAATGAGGGAGTCAGGGAAAATCCGTTTAGTGATAAACACAAGACCTCCATTTCTTCACAACAAATTAATGCCACTAACCTATGCCATCATTCTTGATTTTCTCTTTCCCCCCGCAACCCATTTTTTGGCTCTTTTTCACCTGATGTTGAAAAGGTTAATGAAAAAGATGGAAATATTTTTGCACATTTGTTTTGCCCACCTGGTATTTGTCAAATATCTTTGTCCTACACATATATAATAGCTTTATTGTTCTCACGAAGTTGGAGACATTTTAATATGTTTACGATCTTGACATATCAGTATCAGAAATTTAGCTTTATCATACGTTAGCATCATTGTTCTCATCATGTTACCAACTAATTCTTGAATTCTATACATACACGCTATTAAAAAATAGCCTTTGTCCATTAAGCATTCTAAAATATCTGAACATAAAGTTTAGTCCAATATGTAATGTTTTAATGGAAGGAGTGTAGATATTTTTTTTTTTTACATTGATATTAAACTCAATATGTAATGAAAGCAAAGTCAATGATACATTTTGTATTTATAGATTTATGTCGCCATTTCAAAGAATTGCAAATGCGAAAAATGTCACTCACTCTCAGTAATATTTAGACTAAAAGTATAAGAGTGTACTATTCTGATCATTCTTTTGCACTCACTCTCATATCTAACGGCGAATTCATGTAGCTCAATCATTTCTCCTGTACATATAATTATATTAGATGCACCAAGAAAGTGGAAGAAGTTAATTTGTCCTTCGCATGATACTGGACATCGCATCTCAAGCTTAAGTGAAAAAAGGAAGAAATTTGGACCAGATAATAATTTTAATAATTTTAGATGGAATCTATTTTTTCATGTGATTATATTAAATGGGTACTCAAAACTATAAGGGCATATATGTTCACAATTATATTTTTTAGAAAGATAACATCCCAATTCTTCAAACTAATTAACACACATTTCACCTCACATATTATTATTATTATTATTATTATTATTATTATTATTATTATTATTATTATTATTATTATTATTATTATTATTATTATTATTATTATTATTATTATTATTATTATTATTATTAAATAATTAATATTATTATTTTATTGTTGTTAGTATTATTATTACTATTATTGTTATTGTTTTTGTTTTTATTTAGGTACTTTATATGTATGAGTAATAGAACTGCAAAACAAGTCTCAAATGTCACTTACGACTCATTAGTCTTTCCAACTCTTAAGAAAAATTTAAAAGGCATATACCAGAAAAATTGAAATTATTACTGCTAAATCAAGAGAAAAAATTAATTTAATTGGAACAAGCAACACATCAATGCCTCTAATTGGTGCAACCAAGAGATAAAGGACTACAAAGAAACTTTTTACAAACTCAAAAAACCTGAATGTAACGCCCTCGAGGCATATATATGGAAAGTCTCTCTCACCACCTTAAGTATTTTTTTTAAAAATTTATGAGTTTTCTTATTTTAAATTTTGTTGATAGTTCATGGTCGTTCTCTGAGATTTAAATGGCATGTTCTTTCACTACTATTATGTACGAAGTGTTCAATATTGTGTTTTTATAAATCTTGCTTCATCTTTGTCATTGTTGTCTATAACAAGTGTGGCTTTTTATTATTGTGATTATCTTTTCTTTTAGTTCATGGTCACATATAAAACGATAATTATTTTCTTTTTCGTTGAATGGGAAACTAACAACAACCATCCTTACCAAATTGAAGTTTTAAATGATAGTTCCGGTTCATTACTCATCGAAAGTCTCAATTTTTCTGTATCAAAGTGAGTTTTCTGCTCTTATGAAATAAAAATATTGATGCATTCAATTAACCAATATGGTCTTAAAGACAATTAAGTTTTTCCGATATTGTGTTGCTTTAGTTGGAACTGAAATGTGAAAAAATCGATGTCACTTCAACTGGAAAGTTAGTGCTGAGATGTGTCTCGATTAGCCCAGACAACGTGGAAGTAGAGTAACCAATTTACATTTACATGCTCAAGTTTGTGCATAGCCAATTTTAATAAGAGTTGTGTACTACATGGAATCTAAATTAAACTTAGTGATGATTAGCTCATAATTTTACATTTTCTCTTTGTGAGGAACGCTATAAAGATTATCTTTAGTTAATATTTAGAATGTTAAATATCGAACACCATTTCGTATCTCATTGCCTATGCATACAAGGTCCTAATATGTCTTTAAATAGAATAAAATTGGATAACATAAAGGTGATTTCTTGTGTATGACCCGGACGGTGTCCTCCAGCCATTACCTAAATAGTAATCCTCTCGAGGTTTAGAAATCACTTAAATGGGTTTGGTCTCTCCCAACAAAGTTATTTTCCATATGAAAGCCCCATGATTCTGACTATGAACAGCAAGCTCTAGATACCAAACCATCTACCAATTGTGCCAAATATACTGCACTCCGCAATTCAATATTAAAGTAAGGATCAAGCAAACTACATTTTATGTTGCAATACTGTATATTTTCTTATCAATATTGATAATCAATTTGTATAGCATGAAATACGAATCCTGCGCTTTAGTGCGGGGTAACGCCTAGTTACAATAAAGGAGAACAGCAAGGTTAATTACGTCATCTTCTTCTAACACCGAAACGCCACCTACACTTTGTGGTTTCTCTTCAACTACTTCAGATCACCAAAATTATTTTCATCCATGTTACCGAGCACTAATTAATTAATTTGCTGGTTTATGATTTCACCAAAAGCAGGCTCCAAATGCATTTAACTTACGGTTCCATTTTGGTCAACCAAGGTGCCAACTTGTTCGCCACACAATGCTTTTGATATGTTCCCAGGCTCAAGCAGGTTAAACAGTACAACTGCAAAGAGAGAAACTTATAAGTCTTGGGCAGTAAAACATATATTTTCACGAGCAAATGCAAGTGTCTATATAGAGGAAGAAACCTGAAATCCCATTCTCTTCACAGAACTGAATCGCCATCATATCCATGGAGTTAACACCTCTAGAAACTACATCTCTGAAGGATATGTGGTCCACCAGAATGGCATCCGTACATGCCATTCACATTTGAACCTTTAAGGAGTGCATCGGCATTAACTACAAAAGGGAAAGTAAAAAACAAAGAAAATGTCAAATAACAACAGTCACTTGTTTTCATTGCACACGCTAAGGGTGTCAAGTTACGCCACCAAAAGTAAACCATATAAGGACATTTGGAACAATCTGCATCAAAATACCCACCATTTGGATATTATGAGAGGAAAGGAGCGAAACCATAGACAAGAAAACTTTTAACAGCACTGCTAAAAGCCGGAAAATATGAAATTTGTAAAAAAAAAAGAAAAGAAAAAAAAAGAAGGAGGAAACGGGGAAGGTTTGTCCTACGCTGGGACCACTCTCTCCTATCGAGCATAAAGATGTCCTACCTCAGTGTAAAGGCAAGTGCAATATCGTCCGTTAATCAACATTAACAGGGATATGCTAAAACATGCAGCAATATAGACTAAACATAAACAGGGATATACTAAAACATTAGATGAGGATGAGACCTTGTAGACAACAGACCAAGGGCACAACCGCAAAAATGTAAAGACAGCTAGAATACCCAGGGAAGAAATTATGGGAAAGAAGTCTAAGTAGTACTTTCAGATGCTCGCAGAGCTGCTGCCGTATCAGTGGTGAAGAGAGGATTGCCTGTGCCAGCTCCAACACCACCAAAGATCACAACTCGTCCTTTCTCCAGATGGCGGATAGCTCGTTCTTCAGCAATCTCAGGCATAGAAAGTGCACTTTGCATACGCGTCTGAACGCCCAGTTTCTCTAAAGCTGACTGCAGCAGTACAGAATTCATAACTGTCGCCATCATGCTGTAACAATAAAAGAACGGTTAAAAGCTAGCCAATCTTCATATTCACAAAACCATTCTTTAACCAAAACTCCAAATTTCTGATTTGATTTGAACAACACGCAACATAACAAATAAAATGCATGGCTTATTCACGTTTAGTCGGCAAAGATATGGCAGGTATGACTGTCATGGTAACCGTACATAAGTCTCAGGGGTTATATTGATGCTGCAAATTACTGAGAGAATATGCAAAGTCACAAACAGCAGAAGCAAAATTTAGGCAAATAATACGATAATCAATGGCAGCCTATTTAGAAGATCATTTGGCCGCCCCTATCTAGAATTTGTAAGTGTTGCTGGTATTTTCGGAGGTACATTTGGAGAGCAGGAACCATGCTGGCAGCCACAGCTCAGCACAGAAAATTATTATTTCATGCTTCTATGGCCAAAGGTACAAGCCGATGCAAAGGATTGAGCCAAACAGTGTTACAGGTGTCGAAAATTTACCAGAAAACTACTTAACAGACAAAAATCAACTTTAAATGCTAGGCGTTCAGTTGCTTTGAAAATGATGAACCAATCCAGAAGCAATTCTGAACATAAAACCAATATATGCAACCAGTGAAGCATATTCAAGTAACCTGATAATGAAACTTCCAGCACTTTCAGCTGATTACTAAATGCCAGTTGTAATGGTCGCAAGTGCAAGGAATACAGTGTGATTGACCAATACAGAATAACAAGAAGAACAAGTCTGGATAACTATATTAGCATTTACCTTTGCTAGTAACATCAAACCCGACTATATCATGTTAGAAATTAAACTTGATTTTTAGTGTCACATTTTCTAGTGTGGTACTAGCTAGTTTCTAGAAAAAGACTTTCAAAGTGTCATTGTTGTGGGACTTGGTCCAAGTTAATGAGGTTGGTAGTTGCACCAACTAAATGAGGTTTGACCAAGTTAATGTAGTAGTTAGTGGGAAGAAGCTACTAGACATTTTTGAGTCCTATATAAACCTATGTACATAAGTCTTTTTTCAAGTCAAGCAATAGAACAAGTCTTCCTCTTCTCTCTAGTTGTCTTGAGTAGTCCTCTTGATTCCAACAAAGTGGTATCAGAGCTACGGTTGAGAGAGTGAGTCATGGCTAATGGATATCAACCTCCTATCCATTTGCTCACCAAGGACAACTATGATACTTGGTGTATACGCATGAAGGCGAAGCTTGGCTCCCAAGATGTGTGGGACATCGTGGAGAATGGATTGGCGAATCCACCGGTTGAAGGTTCTAAGAAGAAGGACCAAAAGGCCCTTATGATGATTCATGAGTGTCTAGATGACACTATGATGACAAAGATTGCCAATGTCTCCACTTCAAAGGAGGCGTGGGAAGTCCTTCGAAACACCTTTCGAGGTGCCGACAAGGTCAAGAAGGTGCGGCTTCAAACTCTTCGGGGAGAGTTTGAGTTGTTGCACATGAAGGAGTCCGAGTCGATTTCGGACTATTTTACAAGAGTCTTGTTAGTTGTAAATCAACTAAGGAGATATGGTGAAGATGTGAAGGACAAGTCGGTGGTGGAAAAGGTTCTTAGATCATTGACCTCCAATTTCGACTACATAAGTGTGGCAATAGAGGAGTCAAAAGATATAGACTCCATGACGGTGGACGAGCTTATGGGTTCTTTGCTAGCCCATGAAGAGAGGTTAAAGAAGCCGAAGAAGGAGCCATTGGAGCAATTCCTTCAAACAAAACTTTCTCTAAAAGGGAAAGAAGGACGGTACGAGTCGAGTTCAAGAGGACGTGGACGAGGCCGAGGTCGTGGAAGAGGCGGTCAATCTTCCTACAACAAGGAGGAAAAGAAGCAAGAGAACAATTCCTCAAGAGGTCGTGGAAGAGGAAGAAATTCAAAACCCAATGAAAGAAGGTATGACAAGTCTAAAATTGAATGTTATAATTGTCATAAATTTGGGCATTTCTCTTGGGAATGTAGATATGCCTCAAATGATGTTGATGAGAAGGCAAACTATGTGGAGGAGAAGAATGAAGAGGTAGAGCCAACTTTGCTATTGGCCTACAAAGGAGATTCCAAGGAGGCGATCAATACTTGGTATCTTGACACCGGCGCAAGCAACCATATGTGTGGAAACAAGAACATGTTTCTTGAGCTTGATGAGAAAGTTAGCGGCAAAGTCACTTTTGGAGATTCCTCTCAAATTGCGGTAAGAGGTAAAGGTAAAATTTTGATCCGTTCAAAGAATGGAAATCATCAATTCATCTCCAATGTTTATTATGTGCCTAATATGAAGAGCAATATTTTGAGTTTGGGCCAACTTTTGGAGAAAGGTTATGAGATTCTCATGAAAAATAATTGTTTGAGCATTAGAGATGAATGTGGAAGTTTGCTAGCCAAAGTTGCTATGTCTAAAAATCGGATGTTCTTGTTGAATATTCGAAATGACTTTGCTAAATGTTTGAAAGCTTGTGTGAAAGATGAATCTTGGCTTTGGCATATGCGATTTGGGCACATGAATTTTGGAGGCTTGAAGCAATTGGGCAAGGAGAAGATGGTGAAAGGCTTGCCAAACATCAATCACCCGGAACAACTTTGTGAAGGATGCCTATTCGGAAAGCAATCAAGGAAGAGTTTTCCCAAATAATCATCTTCAAGAGCAAAAGTCCCATTGGAGCTTATTCATTCGGATGTTTGCGGTCCAATCAAACCGGCGTCCATGGGTATGAACAATTACTTCCTCCTCTTTATTGATGATTTTAGTCGCAAAACATGGGTTTATTTTCTCAAGCATAAATCGGAGGTCTTTGAAGCTTTTAAAAGATTCAAGAAAGTTGTTGAGAAACAAAGTGGCTATGAAATCAAAGCGATAAGATCCGATAGAGGAGGGGAGTTTACTTCAAATGAGTTTCAAAAATTTTGTGAAGAAAATGGAATTAGGCATCCTTTAACCGTTCCAAGATCACCACAACAAAATGGGGTGGCGGAAAAAAAAAATAGAAGTCTTCTTAATATGGCTAGAAGTATGTTGAAGAGTAAAAATATGCCAAAAGAATTTTGGGCTGAAGCCGTTGATTGTGTCGTTTACTTGTCTAATCGGTGCCCCACTAAAAGTGTGGAATCTAAAACTCCTCAAGAAGCTTGGAGTGGAGTAAAGCCCAATGTTTCTCACTTGAGGGTATTTGGTAGTGTTGCCTATGCACATGTGTCGGATGAGAAGAGATCAAAGTTAGATGATAAAAGTGAGAAATTTATTTTTTTTGGATATGATGCAAGATCCAAGGGCTATAAACTCTACAATCCCGAAACTAAGAAGACTATCATTAGTCGTGATGTCGAGTTTGATGAAGAAAGTTCATGGGATTGGAGTTCTCCTAATGGTAATTATGATTTATTTCCATTTTATGATGATGATGATGTTGATGTTGATCACGTTCAAGAAGATGTTGTGTTGCAGCCCGCTACTCCTCCTCCATCACCCGTGCCATCCAATCATGGACAAGAAAGTCCATCATCTCAAGAAGGAAGTCCACTTGAAGGGCCACGTGGAACAAGAAGTCTTGGAGATTTGTATGAAAGATCCGAAGAGGTATTTCCAAGTTTAGAGGATTTAACACTTTTTTGTCTACTTGGTGATTGTGAACCTCTAGATTTTAAAGAAGCCGTCAAAGACAAGAAATGGAGGAATGCTATGGATGAGGAAATCATGGAGATTGAGAAGAATTCTACATGGGAGCTTGTCACACTTCCCAAAGGTCAAAAATCCATTGGAGTGAAATGGCTGTACAAGACCAAGTTGAATGCCAAAGGAGAAGTAGAAAGACACAAGGCGAGATTGGTGGCCAAAGGCTACAAGCAAAGATATGGTGTTGATTATGAAGAGGTGTTTGCACCCGAGGCACGTCTTGAAACTATAAGGCTTATTATTTCCATGGCGGCTTAAAACAATTGGAAGATCCATCAAATGGATGTGAAGTCGGCCTTTTTGAATGGCTACTTGGAGGAAGAGGTATATGTTGAGCAACCCACTGGCTATATTGTGAAGGGACAAGAAAACAAAGTGTTGAGATTGAAGAAAGCACTATATGGGTTGAAGCAAGCACCACGCGCTTGGAATACTAGAATTGACAAGTATTTCCAAGACAAGAATTTTCTCAAGTGCCCTCATGAGCATGCTTTGTATGTAAAGAAAAATAATGGTGGTGATTTAATAATTGTTTGCTTGTATGTGGATGATTTAATTTTCACAGGAAATAATGCAAGCATGATTGAGAGTTTCAAGAAGGAGATGGCCAAGCATTTCGAGATGACGGATATGGGGCTCATGTCATACTATCTTGGCATTGAAGTGAAGCAAAGGAAGGAAGGAATTTTTATTTCTCAAGAGAAGTATGCCAAAGACGTTCTCAAGAAGTTCAAGATGGAGAAATGCAATTCCGTAAGCACACCCGTTGAGATTGGAGCAAAATTATCCAAGCATGATGAAGGAAAGAAGGTAGATTAGACTTTGTTCAAAAGTCTTGTTGGAAGCTTGCGGTATTTAACTTGCACAAGACCGGACATACTCTATGGAGTTGGTCTAGTTAGTCGCTAGATGGAGGCCCCCACTACTTCTCACTTGAACGCGGCTAAGAGGATTCTTCGCTACATCAAAAGTACTAGCAATTTTGGAATTCTTTATTCTCCTTCATCTCATTCCAAACTTGTGGGATATTGTGATAGCGATTGGGGAGGAGATGTTGATGATAGACAGAGCACTACCGGCTTTGTATACTTCATGGGAAATTGTGCTTTCACTTGGAGTTCAAAGAAGCAACCAATTGTGACACTCTCCACTTGTGAAGCGGAATATGTGGCGGCTAGTTCTAGTGTTTGCCAAGCTATTTGGCTAAGGAATTTATTGAAGGAGTTCTATATGCCGCAAAAGGAGCCAACAGAGATCTTTGTTGACAACAAGTCGGCCTTTGCTTTGGCCAAGAATCCGGTGTACCATGAGAGGAGCAAGCATATTGATACAAGGTTCCATTTCATAAGGGAGTGCATTGAGAAGAAAAAGGTGGAGCTCAAGTATGTGAAGTCCCAAGATCAAATTGCCGATATCTTCACCAAGCCTCTCAAGGCGGACATTTTCCGCATGATGAGGATCTCCCTTGGAGTTACCAATCAAGTTTAAGGGAGGGTGTTAGAAATTAAACTTGATTTTTAGTGTCACATTTTCTAGTGTGGTACTAGCTAGTTTCTAGAAAAAGACTTTCAAAGTGTCATTGTTGTGGGACTTGGTCCAAGTTAATGAGGTTGGTAGTTGCACCAACTAAATGAGGTTTGACCAAGTTAATGTAGTAGTTAGTGGGAAGAATCTACTAGACATTTTTGAGTCCTATATAAACCTATGTACATAAGTCTTTTTTCAAGTCAAGCAATAGAACAAGTCTTCCTCTTCTCTCTAGTTGTCTTGAGTAGTCCTCTTGATTCCAACATATCAGTCTATTAGTATGAGTTATAATTGAATAAGAGTTACGAATATTTTTTTAAGCAGAATATTCCAATTATCTTTCACACCAAATTTGTAATTAAGTGGAGGATGCTAGATTTTAGAGAATCAGTACAGGTAAAACACATAAGCCGATGAACCAACTATGTTGGGGGAAGACTTCAAGTAACTCTACGTAGCAGTAACGGCAGATGCGGCAGTTACGGTGAATCGGAGGCAATAGCAGGAATCGTCAACTGTATGTGTGAATCCTTTTAAATAGTTGCAAGAGTAAACACACAGTAACATTCGAGTATCAGGCTAACGAGACAAGCTCTCAATTATTCTTTTTGTGAATCAAATCCAGGCCATCAGCCATAACAATACTGGAAGCCTAAGATACTGGTATATAGTGGGTGATAAGTAAGATACCCAACCAAGTTTTAGAAACATTTTTCAATTGGAAAAAAAATGGAAAATAAAACTTACCCAATCTGATACGCTGTAGGTCTATCCAGACCAGTAGCTGACACCCATGAGTCCCCACAAAATAAGTTTCTACCTCCAACAACAATAGCCACCTACCACTCTTTCCCAGCTCTTTCTTCCCAATTTGACTTTTGTCACTATTCACAGGGTCACTTTGACCCGGTGATTTGAATAGCAATCCGATGTAATTTTTTGATAATTTTTTCATGGTGTTGTAGACTAAAGGTGCTCTATAATATGGTGAAAAATTTATCAAAAAGTCGTATCATTTTACTATCCAAATCACCCGGTCAAAGTGACTCAGATACGAATCAAAAAAGTCAGATGGGAAGAAAGAGATGGGACGGACTGGTACAAGATAGCTTTCAGTAAACAACCCTCAAACTGTTGGGGAATCCGGGCTCAAAACACGACTAAATCAACAAAGCCGTAGCGGAAGCAAAACGCCGAAAGAATCAAACTTTCCCCACGAATATGCAACTAAACAGAGAGCACCACAATTGCAAGTAGACAATAAGCTAAAAACGAGACAAGACAATTTTTAACGTGGAAAACCCGAAAAACGGGAAAAACCACGGAGCCTCTCTCGACTCAAAGCTTCCACTATAATCAACAATAGTAGGATACACCACTCTAGTACCACTAGAGTATAATCACATCCAAGATATTAACTATCTTGGGATCAACAACCCTCACCAACACCAACAAGGTGAACAAGCAAAGTAGAAACCCTACTCTACTAACAATCGGAGATAACACAAAGAGAGGGAGAGAAGATAATCCGAACCGGTAGATTGAAAGAGCATGTCGCAAGGATCAATCCCCCGAAATCTGAGGTGAAACGGGTCAAGTTTCACCGTTGAAATCGCCGGCGAAGTTAATGGACGTGCCTTCAAACCCTGAAACACAACCTCACTGCCTTTCTCTCCCGTAGCCTCTTTTTCTTCACTGTGTGTTTCACCACACACCAGCCACTCACAAAACATTTGTGAGAACAAATCACCAACCATGTGGCTACACGTGGCAATCATAATGACCACACACACTTGTGGAGTAATTATTGCTTGCTCCAAGAGCAAATATGACGTGGTGCTCTAATAAATACATCACATGACACGTTAGGAACATGTAAGAGTCCACTTTCTTTTGTCTGTCACTCATTCTCTTTCTTCCTGACATGTCATGTGTTGTATTCATTAGAGAACCACGTGTATTTGCTCTTAGAGCAAACAAAAATTTCTCCACACTTGTGTGCACACACGTCTCACATGGGATTCAAAAAGATGACCCAGCAACAACCTGGAAACAACCAGGTTTCTTCCTTTTACATTTTCTTTTGTTTTTCCTTTAATTACTCTATGTGATCAATTATACAATGTGGGTGAGTCCACCATATGTGGTGGACCCCACACCCAACATTCTCCCCCTCCACCTCATATGGAGGACTCCATACCCGCGATGCTTCTACAAACTTCAAGCTTCGCAACCGGTACGGACTTTTCATCATATCAGCACTATTTTCGTCGGTATGAATCTTGACAAGTTCAACCGACTTACCATCCAACACATCCAGTATCCAATGATACCTCACATCGATGTGCTTGGATCTCGAGTGAAAACTCGAGTTCTTGCTGAGATGGATCGCACTCTTACTATAACAGTACAGAGTATACTTCTCTTGCTTCAACCCGAGCTGTTGTAACAGCTTCTTCATCCAAAGAAAATCCTTGCAACCCTCAGTAGCTGCAATAAACTCAGCCTCAGTAGTAGACAATGCAACGCATTTCTGCAACCTAGACTGCCACGACACTGCTCCCCCTGCAAAAGTGATCAGATATCCAGACGTAGACTTCCTCGAATCAATATCCCCAGCCATGTCAGCATCCGTGAAACTAACAAGAGTAGGATCACCACTTCCAAAGCATATACACAACTGAGAAGTACCCCTGAGATACCTGAATATCCACTTAACCGCAGGCCAATGCTCTCTACATGGATTGGAGAGAAACCGGATGACAACGCCAACTGCATGAGCTATGTCCGGTCTTGTACACACCATGGCGTACATCAAACTACCCACCGCTGAAGCATACGGAACCTACATCATGTCTTCCTTCTCTGCATCTGTCTTGGGACTCTGCTTTGAGCTCAACTTGAAGTGACCAGCAAGAGGTGTACTAACTGGCTTTGCCTGATCCATATTGAACCTCTTCAGGACCTTCTCAATGTAGGACTCCTGAGATAACCAAAGCCTCTTCGCTTTCCGGTCTCGCGAAATTCCCATACCCAGAATTTGCTCCGCGGACCCCAAATCCTTCATAGCAAAGGATTTGCCCAACTCCTTCTTCAACCTGGCAATCTTGCTGGCATCACGACCAACGATCAACATGTCATCGACATACAGAAGAAGAATGATTGAATCACCGTCAGAGAAATTCTTCACAAACACACAATGATCTGAAGTTGTCTTCTTGTATCCATGCTCCCCCATGAACGAGTCAAACTTCCTATACCATTGTCGCGGTGCCTGCTTCAAGCCATACAGACTCTTCTTCAGCTTGCATACCAGATTCTCCTTTCCCTGAACTCTGAAACCCTCCGGCTGTTCCATGTAGATCTCCTCCTCCAAATCACCATGAAGGAACGCAGTCTTGACATCAAGCTGCTCAATCTCCCAGTCTCTGCTAGCAGCTATACCTAGAACAACCCGGATAGACGACATCTTCACCACCGGTGAGAATATGTCCTTGTAGTCTACTCCTTTCTTCTGCCTGAACCCTTTCACAACCAATCTAGCTTTATACCTTGGTTCTGAGTTCTCGGACTTCAACCTGTAGACCCATCTGTTCTTGAGTGCTTTCTTGCCCTTAGGCAACTCCACCAACTCATAGGTGTTGTTCTCATGTAAGGACCGCATCTCAGATTCCATGGCTTTCAGCCATTTCTCTTTCTTGTCAACTGTCATGGCCTCATCATAGCTCTCTGGATCCCCCTCATCCGTGAGTGTCACATACTCAGACGGAGAATACTTCCGATAGGGTTGCCGATCTCTGCTAGATCTACTCAAATCTGTAACAGCTGGAGTTGGTGGCTCTGGAGGTACCTCCTCATTTGTGCATCTTCCTGATCATCAACTAGAGGTGGATCAACATCACCTGCATCACCCTGATCATCTTGCACTATCTCATCACCATGCTCTGCTGGAGTAGGAACTGGACTCATGTCCACCAAATCATCACCATCAGCCTGAGGCTTCTCACATCTATCAATGTCCTCAATAGTCTGATCTTCGAGAAATACCACATCTCGGCTCCTGACAATCTTCTTGGTAACTGGATCCCATAACGTGTATCCAAACTCTTCATGGCCATAACCCAAAAAGATACACTGCTTGGATTTGTCGTCAAGCTTTGATCTTTCATCTTTCGGGACATGTACAAATGCCCGACACCCGAACACTTTCAAGTGATCGTAAGACACACCTCTACCTGTCCAAACTTTGTCAGGTATATCTGTCTCCAAAGGAACTGAAGGAGAGAGATTAATAAAATCCACAGCTGTTCTCATCGCCTCACCCCAAAAGGTTCTTGGCAGCTTTTCCTGTGACAACATACATTTGATCTTCTCAATCATGGTCCTGTTCATCCTTTCTGCTACACCATTATGCTGTGGGGTCTTGGGAGGTGTCCTCTGATGCTTAATCCCATTCCTGCAATACCAGTGAAAGGAACCCTTGTACTCACCGCCATTTTCAGTCCTGATGCACTTCAATGGCTTTCCTGTTTCCCTCTCAACACTAGCATGAAACTCCTTAAACACATCAGCCACTTGGTCCTTACTCCGAAGAGTGTATGCCCACACTTTCCTTGAATGATCATCAATGAAAGTGACAAAGTATCTCGCACCACCAAGTGTTCTAGTCTTCATGGGTCCACAAACATCAGAATGTACCAGTTCTAGAATAGCAGACTTTCTAGAACCATAAGAATGTTGAAAACTCAACTTGTGTTGCTTTCCAGCTAAACAATGAGTACAATGCTTCAAATGATTACCTTTAATACCAGAGAGCTTCTCTCGCTTGGTTAGGACATCAAGTCCTTTCTGACTCATGTGACCCAATCTCTTGTGCCACAACTCTGTATAGGAATCACCAACTGCATTTACCACTGAACTGGTAAGCTTCGCACGCATCACATACAGTGAACACTCCTTCATCCCTCTAGCAACAACCAGCGAGCCCCGAGTAAGTCTCCATTTCCCATCACCGAAATGATTGCTATACCCGTCTTCATCAAGCTTCCCTGCAGAAATCAAATTCAGCCGAATATCTGGAACATGTCTGACATCCCTGAGAACAAGCTTGCTTCCAGTGTTAGTCTCCAAGAACACATCACTCATGCCAATGATCTTTGACACACCATCATTCCCCATCTTCACAACACCATAGTCACCTGGTCTGTAAGATGAGAAGAACTCTCTCCTGGAGGTAACATGAATGGAAGCCCCGCTGTCAATAACCCAGCTGCTGCTCTGACAAGCTATACTCACAACATTCTCCTCACAGACAATGAGAGTATCATCCTTAGTCGTTGTAGCAACTGTCTTCTCATTCTTGTTGTCTGACCCATTCTGCCCCTTGTTCTTCAGCTTCCTGAACTCTCTCTTCATATGTCCCATACCCCCACAATGGTAGCATTTCACACTTTTCTTCCAATCACTCGACTGGCCTCTCGAGTTGTTCCTGTTTTTCTTAGGACCCCTGTTGTGACTTCTCCCTCTATCCTGTTTCTTTTCTGAAACCAGTGCCTCAGCCTCCGAGTTCATGCCTGACTCGGACCGTCTAGCTTCTTCATTCAACAAGCTATCCTTGACCATGTCATTATTCAACTTTCCATCCGGAGCTGAATTGCAGAGAGCCACTGTCAAAGTTTCCCAACTGTCCGGCAAGCTACTGAGAAGAAACAATGCCTGAATCTCATCATCAAATACAATCCGCATCGCCTCAGCTGATTCATGAGCTCCTGAAACCTGCTCATATGCTCAGACACACTTTGGCCATCCCTGTACCTCAAATTCACAAGCCGCTTCATGAGGTGCATCTTGTTCTGGGCAGTCTGTCTCTCATACAAAGACTCAAGCTTTTTCCACAAAACATCCGCTCTTGTCTCTTTGGCGACGTTGTGAAAAACGCTTTGGTCAATCCACTGTCTGATAGTGGCCACAGTCTTCCTATGCAATGTGTCCCATGCCTTGTCTGTCATGGTGGCCGGCTTCGACGAATCCCCTTCGACAGGATCATACAAATCCTTGCAAAACAACAAGTCTTCCATCCTCGGTTTCCAAATAGAATAATTTGCCGAAGTCAACTTGATCATCGTGCCACCAAGACTATGCTCATCCATTTTAGTCAACACTACAACCCGAGCCAACTACAAGGAACCAGGCTCTGATACCACTTGTTGGGGAATCCGGCCTCAAAACACGACTAAATCAACAAAGTCGTAGCGGAAGCAAAACGCCGAAAGAATCAAACTTTCCCCACGAATATGCAACTAAACGGAGAGCACCACAATTGCAAGTAGACAATAAGCTAAAAACGAGACAAGACAATTTTTAACGTGGAAAACCCGAAAAACGGGAAAAACCACGGAGCCTCTCTCGACTCAAAGCTTCCACTATAATCAACAATAGTAGGATACACCACTCTAGTACCACTAGAGTATAATCACATCCAAGAAATTAACTATCTTGGGATCAATAACCCCCACCAACACCAACAAGGTGAACAAGCAAAGTAGAAACCCTACTCTACTAACAATTGGGGATAACACAAAGAGAGGGAGAGAAGATAATCCGAACCGGTAGATTGAAAGAGCATGTCGCAAGGATCAATCCCCCGAAATCTGAGGTGAAACGGGTCAAGTTTCACCGTTGAACTCGCCGGCGAAGTTGCTGGACGTGCCTTCAAACCCAGAAACACAACCTCACTGCCTTTCTCTCCCGTAGCCTCTTTTTCTTCGCCGTGTGTTTCACCACACCAGCCACTCACAAAACATTTGTGAGAACAAATCACCAACCATGTGGCTACATGTGGCAATCATAATGACCATACACCACACACACTTGTGTGCACACACGTCTCACATGGGATTCAAAAAGATGACCCAGCAACAACCTGGAAACAACCAGGTTTCTTCCTTTTTCATTTTCTTTTGTTTTTCCTTTAATTAATCTATGTGAGCAATTATCCAATGTGGGTGAGTCCACCATATGTGGTGGACCCCACACCCAACACAAACAACTTTCAATAAAAATTCCGAGCCCATGAAACACTCGGTACTAAATTAGAAAGGCATTGTTGCATTGGGAGAAGTGGCAGAGAACTGAAATAAAATACCTCCACACCAAGGCGACAAGCTGTTGATACTTCTCCAGCAATCTGTAACACCATCTGAAAATAGAAAATGACTTTCAGAAAGTACATTCTAGCCAAAAAGAACGTTTAATGCCCTCAACTCATTTAACAGTGTAGTGACCAATAGAGATAAAAGGGAAGTGATGAGTAGAAGAATAATACAGATGCACCTTTGGGTCAATACTCTGGCTGCCACCCGTTAGTGCAGTACCGCTAATTTTAAAGACCACCCTCCGCCATTTGGGAGTTGGAGCTGGTTTTGACTTTTGAAGTTGCTTGTGAGGGCAGCACTGTTGGTTGCATATCTGCACAAGAAGTGTGTTGTGAATTGAAAATGACGCATCTGCAGAACTAAGACTGCGGCAGTATGATAACTACAATGTGCTTGCATGATCATTGGTGGCTAGGGAAGACTTTATAATCAATTATGTTTAGCCGAAATACCACCAAATGCATGCCAGAATACCAACATTTTGCAATATTACGTTAGTTGGACACTTGTGCACAGATCTAAACCTGGACGCTTATCGTTTGTGAATGATTGTGCCCAATTTTCTAAATATTGAGATTCTAGACATAATAGCAAACTCTTGTACAGCAGTTTGCTTCTTTAAAACTCAACATAGAGTTAAGAGAGAGATCGGCGAAGTGTGGTGGGCTTCTATGTTTGGTTTTTGAACTTGAAAATTGAAAGTATTTGGTGAGCCCATGTGGGGTGCCCAATGCAACTATCTTAATCTTATGGGGTTAGTTGCAACCAAGCTCAAATTTTATGGGGTTAGTAGCAAAGGCATGAATTCTAGGGGGTAATATTGCAATTGGGTATAAGTCTGTCTATATAAGGAGACAGCCTTCTTATTATTTTATGCACTACTGTGTAGAGATCATGTGCAGATCAAAATACAGTTTTAGGAACCCTAGCCTCTCTCTCTAACTAGCCTCCATTGGTGGATCTTGGTGTGAACAAGAGCTTTCGTCCTAGATATTCGAGCCAGACTGTGGGAGCAAGGTTGGCACGTGAAAGCAAGCATCCTACGATCATCCGCTGCGCTAGGAGCTAAGGAGAAAAGGTAAACATATGAATCTTCCGCTATAGTTCATAGATCTGTATGTGATAGATAACGTTATTTCTTCATTGGTATCAGAGCTCTAGGCTTGTTTTTCGTGCCTAGTAATGCGAACCCGAATCTGATTAGAAAATTGAGTTTCTGAAATTTCATAATCTCTAGGCAAAACCTATGTGGTTAGGTAGAGTTTTCCACAAGGATTTCAGAAATATAAATGTTATATTTTTTGGAAAAAAGATGAATTACTTATGAATATTTTAAGATTCAGAACTGTATAAATATGGACTGTTTTGATCTGATCTGTAATTCGATTTTTTTAAAAGTTGTTAGAACTGATTTTTGACTACATAATCAGAATCAGGGTGGAGAAACGATTCCATTAGTATAAGGATCATAAAAAACGGAGGCCGTGAAGGCGACGCATGGGCCTCACGCGCCACCGACGCCGCTCCCACGCGCCGCACGCGCCAAAGGGCTGGCGGCGCCAGCTGACGTGGCTAGGGATGACGTGGCAGGTGACGTGGCGATGGCGTGGCAGCCACGTGTCTACTGACGCGGCAGGTGACGTCAACGTATGGCTGAGGTGGCGAGCCACGTGGCCCGCTGACGTGGCACAAGGCCGACGACATCGCGTGACGGAGGCGGACGCGCCCACGCGTGGTGGCGCGTGCGTCCTCCTCCCGCCGTCATTTTTCGCTAAATTTTATTCTAAAAAGTCATAATTATATTTCCTATTTTCAGGGATTATTTTCATTTTTTTTTTTTTGGAAAAACACAAAAATTTAATAATTTCCATAATTAATTAGTGTTTAGCACACTTCCCGAGGCAATTAGACGACCTTAAACACACTGTTTTGAGCCCAAATTTTTTATGCAGACTTAGGTCGTTTTTTCCTACTGTCTACCATAGGTGGTGAGACCTTAGGAGGTTCAGAGAAATTTTCGATATTTTTAGTTGATTAGAATATTATTTATTAATTTCCAGTAATTAGTATTTAATTCTGAAAATTTCCAGAAAATTTATGTATGTTTATTTCATCATTATACATGCTGTTATGGGTTGAATGGATGTGTTTGGTGCATGGATGTGCCTTAGATGTTTTTATATTTGGTTTTGATTTTGAGTTTGAAATCAATTAAAATACGGCATGCGTGTCGTGCCTCTCTATATACTCTAGTGTCTTCTCCTCTCATCCAATCGCCTCTATGAGGTTACTTCTTATTAGAAATAAGATAGTTAGTGAAGATTGAATAATAGAAGCTTCAAGAGAGGTGGCCAAACCCAAAAGCTATGGTGCAAGGTGCATGGAGCAAATAAACAATCTATGAAGCCTCAAGCTTGGAGTCCTCAAGTTAGGCGAGATGGAATGAGATGGAGTTCAAGACTTTCTCAAGACGTACTCTCAATAGTGGGAGTGCACCTAAGGGGCCACATCCATTGCATATTTATTTTATGCTTGTGCTTTTTTTATGATATAACTGCGTGTGATTGGATATAATTGTATAACCTCGCATGCTAAAGAACTAAAACAAAAGAGCTCACATTAAGACATGATTAAAACTAATAGGGAATCATAAGTGACAATATTTGATTCCTAGGATTGCTACTAAGTTTTGGTAGAGTCCTTATGAAGAACTATTAAATTTTTAATCTTGTCTAAATGTTTCTAGGAGCTAAAAATAAATGCTAGTAATTAAACTTCCGCTTTGTCTCATATTTACAGTAATGTCGAAATCATCTAGTCCCATCGATGATTCTGCTAAAGCTGTAAAGCTTAATGGGGACAATTACGACATGTGGAGCCGTCGTGCTATGTACTGCATGTTAGACATAGAATTGTCCGACCATCTCAGTGACAAAAAAGTTTCAACCCGTGATGGCTTAAAATCAAACCCTAGTGGAACATGAGCGCAACCTAGTTGCTTTTCATAAGTGGGAAGCGGCGGATAGGAAGGAATGTTACAATCTTCTATGTATGATGGAAGATGACCTCATCAGGGAGTTCGAAAATATGGATCCACTTCTGTCAAGAGCAAATATGGATCCACTTCTGTCACCAGGCTGAGATTCTTGAGGATGAATTTCGATTCTTATCATAAGAAGCCAGAACACTCAATGACTCAGCACTTGAGGGCTATGGCCTTCATGATCAGAGAGCTCATAGCAGCTGTACGAAACTTATCTGATGAAGAGCAAATACAAGCGGTACTGCGTTCTCTGCCCCGCACATGGGATCACATGAAACAGAACATGACCCATAACGCGGATGTCAAACGTTACCTCTTGTTGGAAAGTGGGCGAATTGAGGTCGCCAAGTCCAATGCCGAGGTTTTATTGGCAGATCACCCTCTTCCCAAGCCGCAAAAGGCACGCAGTAAGTGGAGGAAGGCGGATAAGAGTGTCAAGGTAAAGGGGAAGCCCGTAGGAGGCCCCAATCCCAAGATCAAGAAAGGAGTTGGTGGTAAGAAGAGCCGAAGAGCTAGGAACTTGGCTAGGGTCTTGTGCTTCAACTGCCAAAAGAAGGGTCACTTTGCTTGTGATTTCTCCGAGCCAAAGGTATGCCATAATCCAAACTCTGACTGTTTTGTTATAAGTCAAGTTTATGTTGCCAACTCCCCTAATGAGTGGGTTTTGGATTCAGGTGCAAGCGGCCACCTAGCATGCGACCACCTAGCATGCGTCGGAGGGAGGGCGACGACATCGGCGAGAGGCCGACGGAAACGGACGGCGACGTGATGGCGGCGTCAGGCGCGGTCGGAGCTCCGGCTGGGCTCTTCTCGGTCGGACCAGGTTAAAATCCGGCGACCCGAACGGAAACGAGAGAGAGAGAGAGAGAGAGAGAGAGAGCGAGAGGGTGAGGGAGACTGAGAGAGCTGATGTTGGTGTGATAAATCTCTGAGATTGAGAGGGTTTTTATAGGCAGAGAGGTGAAAAATCCGGCAAAGGAAGGAGACCCACTTCGATTTTTCCGATTCCGAATCGAGACCCAAAATTGGCGAACTTGGTTTGCTTGATGCTAAATTATCTAGCTTTGTTGAGTTTAAATCGAATTGGGATTGAATTTGGACAAAAATCATGAGCTTTGGTGGAGATTTGGGCGGTGGTGGTGTTGGATTCGGACATGGAGAGGAAGAGAAAAACCTCCTACTCGTCCATGGAGGAAGATGGCACCATTTTAGGATATAGACACTTTCACCCCCTTTGGTTTAGTCTTAGTACAACTACCACCCCTTTAGTTATATAAAAGACACTATAATAGTTATAAGAAAATACATAAAAGCACATAGGTAGTTTATAACATTAAAATTAACTTTTAAATAATAACAACTAGTACCAAAACTTATACTAATATCATATTAACACCCAATATTATTATTATAAAATATCCGCTTTAACATATTAACACTTAATATTATCTAAAAATATCCGTTTTTAAATAACGGGGTGTTTGAGACAGCCTCATCATTATTTTATGCACTACTGTGTAGAGATCATGTGCTGATCAAAATATAGTTCTGGGAACCCTAGCTTGTCTCTCTAACTAGCCTCGAATGGTGGATCTTGGTGTGAACAAGAGCTTTCGTCCTAAAAATTCGAGCCAGACTGTGGGAGCAAGGTTGGCACGTGAAAGCAAGCATCCTACGATCATCCGATGCGCTAGAAGCTAAGGAGAAAAGGTAAACACATGAATCTTTTGCTATAATACATGTTGTAGATCTGTATGTGATAGATCACGTTATTCCTTCAAAAATAATACTCCCTCCGTTCCTCCAGGTTCTTCACAAAATTATTCGGGTATTATTTGGGCCCAGCGATTTGGTTAACAAAAGAAATCACGAATTTGGTAATCTTTCCATGTTGTAGTAAAGTAAACTTTGCTCTACAATGCTACAAAAAATTTGTCAAACTCTTGATTTGTTTTGGTAACCAAATCGCTCGTCCCAAATAATATCCGAATAATTTTTTGAAGAACCTGGAGGAACAGAGGGAGTACAATGATAATGGGTCTTGGGTCACCCAGTGGGTATTGTGTTCTAATCTGGACACAAACCGGATCATTCAAGATCCATCGGTTCTGGAACTATCGGGTACAACTAAGGGTTTTGGTTCGCGGTTTTGGGTAATTATGGTTCGGGTCTGTTCTGGGTCAGAACTGACCCATTGACAGGCCTACGGTTAATACGTTATAAAGCAACCCACCCATCTCAACCCGATTGTGTAAATGAGTTAACCCGAACCTGCTTAAACTATGCAGAAATGGACGGGTTCTTGGGTCCTGGTCGACTTTGTCAGGTCTAGCTTTTGTACTATCAAAGGTTTGGCGGGTTTATCCTTGAGACTCCGTCACTGGCATAACTCGATAAGGTTCGCCGATTTTTCCAAATGATATATTAAAAGAAAACGAGAGAAGAGTGAGATCGTTGGCAAGTTTCGATACTCAGTACTTCTTTTTATAATGAAGAAGATGTCCATTCAAAAAGACACGAACTGAATGGGCACAACTCTTAACATTTGAGCTCAGGTAAAATTAAATTTCAAACTATAATGATATTTCTTTTGTTAGAGTAAAATTATAATGATATTTCGATCGGTCACAAGTCACAATTCTTCGTATTGGTAAATATGACAAATTTTCAAGTGTAATCTAAGAAAGTACGGAAAATACTAGAACTCTTTACACTTTATTTTAGAAGAGAACTCTTTACACTTTTAGAATGTAGTATAAGTATTGGTGGCTTACTTGAAGACCACCACCACAACATGTCCCTCTGCCATCTGGGCCATCACCACCACCATCTGGCACTCCACCTTCAAGATCAGGAAACTGATCCAAAGCATCATCAAAATTGTTGCCGTCCAGAGCATACACCCCTTGCTCTGCTCCCTGCGCCATCGGGGGATCCCTTTGAATAAGCTGCGACGTAATGAAATCAATCAGTAAGAGAAAGAAGAGAAAAACTAAGCAATCAGTGAACAAAAAATCAACAAAATATCCTTATAAAAGTCAAGACACAAACTACAAAGAGGAATGCCAATCAGGAACCAACAAGCGATTTTTTCGAATGGCCCTACAAATCACAACACACAGACAATATAGACCCATAATCAAATTATTATCAATTAAAGACAAGATTCGAGTTGAGGTACGTAACCTTTGGTCCCATTGTCCAAGATCGGTGCCCTGAAGAATGAAATTGAAGCAAGAAATGCCACAATAGTCATGGGCTCGGATACCTGCCAGCTCCGGTGGTCCGAGCCACCAAGACCTGAAAAAGGTGGGGGCTAGAGGCCGTTTTGGTTTTGTAAGAAGCCTTCTCTCCATCGGAGAGTGAAGTGAGTCGCTGGCAGATGATGCATAAACCTTGATGACCTATATTGAGACTGATAACTTTTTGAGGGTTGATATGAATCAAAAGGCCGTGAATTAGATAAGATATGATATACTATAGAGGATAATATTACTCAAAGCTAATGACAACGGACGGGACGTAAACTAGGTAACAAAGGAGAAAAGCGAGATAACTTGTATATGTTCCGTGAAGAGAGTCCTTTGTATAGGTCTAGTCGTTCAGGACATGTTAGTTTGGGTCCTACAAACAGATTCCTACCGCCGATAAAAATATGCACGAGCATTTTCTCATTATGATTAGGTTTGACCCTAAGAACGATCACAACGACCTTTGCTCCAGTCTTCAAGCTCTACCTAATTCCTCAATTCTCTAAGAAATTTCATACAATGGTATCTGAGCCATATCTCGCGGTATATGTATTTGGTATCTTTTTTGAAAATATCAACCTGTCTTCGGCGCATTGATAATCTTCTTTTCAGAAAGTAAGCAATCCTCCCTAATTCAAGGGGTGGGTCTTCAGCCGTTGATCGGGTAAGGGAGAAGATAAAAGTATCTACTTTTTTCTATCAAATGTTAAGAACTTTCATTAAGACAAAAAAATTATAAAATATGAGCTAGAGAGGCAAAAAGCAACAAAAAACACAAAAAAACAAATGAGAAGAAGGAAATGCGAGGCTGCCAATGACTACGTACAAAGTAAGGAATTATTGCCAAAAAACAAAAGACCTAAAACTCTAGCTAGTCATGGGCCTCCCTAACCTCTTCTCAAGGGACCTTCAAAAGTAAACTAAGACGAAAACTGGCTGCTACTGAAATGATAGAATGCACCACTACTTCCTCAGTGTACGCACACCTTCCGCTGCCATGCAAAATAAGGCTTACTTCCGGGAAATATATGATAACCTAAACATGTGAAAACTTCATAGATTGAATAATTAAAAGTCCGTGTAGAATAACATGAAACTTTATTCCAAGTAATAATATGTAAAACAATGAATCGTATGACACCACTGGCTCCTCCATGATCAAAAGAGTTTGATTTCAATTCCTCCTCTTAAAGGATTGACTTTCCATACTCCATTAACTATGACAATGCAAGGTATGATGTCTAAGGATCTTTCATGTTCCTTGGATGACAATTACCTTAGCGGCAGTGGATCCATTAACTGTGGAATCAAAGCTGCACTTTTTGCGTCTCTTCAAGGAAAAACTCAACTCGTTATGAAAAATATGAACATGATATTGATTTAGAGATCAACCATGAGTCACAATGAAAAACTACTCTATATTCGAACTTCCAGATCATCCGGAGTCCCGCAAGCCAAGAATCATGTCCCCATAAACTTTATAGATAAAGCTAGATATCCACCCTCTACTGCTAAGACCTCTATTGTGCTATATCTGAATGGCTTGCCATAGTTCCTTAGCACAACGACATGTAAGACGAGATGTTGTAACATTTTGGGGTATCTGCCATGAAAAGGACTTATGGAGTCATTTTAGGGACAATTGTATGGCTGATAGATCTTTACACGGAATTGGTTGGTGGAGGTAGTTCCAAGGGAAGAGCATGTGCTTTTCAGGGATTCTCTATTTGGGAGGTAGAAGTAACCTTCATGATACAAGCAAGGTCTTCCGACAGACTATACTCCCGATCTCGTTTAGCATTAATTATTCTTGGGATAAAACCAAATAACTTTGCCCGAGACTTACCCTTGAAATAAAAGAATGGATAGGATCATTCAAGAAATTAAGAAACGAACTATACTTATGATTATGTTGTAATTCCACATTCTCCCGTCTTGAATGCTTACAATTAAATCAGAGACTCTGATGGATCCTCAGTTTTGACAAAGTAGCTCATCAATACTTACCTCCAAACTTCGGATCAATCTCTAATTTCCTAAGTTTATTTTACTACCCTCCCTTATTTTCCAGGCAACCCCTTCTTCAATTAACCCTTTCCAAATAACATGTTTTTCTAAAACAAAATATCAGTTATCAAACCATAAAAACATTACAGGCACTATATAGAGTTTGGTAACTACATAATATATAATTTGAAGATCGAAACTGAAAAGTAAGACATAATGAGCACATGTAGAAACCTCGTTGCTAACCGATGGAGTAGTTGTGTTGATTATTGTAAAACCTCTAAGGATTAATGAAGAATGTGAACTAGAAATACAGAGAACGTAGAGATTCCATTATGATGAAACGGCGATACAATTCGCTGCAACTCTAACCAGGAGACTAGGAGACCATATATAGCCTGGACTTAACCACAGTTAGAACAGAACTATGGTAAGGAATCGTTGGAAATTATAAAAGAACCACACTGCTCTTGTAAGTTACAAAGACACGCATCTAGTTCTGCATAACCACATAACTTAACATAAATGCTAGAATAACTCAATACACTTTATGGTAACTGTCTAATACTCCCCCTCAAACTCTAGCTAGAAACTGGCTAGAAATTTGTTGTGAAAAGAGATGTTTAAGGGAGATTTTTCAAAGGACCCAAAAGTGATTCATTATGACTGTGCATAAACTGGCACAGATGATTAATAGCAAAGTTTATATCTGGCCTTGTAAATGTTAAGTAGCATGCCCCCAATAATTATCTAAAGAAAGTGGGATTTGAAAAGAGATTACTATCATTAACATGATATTTGGTACCAGCAGGTATAGGAGTACGACTTTGTTGACCATCCTGTCACGTATAATCCTACCAGAGTAACATAATTTATCATTTGGAGTCTCAATAAGGTTTTTTTTTCTTTATTACGAGAAGCTTTTTTTTTCTTTATTACAACAAGCTCTTTTTTATGTTACAAGTTTCAACAAGTTGTATTAACAAGAAATCCTCATAAAGGCCCTCAGAATGTCTTACGGCATGAAAAGTGAATTAAGCATTTTGGTTTGGAAAGATGAATAGGAGACTTCTAGGAATTTATTTTCATGGTTACGACCCACAAAAAATGAGCATCATGCAAAAGAAAATAACTAGCCTCTCTTGGACAAGAGAATACAGACTGACATGGAAATTCACAATGATATTTATTCCACCAATTTACAGGAGTTCATAGTACCGCATTAGATGAGATCATAAATTACTTCTCATGTACTGGATTACAAATTGCAGCAGCTATGAACACACCCTATTACTAAAAGCAGAAATTACAATAAAGGAGAACAACAAGTTAATTACGTCATCTTCTTCTAACACCGAAACACCACCTACCCTTTGCTGCGTCTCTTCAACTACTTCCGAGCACCAATATTATTTTCATCCATGTTACCGAGCACTAATTAATTAATTTGCTGGTTTCTGATTTCACCAAAAGCAGGCTCCAAATGCATTTAACTTACGGTTCCATTTTGGTCGACCAAGGTGCCAACTTGTTCGCCACACAACGCCTTTGATATGTTACCAGGCTCAAGCAGGTTAAACAGTACAACTGCAAAGAGAGGAACTTCTAAGTCTTGGGTAGTAAAAAATATATTTTCAAGAGCAAATGCAAGTGTCAATAAAGAGGAATAAACCTGAAATCCCATTCTCTTCACAGTAACACCTCTAGAAACTACATCTCTGAAAGATATATGGTCCACAGTGGGGTTACTGTCACCAGAATTGCATCCGTACATGCCATTCACATTTGAACCTTTAAGGAGTGCATCAGCATTGCCCGTGCTAAGTGTGTCAAGTTTTGCTACCAAAAGTAACCATATAAAGGACATTGGAACAAAACTGCTTCAAAATACCCCCACCATTTGGACATTATGAGAGGAAAGAAGACAATGTCAAATAACAACATAGTCACTTGTTTTCATTGCCCACGCTAAGGGTGTCAAGTTATGCTACCAAAAGTAACAATATAAAGGACATTTGAAGCAAAACTGCTTCAAACTACCCCCACCATTTGGATATTGAGAGGAAAGAAGAAAATGTCAAATAACAACAGGCACTTGTTTTCATTGCCCATGCTAAAGATGTCAAGTTATGCTACCAAAAGTAACCACATAAAGGACACTTAGGACAAAACTGCTTTTGAATACCCCATCATTTGGATATTATGAGAGGAAAGCAGCGAAACCATAGACAAAGAAACTTCTGCTAAATGTCGGAAAATATTAAATTTATACAAAGAAGAAAAGGGAGAAAGAGGAAACATGGAAGGTTTGTCTTACACTGGGACAACTCTCTCCTAATGAGCATAAAGATGTCCTAGCTCAGTGAAAAACCATGGAAGTGCAATATCGTCCGTTAATCAACATTAACAGGGATATGCTAAAGCATGCAGCAATATTAGATGAAGATGAGACCTTCCAGACAACAGACATATCAAGCCAAGGGCAAAACCACAAAAATTTAAAGATGGCTAGAATACCCATGGGAAGAAATTACCGGAAAGAAGTCTAAGTAGTACTTTCAGATGCTCGCAGAGCTGCTGCCGTATCAGTGGTGAAGAGAGGATTGCCTGTGCCAGCTCCAACACCACCAAAGATGACAACTCGTCCTTTCTCCAGATGACGGATAGCTCGTTGCCTGCTATATGGTTCAGCAATCTCAGGCATGGAAAATGCACTTTGCATACGCGTCTGAACGCCCAGTTTCTCTAAAGCTGACTGCAGCAGTACAGAATTCATAACTGTCGCCATCATGCTGTAACAATAAAAGAACGGTTAAAAGCTAGCCAATCTTCATGATTCACAAAACCATTCTTTAACCAAAACTCCAAATGTTTGATTTGATTTGAACAACACGCAACATAACAAATAAAATCCATGGCTTATTCACGTTTAGTCGGCAAAGATATGGCAGGTATGACTGTCATGGTAACCGTACATACGTCTCAGAGGTTCTAATGATGCTGCAAATAACTGAGAGAATATGCAAAGTCACAAACAGCAGAAGCAAAATTTAGGCAAATAAATTTTCGATAATCAATGGCAGCCTACTTAGAAGATCATTTGGCCGCCCCTATCTCAGATTTGTAAGTGTTGCTGGTACTTTCGGAGGTACATTTGGAGAGCAGGAACCATGCTGGCAGCCACAGCTCAGCACAGAAAATCATTATTTCATGCTTCTATGGCCAAAGGTACAAGCCGATGCAAAGGATTGAGCCAAACAGTGTTACAGGTGTCGAAGATTTACCAGAAAACTACTTAACAGACAAAAATCAACTTTAAATGCTAGGCCTTCAGTTGCTTTGAAAATGATGAACCAATCCAGAAGCAATTCTGAACATAAAACCAATATATGCAACCAGTAAACATATTCAAGTAACCTGATGATGAAACTTCCAGCACTTTCAGCTGACTACTAAATGCCAGTTGTAATGGTCGCAAGTGTAAGGAATACAGTGTGATTGACCGATACAGAATAACAAGAAGAACAAGTCTGGATAACTATTTTAGCATTTACCTTTGCTAGTAACATCAAACCCGACTATATCAGTCTATAAGTATAAGTTATAACTGAATAAGAGCTACGAATATTTTTTTAAGCAGAATATTCCAATTATCTTTCACACCAAATTTGTAATTAAGTGGAGGATGCTAGATTTAAGAGAATCAGTACAAGTAAAACACATAAGCCGATGAACCAACTATGTTGGAGGAAGACTTCAAGTAATTCTACATAACAGTAACGGCAGATGTGGCGGTTACTGTGAATAGGAGACATTAGCAGGAATCGTCAACTGTATGTGTGAATCCTTCTAAATAGTTGCAAGAGTAAACACACAGTAACATTCGAGTATCAGGCTAACTGGCTAACGGAACAAGCTGTCAATTATTCTTTTGTGAATCAAATCCAGGCCATCAGCCATAACAGTACCGGAAGCCTAAGATACTGTTACGTGATAAGTAAGGTACCCAACAAATTTTTAGCAACAATTTTCAATTGGAAAAAAATGGAAAAGAAAAATTACCCAATCTGATACGCTGTAGGTCTATCCAGACCAGTAGCTGACACCCATGAGTCCCCACAAAATAAGTTTCTACCTCCAACAACAATAGCCACCTACAAGATAGTATTCAGTAAACAACCCCGAAACAACTTTCAATAAACATTCCGAGAGCCATGAAACACTCGGCACTAAAATTAATAAAACATGGTTGCATTGGGAGAAGTGTCAGAGAACTGAAATAAAATACCTCCACACCAAGGCGACAAGCTGTTGATACTTCTTTAGCAATCTGTAACACCATCTGTAAATAGATAATGACTTTTATAAAGTACATTCTAGCAAAAAAAAAAAAAAAAAAAAACATTGGATGCTCTTAACTCATTTAACAATGTAGTGACCAGTAGAGATAGAAGGGGTGTGATGAGTAGAAGAATAAAACAGATGCACCTTTGGGTCAATACTCTGGCTGCCACCCGTTAGTGCAGTACCGTTAATTTTAAAGACCACCCTCCGCCATTTGGGGGTTGGAGCTGGTTTTGACTTGAAGTTGCTTGTGAGGACAGCACTGTTGGTTGCATATCTGCACAAGAAGTGTTTTGAAAATCAAAAATCCCATATCTGCAGAACTAAGACTGCGGCAATATGATAACTACAATGTGCTTGCATGGTCATTGGTGACTAGGACAGGCTTTTTAATCAATAATGTTTAGCCGAAATACCACCAAATGCATGCCAGTATACCGACATTTTCAAGATTAAATTACTTGGGCACTCTTGTGCACAGATCTAAACCTAGAAGCTTATCGTTTGTGAATGATTGTGCCCAATTTTCTAAATATTGAGATTCCAGACATAATAGTAAACTCTGGTTCAGTATTTTGTTTCTTAAAACTCAACATAGAGTTAAAATCCAATTCCAAGCATGTTAAAATTACTACGAATTTTTCTTGGAAGCTAATGGAAACAATACCTGCCAAGCCCAAGAACTAAAACATATTCATATGCCTAATGGCGTACTAAATACCTTTAACCATTTCATAGCCTGTTAAGGCAGATAATTCAGACAAGAACTCCTCCACTTTGGTGACTTTCTACCACCAATAATCAGAGGTTAATGTGTGTTGTTAAAGAGATGTTAGCACTCTTTATGGTTCATTGAAATATAGGTATTTGTGTTATAGGTACTTTTGGCTTGTAACATTAAATTGAGTGAATGAAGGTATTTGTGCCCTGCTCAGCCACAATAAACAGTTTACTATAACCTGCATAATCCCCAAAACTTAAAGATATGTTCCAACTTCTAAGGGTGCTGCTGAACTGAACATGTCTTCCAATATACAATTCAGCTGGAAAGTTAGCTACTCTTCCAAATACAGACCCACAATATTGATAAGAATCATAGTCACAAAACTCTACTTCGCCAAGATGAGCCGAAAGCATTTGTGGGGCAACAAAAGATATTTGTTCAATGACTCAAACCTTCTTCAATAAAATTCAGATGAATTACAAGACAGTTAAATGATATACCTCTTTGGCTGGCCATCCGTTGGGTCACTTTGGCTTCTACGCTGGACTTCCTTTTCTATATTTTTTTTCCGGCTTGTCTAGGTCCATGTTCCATGGTTTTCTAATCTGTGGGTCAATATAAACCCGCAGCGGCTAGGTAGACTCGACTCGTAAACTGTGACCCCAGACTCGAACGGGTCAACCATATATCTAAAAAGTTTGCATTTTGTACGTAGACGTGAGTTTTCACCTATGAAAAGATTACATTTCTACTATGAAATTAAAATTTAATGAGAAATAAGCTTGTCAATATTTTAAATAACAAATGTAAGTTTTGAATTTATAAATTCTATAATTAAGCTCACCTAATCATGTAGACTCGTTAAACCCGCGAGTTTGACAACCTTTAAAATATCCCGTTTTGTGACTATGGGTATTTTGTGATATTATTATAAGTGATGGGGAGTTTGATTTAAATGTCGAGAGTTAATTATAATGGTTGTTAGAGTTTGGGGGATCTTTGTGACTTTAATCTAAAAGTTTTAGTGTCTTTTAATTAAGTATGGGGGAGGTTGTCGCCTTTTTGGCTAAACTATGGGGGAAAAGTGTCTTTTATCACAGATTGGTATTATTTTGACCCAATTTTTCTTCCTACGTAAAGTTTCCTATTCAAGAGGGTTTCCTTCGTTATGAGTTTGATTTTTTTCAAACTCTCATAAAACCCTTACTCTCTCTTTTTCTCTCTATCTCTCACGTCTCTCTCCCTCACTCCCGTCCCTCTCTCTCTCACTCTCTCGATCTCTCTCCCTGCCCGACGCAACAGGAGCAGCAGCGGCTCCAACGCCGCCGCCGTCCCTCTCTATCTTCGATCAGGTAATCTCTCTCTCTCTCTCTCTCTCTCTCTCTCTCTCTCTCTCTCTCTCTCTCTCTCTCTCTCTCTCTCTCTCTCTCTCTCTCTCTCTCTCTCTCTCTCTCTCTTCTTCTCTTTTCTCTCTCTATCCGTCCGACCTTCCATGGGTGGCGGGTTGGTCTTGTTTTCTCTTAATTTCTCTTGTTCTCTTGATCTCTTGCTTACGATTCATGTACGTAGCATGTAGCCTTAATTTTCAGATTTATTATCATTCTTTACTTGGATTAGTTTCATATTATTCGTCTTGTTTCATCAAAATCATTCATGTTCATAATAACTCATAAACCCTAGTTTATGTAGAAGGTAAAATCAAGCCAAAACAATAGGTTTAATTAGAAGTTATCACTTGTTTGATGTGTTGGGTTGGTTAGGTGAATGGTAATCACCGGTTAATTGAATTGGAGTCGAAATCTTGACCGTTGGACACTTAGTTTGATGTTCTAGGGTTAATATACAATCTGTCCGGTCGCTAAAAGGTTTGAATTTGTCGCTATAGGACTGTTTTTGGTCACTGAAAGTTGCTGATTTTGTCATTAATGCTGTTAGGATTATTAAATAGGGTTTAGACATGAAATTAGTTGGATTTTGGGAGTTTTAAAAACTTGTTTTGAAGTCTTGAACCTAAGTACAAGTGTTGGGAGAATTTGTGAGTTGTGACTAGTGTAATGTGAACCTAGTTAGTTAGTGATCTCTTTAGTTAGAATTAAATAGCTTAAAGGGGATGTTCATCTTGAACAATGATAGTGGAGTTGCGTGGTTAGAGCCTAGAGCCAGTTGTCCTAACCACTAGAGTATCGGGTTTAATTGGAAATGTTGGGTTGGTGTTAGGAACCTAAACCGTCGAGTGCCATATGCATGTAGATAGTGTAGCAATTATATTGCTAGAGTATTGTGTTTAATTAGGGTATTGTTACGTGTAGGTGACGAGTTCATCGATGACGAGTACATCGAGTACGTCGACTGATTTGCGGTAGTTGATTTGCTTTTAGGTAAGTAAACATGCCAGGCCTAGTGTGCCTAACTCCTTCGTGTCAAATGAATTCTTATATTTCTTTACGTCTCAAAATGAGTTTATGTGTTATGTGACATGTAATATGTGATTTTTACTTGCTAAATGTCTTTCTTGAAAATATCACCATGATAATAACAATGAAATATAACGTAAAATGGAAGAGTTGTGAGGGGCCATTTATTATTGGTTACTATTGGCATTGGGCGTGTTGACTTCGGCCTCCCGTTCAATTTATTTTTATTTAATACGGTTGCAAGTCTCCGGATAGCTCCTTGTACTCACTCCTCTGGCCACCAGAAGTCTTTGGGGGGTGTCAACACTTAAGGTCCTGGATGTTAGCGAGATGGTTGGTTTCCCCCGTCACAACGAATTATTAATGATGGATTTTGGTTTTGAGTATATTAATGGAAAAGGAATTAATATGTGGATTTGTTTTTTTTTCCCAAATGGAAAGATTTTCGAATTTGGAAACTCACATGTTCCTTACAAGTGACAACTACATTCTGTTGTGTTTTTTAAAAGAACTCTTACTCTCAAATTTATTACTGGCTTTATAACTTGTCTCGTCATTTTAAATGCTTGGGTTTTTCTTACCAGTATTTTTTATGCTGATTTTGTACTGTGGTATTTTTTTTTATTCCGCACCACAGGTCTAGAGGATGGGAATCTGGCATAGAAGGGGAATTTAATTCATTAGTTTTTTTCATTTTATATTAGAACAGGTTTAAATACTTTAATATTTTAGTTTGCTTTACGCCCCATTTGAGGCAAGAACAATTGGATTGTAATAACTGTTAGTTTTAATTACTTGATGGATTGTTTGCTTGAGATTCGCTTTTAAACGTCCTTGTATCCGGGCTTAGTCTCGGGTACGGAGTGGCACCCCCCGGGTCTCCGGCTTGGTCATTTTGGGGGTGTTACAACATTGGTTCATGCGACCTTGTCTTGGTTTAGGCATCTTTATCTTTTGTACTCTCAAAGGTTAGGCGGGTTTATCCTTGAGAAGCTGCCACTGGCATAACTCGAAAAAGTTCGTCGATTTTTTGAGAGCGTTGGCAAGTTTGGATACTCAATACTTGTTTTTATGATGGAGAAGATGTCCATTAAAAAAGGCACGAACTGAATAGTCACAACTCTTAACATTTGAGCTTAGATAAAATTAAATTTCAAATTATAATTCTAATTCGATCAGCCACAAATAACAACTCTTCTGTAAATGTGACAAGTAGTGTAATCTAAGAAAGTAAGCAAAAATACTAGAACTCTTGACACTTCTTTTTTTAGTAGACTCTTTACACTTTTAGAAAATAGTAAAGTATTGGTAGCTTACTTGAGACTTTGTGAGATTAACTATATGTTGCATATCGATTGTGGCCGTGTGGTTACCGTTCATGAGTTGTTTCAATTTAAGTAATATAAATTTGATTGTTTGTGCACCCACAACAGCTCGTCTACTATGTCCAGCACCCACAACAATCTGTCCACCGCCGTGTCCAGCCTGACACCACCACCACCTGTCCCTCCGCCATTCGGACCACGACCACCACCTGTCCCTCCGCTATCGGAGCCATCACCACTACCATCTGGCACTCCACTTTCAAGATCGGGAAAGTGATCCAGAGCATCATCAAAATCGTCGTCGTCCAGAGCATTCACCTCTTGCTCTGCTCCCTCCGCCGCCGGGGGATCCCTTAGAACGAGCTGCGACGGAATCAAATCAATCAGTAAGAGCAAGAAGAGAAAAACTAAGCAATTAGTGAACAACAAATCAACAAAATATCTTTACACAGGTCAAGACACAGACTACAAAGAAGAATGTCTAGCGTCTTCCCAACTGGCCCTATAAATCACAATACCCGGGCAATTTAAACCCAGAATCAGCTAATTATTATCAATTAAAAGCAAGATTCGAGTTGATTACGTACTCTTTGCTCCTAGTGTCCAAGATCGGTGCCCTGAAGAATGAAATTGAACCAAGAAATGCCACCATGGCTATGGGGCTGGATACTTCTCTTGCCAGCTCCGGTGGTCCGATCCACCAAGCCAAGACGGAGCAAGCGATTAGGAAACTTGCCCAAAATAGAGCATGCGACCCTTATCCATCTCCCCCGACGAGGCAACTCAATCCTCCGACAAGCCCGTACACGATAATATCGTACGTGATTACCGTGAGAGACTCACAGTGGAAAAGGGTTGAAAGATTTGGATAATCAATACTTCATTTAGATGGAGAAGATGTCAATTCAAAAAAGGCACAAACTAAATAGTCACAACTCTTAATATTTAAGCTCGGCTAAAATCAAATTTTAAATTATAAGTCTAATTCGATCAATCACAAGTCACAACTCATCGTATTGGTAAATGTGACAAGTTTTCAAGTGTAATTTAAGAAAGTGAGCAAAATACTAGAACTCTTTACACTTTTAGAACTCTTTACTCTTCTAGAAAGCAGTATAAATATCGGTGGCTTACTTGATACTTTGTAAGATACTACATGCTACATATCGACTATGGCCGTGTGAGTTAACGTTCATGAGTTGTTTCATTTTAAGAAATAGAAATTTGATTGTTTGTGCGCGCAGCTCAAACAGATAAACAAGAACCATCCAAAGTGGTTGCGTCGTCTAATAAGAGTTTTTGACCCAAAAAGTTGAAACCACAATTTAAGTGCTTCTTCGGATCATCGTGAAGACAGCGAGAGGACACTTGGTTTCTCAGACGCCAAGGCTTGTGCCGCTGCTCATGCACTGATTATAAAGTAAAGAAATAAACATAGGTCGTCCATACCGATGCATTCCCAGACTCTATTATCTTGATAGAAATCCGCACACAAATCCCACATGCTTAGTTTACCAGTGTCTCAGATCTTATAGACGATGTTATTTTAGCATCAAAATCATCAATGAAGCATGTATTGCCACATATTCCTAGTGGTTAAATATAACTTTTTGTATAGTCAAGCTAATGAGCTGTTTATGAGGCTCCATTTTCACTAAGACAGCCATCAAATTCGTGAATATACTCCTATGAGCCGTCTTAAGTGACGAAGTGATATGTCGCAGACCTGAGGTTTTCTGCTCTACAGAAAATTGTAGTAATTTATAACAGCTTTTGTGTGATTATCATTCTTCATGCTGTAGGTCTGATGTCCCGTTCTACACCAGTTAGTAGTTTTTGGCTTCTGACGAAACTCAAACACCTAAACAAAAGAAAAGAAAAAGGTGGGGGCTAGAGGTCGTTTCGGTTTTGTAAGAAGCCCTCTCTCTCCATTGGAAAATTAAGTGGGTCGCTGGCAAATGTTGCATAAACCTCGATGACCTATATAGTGTTGGTTAACTTAGGGTTAATATGAATCAAATGACGCGCATTAGATAAGATATGATATATTATAGAGGATAATAGTACTCGAAGTTAAGGAAAACAAAGGGATGGGACGTAAACTATGTCCCAAAGAAGAAAAGCTAGATAACTTGTGTATGTTCGGTATACGTTTAGTCGGTTAGAACATGTTAGTTTGGGTTCCAAAAACAAAAGTCCTAACATCGATTAAAATATGCACGAGCATATTCTCATTGTGACTAGGTTTGACCCTAAGAACGGTCTCACGACCTTTGCTCCAGGCTTGAATCTCTACCTAATTCCTCAGTTCTCTTAGAAATTTCATGCAATGGCATCTGAGCCATGTCTCACGGAATAGGTCTTTGATAGCTTTCTGAAAATATACACCTGTCTTCGGCGCATTGGTCATCTTCTTTTGAAAAAGCAAGTAATCCTCCCTGAGCCAGGGTGTAGGTCTTCTAGTCGTTGATGGGGTAAGGGAGAAGATAAAAGTATCTACTTTTTTCTACTAAATGTTAATAACTTCCATTAAGCAAAAAAAAGTATAAAATATGAGCTAGAGAGCCGGAAAGCAACGAAAAACACAAAATAGAAGAGGAGGAGGAGGCGGCACGAGGCAGCCAAAGACTAGTACGTACAAGGTAAGGAAATATTTTCCGAAAAAAACAAAAGACCTAAAATTCTAGCTAGTTATAATCACTGCCATGACTGCTAGATCACGGGCCTACCTAACCTCTTCTCAAGGGACCTTCGAAAGTACTTCCTCTGTTTCTTCTCTTTCTTCCACTTTTGAGTTTTACCACTATTCATCACGCCACTTTGACTCGATGATTTGATTAGCAATACGATCTAACTTTTTGGTAAATTTTCATGGTGTTGTACAGTGAACTTCACTCTACAACACTGTGAAAAATTATCGAAAAAGTGCATCATTTTGCTATCCAAATCACCGGGTCAAAGTGACATGCCTACGGATGAAAAAGTCAAAGTTGGAAGAAAGAGAGGAAACAGACCAAGTAGACTAAGAATAAAACTGGCTGCTACTGAAATGATAGAATGCACCACTAGCTCCTCATTGTACGCACACCTGTCACAATCATGCAAAATCAGGCATGCTGTCAGGCAATATGTGATAACCTAAACATGTGAAAACTTCATAAATTGAGCTATTAAAAGTCCGTGTAGAATTACATTAAACTCTAGAATATGTAAAACAAGGAATCATATGACACCAAGTGGCTCTTCCAGTATCAAAGAGTTTGATTTCAGTTCCTCCTCTTTAGGGGTTGGGTTTCCATACTCCATTAACTATGACAATGCAAGGTATGATGTCTGAGGATCTTTCATGTTCCTTGAATGACATCTACCTTAGCGGCAGTGGATTCATTAACTCTGAAAAATCAACATTCCACTTTTGGTCGTCTCTTCTAGGAAAAACTCAACTCGTTATCATGAATATGAACATGAGATTACATCAGAAATCGACCATGAGTCATCACGAAAGACTACTCCATATTCGCACTTCCATCGGGAGTCCCGCTAGTCAAGAGAGAAAAACTCTTCATGTCCCCAAGAGCTTCATTGACAAAGATGGATATCCAACACTACTAAGACCTCTATTTTGCTACATCTGAATGGCTTGCCATAGTTCCTTGGCACAATGACATTTTAAGAAGAGATGTTGTAAGTTGTAACAGTTTGGGGTATCTGCCACAAAGAGGACGTGTGGAGTCATTTGAGAGACAATTGTATGGCTAACAGATCTTTACACATAAGGGGTTGGTGGAGGTAGTTCCAGGGGAAGAGCATGTGCTTTTAAGGGATTCTCTATTTGGAAGTAGAAGTAACCTTCATGATACATGCAGAGTCTTCCAGCAGTCTATACCCCCGATCTGGTCCAGTATTCACCATTCTTGTGATAAGCCAAATAGCTTTATGCGAGACTTGCCCTGGAAATAAATGAATGGATAGGATCATACGATAAATGAAGAGACGAATCATACTTATGATTATGTTGTAATTCCACCTTCTCCGTCTTGAATCCTTATAATTAAATCATAGACTCTGATGGATCCCCAGTTTTGACAAAGTAGCCCATCAAAGCCCATTTTCAATTAAACCTTCCAAATAACATGTTTCTCCAAAGAAAAATATCATTAATCAAACCATAAAAGCATTACAGGCAGTACATAGAGTTTTGTAGCAACATAATATATAATTTGAAGATTGAAACTGAAAAAGTAAGACATACAGAGCACAGGTAGAAACGTCGTTGCTAACTAATGGAGTAGTTGTGTTGAGAATTGAAATACCTACAAGGATTACATGAACAGAATGAAGAAGGTGAACTAGAAATAGAGAGAACGTAGAGATTCCGTTATGATGAAAGCGGCAATGCAATTCTCCGTAACCCTAACAAGAAGACTAGGAGACCATATATAGCCTAGACTTAAACATAGTTAAAACAGAACTATTGTAAGGAACCATTGGAAATTATACAAGAACCAGACAACTCTTGTAAATTGCACAAACACACATCTAGCTGCATAACCACATAGCTTTACATAAATGCTAGAATAACCCTAACATTTTATGGTAACTGTCTAATACTCCCCCTCAAACTGTAGCTAGGTAACTGGCTAGAGATTTGCTATGAAAAGAGATTTTTAAGGGAGATTTTTCAAATGACCCAAAAGTGAAGATAGGAGGATGGAGACCTTGTGGTTTTGGTAACTTAGGGTTCTGCACTTGAATGGGAGCAGCAAAAGATTCAAAAATAAACTGATGGGACTTCTGTGTTCTTCTTGCAGCTGCATACTGGGATGTGTGAGTCACTCTTGCAAGGTTGATTTAGTTGTGTATTTTGGAGTTGAATCTGGACTGGAAAACTGGTTTCACTTTGAGCTTGTCTCTCAATTCTTCAAATTGTTCTCCTATAAGCCTTTTGGTAAAGATGTCAGCAAGTTATCATGCACTAGAAACAGGAGAAATAGTGAGTTGCTTCATTAAAACTCTCTCTGACGTAATGGTAGTCCAATTCTATATGTTTAGTTATGGCATGTAGAGATTGGTTGTCATTGTAATGGCATAGAGATTGTCACACAACAGGAGTGTGAAAAATAAGAATGTGAAGAAAGTGGAGTAATTTTTAACCAAGAAAGTTCGGCAGCGGTAGTGGCTAGGCTTCTTACTCTGCCTCTGTGAAAGACCTAGCCACAGTAGGCTATTATTTCCCAGAAATATCACAAATCTAGTTGTGTTTCTCTTATCAATTGGGTTACCAACCCAGTCGGCATCACTAAAAGCTTGGACTTGGACTTGGAAGCAACATTTTTGATATTGTAAACCAAAATGCCTTTTACCTTGGTGGTACCTAAGAATTTTCTTAGCACCCATCCAATGAACATCAGTAGGACAGTACATAAACTGACACAGATGATTAACATATGGTCTTGTAAATGTTATTGTTAAGTACTATAGTGCCCCCTATAATTGTCTAAAGAGAGTGGGATTTGAAAAGGATTACCATCAGTTGCATGATATTTGGTACCAGTAGCTCTATCCTTCATTTGGGGTCTCAATAAGCTTCTTTTTTTAATTACAGTAAGTTTTTTTTATTATTACGACAAGCTTTTTTTTTTTTTATAAGTCTCGACAAGCTGTGTTCTTCTTGCAGCTGCATACTGGGATGTGTGAGTCACTCTTGCAAGGTTGATTTAGTTGTGTATTTTGGAGTTGAATCTGGACTGGAAAACTGGTTTCACTTTGAGCTTGTCTCTCAATTCTTCAAATTGTTCTCCTATAAGCCTTTTGGTAAAGATGTCAGCAAGTTATCATGCACTAGAAACAGGAGAAATAGTGAGTTGCTTCATTAAAACTCTCTCTGACGTAATGGTAGTCCAATTCTATATGTTTAGTTATGGCATGTAGAGATTGGTTGTCATTGTAATGGCATAGAGATTGTCACACAACAGGAGTGTGAAAAATAAGAATGTGAAGAAAGTGGAGTAATTTTTAACCAAGAAAGTTCGGCAGCGGTAGTGGCTAGGCTTCTTACTCTGCCTCTGTGAAAGACCTAGCCACAGTAGGCTATTATTTCCCAGAAATATCACAAATCTAGTTGTGTTTCTCTTATCAATTGGGTTACCAACCCAGTCGGCATCACTAAAAGCTTGGACTTGGACTTGGAAGCAACATTTTTGATATTGTAAACCAAAATGCCTTTTACCTTGGTGGTACCTAAGAATTTTCTTAGCACCCATCCAATGAACATCAGTAGGACAGTACATAAACTGACACAGATGATTAACATATGGTCTTGTAAATGTTATTGTTAAGTACTATAGTGCCCCCTATAATTGTCTAAAGAGAGTGGGATTTGAAAAGGATTACCATCAGTTGCATGATATTTGGTACCAGTAGCTCTATCCTTCATTTGGGGTCTCAATAAGCTTCTTTTTTTAATTACAGTAAGTTTTTTTTATTATTACGACAAGCTTTTTTTTTTTTTATAAGTCTCGACAAGCTGTGCTAACAAGAAATCCTCTGAAAGGCCCTCAGAATGTCTCGCAGCATGAAAAGTGAATTAAGCATTTTGGTTTCGAAACATGGATAGGAGACTTGTAGGAATTTATTCAGGGTCACAACAACAACACCAACTTAAAGGAGCATCATGCAAAAGAAAAAAACTAGGCTGTCTTGGACAAGAGAATAGACAGACTGACATGGAAATTCACAATGATATTTATTCCACCAATTTACAGGAGTTCACAGTACCCCATTAGATAAGATCATAAATTACTTCTCTCATGTACTGGATTACAAATTGCAGCAGCTATGAACACACCCTCTTACTACAAGCCGAAATTACAATAAAGGGGAACAACAAGTTAATTACGTCATCTTCTTCTAACACCGAAACGCCACCTACCCTTCGCAGCGTCTCTTCAACTACTTCCGAGCACCAATGTTATTTTCATTCATGTTACCAAGCACTACTTAATTTGCTGGTTTACCTTCCCTCCAATCCGAAAAGAAGTCTCTGATTTCACCAAATGCAGGTTCCAAATGCATTTAACTAACAGTTCCATTTTGGTCGACCAAGGTGCCAACTTGTTCGCCACACAATGCTTTTGATATGTTCCCAGGCTCAAGCAGGTTAAACAGCACAACTGTAAAGAGAGAAACTTCTAAGTCTTTGGTAGTAGAAAACATAAATTTTCACGAGCAAATGCAAGTGTCTACATAGAGGAAGAAACCTGAAATCCCATTCTCTTCACAGTATTGAATCGCCATCATATCCATGGAGGTAACACCTCTAGAAACTACATCTCTGAAGGATATATGGTCCGCGATGGGGTTGCTGTCACCAGAATGGCATCCGTACATGCCATTCACATTTGAACCTTTAAGGAGTGCATCGGCATTAACTACAAAAGGGGAAGCAAAAACAAAGAAGAAAATGTCAAATGACAACACAGTCGCTTGTTTTCATGGCCCACGCTAAGGGTGTCAAGTTATGCAACTATAAGTGACCATACAAAGGACATTTTGGACAAAAACAGCTACAAAATACCTACCATTTGGATATTATGAGGGAAAGGAGCGAAACCATAGACAAAGAAACTTTTAGAAGCACTGCTAAATGTCGGAAAATATGAAATTTGTACAAAGAAGAAAAGAAAGAAAGAGGAAACAGAGAAGGTTTGTCCTACGCTGGTACTACTCTCTCCTATTGAGCATAAAGATGTCCTAGCTCAGTGAAACAGCATGGAAGTGCAAATATCGTTCGTTAATCAATAATCAACATTAACAGGGATATGCTAAAACATGCAGCAATATTAGATGAAACAAAAACAGGATATGCTAAAAACATGCAGCAATATTAGATGAATATTAGACCTTCCAGACAGCAGAAATTCCAAGCCAAGGACAAAAACGTTAAGACAGCTAGAATACCCAGGGAAGAAATGATGGGAAAGAAGTCTTAAGTACTTTCAGATGCTCGCAGAGCTGCTGCCGTATCAGTGGTGAAGAGAGGATTGCCTGTGCCAGCTCCAACACCACCAAAGATCACAACTCGTCCTTTCTCCAGATGGCGGATAGCTCGTTGCCTGCTATATGGTTCAGCAATCTCAGGCATGGAAAATGCACTTTGCATACGCGTCTGAACGCCCAGTTTCTCTAAAGCTGACTGAAGCAGTACAGAATTCATAACTGTCGCCATCATACTGTAACAATAAAAGATAAACGGTCAAACGCTAGTCAATCTTCATGATTCACAAAACCATTCCTTAACCAAACCTCCAAATTTCTGAGTTGATTTTAACAACACGCACCATAACAGATAAAAAACAGTGACTTATTCATGTTTAATCGGCAAAGATACGGCAGTTATGACTCATGGTAAGCGTACAAACGTCTCAGAGGTTCTAATGATGCTGCAAATAACTGAGAATATGCAAAGTCACAAACAGAAGAAGCAAAATTAATAATGTTGCCACTCACTTCCATAAAAACACGCTGTCCAACGATGGAGGAAACTTCCACACGGTCCCGAGACACATCGGAATACATACGCGATGGGATGTCTTTTGGAAAGGCAGAAGCTCAAAAACTTCGAATTATAGGCAAATAAGTTAAAGATGCAAATAAGTTAAAGATAAACAATGGCAACCTATTTAGAAGACCATTCGGCCGCCCTTATCTTAGATGTGTAGGGAACCAAACAAGCGTTACTCGAACTTTCGGAGGTCCATTGTGGAGAGTAGGAACCATGCTAGCAGCCACAGTCAGCACACAAAATCATTATTTCATGCTACTTTTGGCCAAAGGTACAAACTGATGCAAAGGAGTGAGTCAAACAGTGTTGCAGGTGTCAAAGATTTACCAGAAAACTACTCAACAAACAAAAATCAACTTTAATGCAAGGCCTTCAGTTGCTTTGGAAATGATGAACTGATCAAGAAGCAATTGTGAACAGGTGTCTACAGATAAAAACCAGTATATGCAACTAGTGAAGCATGTTCAAGTTACCTGATGATGATACTTTCAGCTGATTAACAAAAGTGCTAATGGTCGCATGTGTAAAGAATACAGTGTGATTGATTGACCAATACAGAATAACAAGATAAACAAGTCTGGATAACTATTTTAGCCTTTACGCTTGCTATTAACATCAAACCCGGCTATATCAGTCATTATTTATAAGTGTATAACCGTATAAGAATTACGAACTAAGAACAATTTTTAAAGCAGAATATTCCCCATACCCAAACATGATGCAAGTAATGTGCAGAGCCATTGCACACCCATGACCTAACCCGAGGATCTTTTACACCAAATTTGTTATTAAGTGGAGGTTGCTAGATTTAGAGAATGAGTACAAGTAAAACACATAAGCCGATGAATCAACTATGTTGGAGGAATATTTCAAGTAATTCTACATTACAGTAACGGCATATGTGGCGGTTACGGTGAATTGGAGACACTAGCAGGAATCATCAACTGTATGTGTGAATCCTTTTAAATAATTGCAAGACTTAACACACAGTAACATTCAAGTACAAGGCTAAGGGGACAAGCTGTCAATTATTCTTTTTGTGAATCAAATCCAGGCCATCAGCCATAGCAGTACCGGAAGCCTAAGATACTTGTACATAGTGGTGATAAGTAAGGTACCCAACCAAATTTTAGAAACATTTTTCAATTGGAAAAAAATGGAAAAGAAAACTTACCCAATCTGATATGCTGTAGGTCTATCCAGACCAGTAGCTGACACCCATGAGTCCCCACAAAATATGTTTCTACCTCCAACAACAATAGCCACCTACAAGATAGCTTTCAGTAAACAACCCTCAACCAACTTTCAATAAACATTCTGATAGCCATGAAACACTCGGCACTGAATTAGAAAGGCATGGTTGCATTGGGAGAAGTGTCAGAGAACTGAATTAAAATACCTCCACACCAAAGCGACAAGCTGTTGATACTTCTTTAGCAATCTGTAACACCATCTGAAAATAGAAAACGACTTTCAGAAAGTACATTCTAGCAACAACAACAAAAAAAAAAAAAATTAAAAAAAAAAAAAAAAAAAAAAAAAAAACAATGCCCTTAACTCATTTAACAATGTAGTGATTAGTAGAGATAAAAGGGAAGTGATGAGTAGGAGAATAATACAGATGCACCTTTGGGTCAATACTCTGGCTGCCACCCGTTAGTGAAGTACCGCTTATTTTAAAGACCACCCTCCGCCATTTGGGGGTTGGAGCTTGTTTTGACTTTAAGTTGCTTGTGAGGGCAGCACTGTTGGTTGCATATCTGCACAAGAAGTGTATTGTAAATCGAAAAATCCCACATCTTCAGAACTAAGACTGCGGCAATATGATGTTTAGCCGCCACCAAATGCGTGCCAGAATACCGACATTTTCAAGATTAAGTTACTTGGACACTCTTGTGCGCAGATCTAAACCTAGAAGCTTATCGTTTGTGAATTGTGCCCAATTTTCTAAATATTATGATCCCAGACATAATAGTAAACATCTATACTATTCTAAATGCATGTTCAGTATTTTGTTCCTTAAAAGTCAACATCTATACTAATATAACAAGTCAACATCTATACTAATATAACAAGTCAACGCCAAGTTTGGTGAAATCGAAAAGTGAAGCCTGTCATATTTTTACTTTTCCAACTTTATCCAATTAGTTAAGAAAGTTACAAGTTGATGGAAGGGTAATCCAGTAATTTGGAGGGGCAATGGATTTGAAACATGCCGTCCACTACTATTAAATCTCCCACGATTTGTTGTTTTCCCTACTCCCAGTTCTCCATGTGTGGCAACTTTTTCCCTAAATTTACCAACTTATTACTTTAAACTTCCCACTGCTCTGCACCCACTACCCTGCACAGTCTCCATATTTGATTTAGCTTTCTCTCTACATATCTTCACCTTCAAAGTTGAAGATGTACATGACAGATTTGAAACCATTTGGACAGGGGTCAATATTTCTTTTCAGGTCCAAGGTAAGCAAATACACATTCTGTTTCTACCTAATTTTTGTCGCTTTTGAAACATGAAATTACATGAAGAATCATTGGATTCTGTGCGGGCCGGCAATATGTTTTGATGGTTAAAAATTTGCTCAACCAAGACTAGGATCTTAATTCTTAGTCTCAATCTAATTATATTTTGAGCACGCATCGCATGCACCACACTGCTAGTAGAGTTAAAATCCAATTCCAATCATATTAAAATTACTGCAGTATTTTTCTTGGAAGCTAATGGAAACAATTAGTAAACTAACTAAGCTGTCTATCAATACCAAGCCCAAGAACTAAAACGTATTCATATGCTTTTCACATGCCACTTTGCTCGTTCAAGCTCTGGTCTACCGCCAATAACCAGAGGTTAATGTGTGCTGTTAAAGAGATGTTAGCACTCATTATGGTTCATTGAAGTATGGGTATTTGTGTTATAGCAATGAGTGAATGAGGGTATTGCCCTGCTCAGCCACAATGAACAGTTTATTATAGCCTACATTATCCCCAAAACTTAAAGATTTGTTCTAACAGGGTCCTGCTGAACTGAACATGTCTTCCAAAATATAATTCAGCTGGAAAGTTAGCTACCCTTCCAAATACAGATCCACATACTTGAAAAATTCATAGTCACAAAAGTCTACTTCAGCAAGATGAGCCGAAAGCATTAGCGGGGCAGCAAAAAGTATGTTCAACGACTCAAACCTAATTCAACAAAAATCAGATGAATTAATTACAAGACAGTTAAGTGATATACCTCTTTGGCTGTCTCAACATATAAGAAGAGTTCCCACCAGCGACACCAGACCGATCATCATCAGAAGCACCCTTCCCAGTCCCCGCATTCCCAATTATCGCCTCGATCTTCTTAAACCAATGCCAACTACTAGTAGTCAACCCACCGTTGACCACCCTCTGCAGCTCAACTTTGTATCTCTTCTTCAAGTTATCCACCTTATTCTTACACTGCTCCACCGTCTTCGCCGACTTCACCTTATCACCTCTCTCACTCACCACCGCCGCCACCTCCTCCCAATCTCTTCCCCGGAGATTCCCCCGGTTCAGCTGCATGTACTTGTCGGTGTACACCTCGAGGAGAACTCCGATCGCCGAATCGCTCCACTCCTCTCGGTCTTTCCGGTACTCGCTGCCGCCGGGAGAGTCCGTCGCGAGGTGGCGCTTCTTGGAGGAGTGAGGAGTGCGCTTGCCGTTGGATTTGGGGTCCGGTGAGTCGTCGTCGCCGGCGACGGCGGAGGGGAAGGGGGAGAGGTCGGCGTTGTGGGAGTAGAAGGCGGAGTTGGAGTTGGCGGCGTCGGTGGATGGTCGTTTGGGAGGTTGGTGGCGGTGGAGGAGGTTGTTGTCGTCGGTGTCGCTGGCGATGAGAGTGAAGTCGTCGGTGGAGGAAGCCATCGGAGAGAGGGGGAGAGAGAGGAGGGGTTAGGGTTAGGGTTAGGGTTTGGAACCAGAGAGGGACGACGTTAGAGGGGGAGGGACGGATTGTTTGAGGGAGGAGGTTAAATGTGACGGAGTGTGCGTTGCTGTTAATACTGTCAGACGTACCGTTACGGTCTTTAACGCTGCCGTTCTCTTTTTTTTTTTTTTTTCAACCAACATTAACAAACCCAAATACATCCATGAGCCTGCAAACCAATGCAAGCAGAGGCAATGCAGGCAGAGTCAGAAAACCAAACCAAAAGCAAACATACTTAGCTACTAAGCTGGTTCATTACATCTTGATAGATAACATCACCCGAAAGAAATCTAACTACAATACAGTGAAAAGATTGACTAAGCTTCTCCAGATCCTTCACCATTCTCTTCCACTTCAGAGGCCACCCCTGGAACTTCATCCTTCTTCTTTGCTCCATCTGCTGAAACAATTGAAAGACGCATTTGTTATCAATAAGCAAAGAAATATGCATAAGATTCCTGGAAAGGATGATCCTCATCAAATCAATGAGCAAATCAAAGATATCTGTTGGAATAGACATCCTGACTTCCCTCTTATGATAATGAATGATTAAACTCCCTTGCATGGCCACACTAAAAATGATCTTTTTCCCCATCTTTTCCTAGTCCAGATCAAGATTTGAGAATCTTGATGGATACAATCCATTGCAGTTAGCTGAATGCTGCTTAAACGGTTCCCCTGCTGTGTAGTTGAGTTTAACCCATTGTGATTCCATGCTTCCAGAAATTGGTTAAAAAGGATTTACATTTATAGATAGGAGAATGTATCTCACTGTCATGCTCATCATCCTTTGTTCCAAACACAACTGAGTTTCTGTGAAGCCAGAGGGTCCAAGAGACTGCACCTATCCAACTAAGATTTCTAGGTATGGCATTAACCGGGGAATGTTGTAAGGTAGTACTAATGAGATTAGAAAAGGAGCAAGAGGCTGGGTATCTGATTGGAGAAAGAGACCAAAGAATCTTAGCAAATTTACAATCAAGGAAGAGGTGATCAATGGTTTCAGCATGACTTTTACAAAGATTACAGAGGTTAGTAGGAGTTTTGAAAATTTTTTGGGTTATGTGACTAGTTGGGAGCTTTCCAACAATAGCCTGCCAAAGGAAGAAAAGAATTTTATGAGGGAGCCTAAGATGCCAAAATTGCTTCCAAGGGAAGTCGTGGATAATCCCCTTCTACCCCTTATCACTCTGATGCATGAAACAGGAACTCAAATCCTCATTAATCAACCACTTGTAAGCAGCTGTTGTAGTGAGCTGACCAGTGAAGGAGCCCTCCCAAATGCATTCATCCTCTTGCTCAAAAAAGGGCAAGGGAATAGAGGTTATCTGCTTTTGAACCCAAGCAGGAAGGTGCCCAATTTTATCCCTATCACAAATCCTCCTGCCATTCATCCCCACTTTAATCCACTCATTTACACTAGTGTTAGCTTGTGCATTTTCCACAACGTTAAGCAGCACCGGAGTATCAGGGATCCATCTGTCTTTGTAGGCAGAGATGTTAGTTCCTGATCCCACATTCCAAGTGATCCCCCTAGACACAATCTTTTTGACTGAAGAGAAACTTTTCCAAACCAGAGAGGGATTCCTATATGTCTTCCTATCCAAGAAATTTCTTCTTTTACAATATCTAGATCCGGAGAAATAAGTGGACAGCAGACTGGACTTAGCCGTGGCAATCTTCCATGCCTGTTTGGCTAATAAAGCCTGATTAAGCAGAGCTTGGGACTTCAGGTTAAGCCCCCCAAGAGACTTAGGTCTGCACATTTGTCTCCAGGAGATTCAATGCATAGGCTTTCTATCCTTACATTTCCTCCAAATGAAAGAAGAGATGATATGGCCTAATCTCCTAATGCAAGATGAGGGAAATTTGAAGCTAGAGAAGGGATAAATCAGCAGACTTGTAAGGGTTGACTGTACTAAAGTGGTCCTAGCAGCTCTATTTAAGCAACACCCCACCCAACCAGCACACTGGTTCTCAACCTTCTCAAGAGTTTGAGTGGTAATCTCATCTGCTGAGAGCCCCATGTTAAGTGGAAGACCAAGGTACTTTCCATGGTGATCCTGGAGTTTTATTTTAAGCTGATTTGCCATGGTCATTTTCATGTGGTAAGAACAGTTTGGACTAACTGTTAGAGTGGACTTGGAGAGACTAATTTCCTGACCCGATTGGGAGCAATAGTCCTCAAAGATGTGCTTCAAACTCTGGCCACTATTTCTCTCCACTTTGAAGAAGAAGATAGAAATCATCTGCAAATTGCAGATGAGTGATGGATGGTCCATTCCTAGAATGCTGGATTCCCCTAATGTCACCCTCCTCCTCAGTCCTAAACAGAGCCAATGATAGAGCTTCAGCAGTAAGGACAAAGATGAATGGTGAAAATAAACACTTTCGTTTATTTTTAAGGGAAAAATAAACACTTTCGCTTCCTTTGAAGTTTGACTTAAAGACGGTTTCACTTTCTCAAAAAAAAAAAAAAAAAAAAAAAAAAAAAAAAAGAGAGAACAGTTTCACGCCTTCTGATTTCGGAAAGGACACTTTCACGCCTTAGTGTGTCAAACTTCAGGGGAGTACGCCCTTTGACTATGCCATTCCATAGTCTGAGAGCACAAATTTAGTGATGGACCCCCTCCCCACCCCCAGACTAAAGGCCATGTGAATTGAAATTTGGCCACCATGGGGGCGAAAGTGTCATTTCCCAAACAGGAAGGGGTTAAAGTGTCTTTGCACCAAACTGAGGGGGACATAAGTTTCTTTTACCCTATTATATATACTAAAAACAAGTACTACTTCATTTGTTCTCTCTTTATCTTTCTTGTTTGCATTATACCACTATTCACTGGATCACTTTGATTCGGCGATTTGATAGGCAAACGATGCAAGAATTTGATAATTGTTGCATGATGTTGTAGAGTCACCATGAAAACATTACCACAAATTGTATCGTTTGGCTATTCAAATCACCGGGTCAAAGTGACCCGGTTACGAAAGAAAACGTCAAACTAAGAAGATAAAGAGAGAACTACAGTTTTACCAAAAGATTAAATTAGACTGTTCCTCAAAAATATAGATTAAATTAAACTTGGATATGAAAATTTTACAAACTATAGAGTTAATATGAAGGCTCAAATCTAATTTATTTGTTCTATTATCGACTAGGTGGTGCCCCCATGTGGGCAGGTGGAGACTAATCTTCTTCTTGAGGTGCCGTGCTAAATGAATCGGGTTTCGCCTCTCTTAACATAACTTTCCCAAGTTTATCGAAGTGGTTTTTACCTTCTCACAAGCATTTTCATGTGCATGTGCCATGATTCGAGCATATACCTCATGGGACCATAGCTAACAACGTCATCCCCAAGCCTCCCTAGACAACTTAAAAAAAAAAAAAAAAAAAAAAAAAAAAAAAAAAAAAAAAAACAACAACAACAACAACAACAAAGGTCATATTCAGAAGAAAAAAATGACTGCTTATGATAATTTGCTATTTCCTCACTGTATGCTAACATTGTTGTTATTTGAATATATAAAAAGTGTCGCAAGTGGATCACATTTTATCAATTCTACAAGGAAATCCCAGAGCCAGAAACAACTCCATCTCGGCTCCGTAGAACGTCGTGTTAGAGATAACCAGAACCGGTGGTCTTTTTCTCTGACCATTATCGCTGCATGAAACTGATAGCATTTCCATAAATACAGAACTGTGAAACAGCATAAATAACTGGTATCAATGGATCATCTTCAATACCCAAGAAAATCTAGGTGTTTTTGTATATATTTTGGTCAATCAGAAAAGGTTTCTATTGACATTTCGAATACAGAAATCTAACTTATTGAATCGTTTCATTTTAGTAGTACTATTTACACAATACAAGATTAGATATTCAGATAAAGAAATGCTCCCTCCGTGCCGCAAAGACAGTCCATCTTTCTATTTCGGTCGGTCTCAAAATGGTTGTCCACATCTTAATTAGAAGCTACTGTATAAGTTAAAAGTATCTAAATAACCCCTTTCCTGCATCCTGATGATCCACAACACCCAGGTACACATGTGATGCCATATGGAGATAAATCACCTCGGTGGAAGCTTTGATTTAACCCAACCAGACTCAAATCACATAGCCTCTGAAAAGCGTAAATCTGCTGGTCCTGGACCTAAAATGCCTTTCTGGTCAGTTATCTTGCCCAGTCCAGTTGACGGCTCTGTCTGCCCATTATTCTTATCCTCGTCTCTCCAAGCACTACCTTGCCACTCTATCTGCGCAAAATCAAAACCAAAACCATAAGATAAGTGGAAGAAGACAACTTCAGTGTGAACAGCTAGGATCCTACTTTTCAGTTAATCATCTAAACAGTTGCAGCATACACAAAACATGCCAATTTTTTCGCATTTACAGATGTAATAAACAACGTTAGAAGATACAGCTTCCTTCATAATCTAGTCAGTAGACCCAAAAATACCCAATGTGTTCCTGTGTATTACATGTTTGCTCTAGTGACAACTATAAGGGACACCGATGAAAACCATTCTCCTATTTAAAACCGGACTGCACCGAACCGGACTCGGACTGGTTTGGTTCTAGAATTAGATCGGATTAACCAAACCCATGAGTCACTGGGTTGAACCAGCCTGTTCTGGACTTAACCGGACCCGCATTTGATCTGCGGATCATGTCATTAAAAAGAATTGCAAACCATGGACTGGAACCCAGGTTCCACTGGTGATCATGTCAACTGCCACTGGAGCGCTACTACAATATCCATTTCCCACAACTAAAGTGGATAGAAAATATACAATTAATGATTCCTACTCCATTTGAATTTGTGAGATATCTTAAAATGATAAGTGAATACTCTAGTATCTCTACTCAATACCTATCAAACTAAGAAATAAATTAATGGCCGTACTAATACTCATGTATGCTTACACTTGTTAATTATATGTTTTCGTCGCATTATTTCAAAATTTAAATATTACGGCTGTATAGGAATTTATATTTTGATTAGACACAATGTACTATTTATGTGTGCATTTATTATTATTATATCTTTATTATTATTATCTTAATAATAATAATAATAATAATAATAATAATAATAATAATAATAATAATAATAATAATAATAATAATAATAATAATAATAATGATGATGATGATGATGATGATGATGAACCAATTGAACCCTGGTTAAACCAGTGGTCTGACCACCTAGTCCCTCCTCCAGTTTGATGTCTGGTCCAGTTTTAAAATTCTGGATAAAATCATAAAAATACCTTTGTGAGTACTTAGGCTCCTGCTTCTGCAATGAAAAGAATTCACTTAAAACTAACACCAGGACTTGAAAGCTCATACTACTTGAGTAGCTAGCATGTCTAGGTTCATTATCTTACCCTAACATGCACTCTTCACACAAAAAGACTGTTGCCTGCCGACTTCCTACGATCCTTAATTTGGTTCAAACAAATACTAACTCCGTCCCAAATTGAGCGCCTTTCTTTCCTAAAATGGATGTCCCAAAATGAGTGTCTTACTACCAATAAGTTACTTTTTCACTTTACTTCCCTCCAATCCATACCCCTTTTCAAATCATTACTTTTTCACTTCCCAAGAAAAGTATCACGTTAAAGAAAGGACATTTTAGTAAATCTAACAAGTCAAAAGCACATCCTTAATCTCCGTGAAAAGTCCACCCAGACACTCACAACTTGGGACGGAGGGAGTAGATTGCTTATAACCCTTTTAGTTTGTATAGTGTTAACTTGTGTATACGTTATCAGGGTCTAACCTATCAGTTCCACTGTAAAAAACTTCTTTTTCCAGTTTTATAAAATCTTTGTTTACCTATCAAAGACAATTAAGTTCCTTGCATGGGAACTCATAAACCAGGTAAATGGAAGGAAATTACAATAAAGAATACGACAATGAGCAAGAGTGCTTCGTTGACCAAAACCGTAGACAGTGTGAGAAATCCTCAATAACTTAGTGCCGATTAATTGAGCAGCTTATTATCATTGGTCACTCTTCATTTAGTTTCCAAGGCAACCCGATTTTGAATTAAGAAGCCCGATTTTGAATTACAGGGTTTACCAAATCAGCACACAAATGGGGACGCCACTCTTCATTTAGTTTCCAAAGCAACCCTCATTATGCTAGTTCCCCTTTCCTGAAAAGACTGTCGTGTTTTACATTTGCAAATACTTTAAGGTGATGTTTTCACTAAAGAAACGGTACAAGAAATCGTTAAATTTTCTCATAATGTCTTAAGTATGAAGATAGAAGTACGACATTTTGAAAAGATTAATGAATTGTTGTATCGTTTCATTACTGAAATTGCCACCTTAAAGTACGTGCAAAAGTCTAACACGACAGTTTTTCGGGACTGCGGGAGTAATAGTGATGTAGAAAACTAGGTAAATCCAAACGGATACTGTCTAAATGTATGAAAATTTTTCTCACATACATATATATATTTTACTCCTCCGTCCTGAAAAACTTATCTACCTTTCCATTGAATTCTGAACTTCGGTGCAATAATTGCATGTTCCATCCAAAGAAGTAAAGTACTTTATCTATCTAATTAGTCTAATAAATCATCACCCTACAGTAGTGCTATCACTCCAGTTATATGGGTGCTGAAGAAGACATCCACACTGAGTTCTATGCTTGACCTACAACAAACATGCTTCAATTTTCTTTGACCTAAACAGTGTTGCATTGACAACTTTATTTTCAATAACTTAGTGCGAGATATATTTCCATTTATTCCAGTGGTCATCATTGTTTATGAGCCTATTTCATTTCTGAATCAATCTGTAAACTAGATGAGCAAACTTCAAATTATAGCAATATATCACTACAGGTGATTTTAATTAAATACAAGGCAAAACGGAAATTTCATGTTCATGATATTGAGAATAATCAATTTACATCGGTTCATCTTCAGTGTTTACACACCATCTTAAGTTTATTCTTCATAAATACGATCAAAACATGTCATGCAACAATTACCACGTATCCCAAACAACTACTACAACTTTCTACCGGCTAAAACAGTCGACATTAACTTGATGCAACATATTGGATCCTCATTGACTTTAGCAACTCTGCACCCTGCTAATAATACCACGCGTCTTTGAGATGATATGTGACAACCCAGAACTCTTATTAAAACCACGCAATTTTAATCATGAGGATTTTTAGTTCTCTCCTGGAAGGGTATGTATTGTTTATTCAGTACATTGATCCCACTCTCTCTCCCTCTCCCTCATATGGTCATTTTCCTTCAAATTGTCAAGATAGGAAACAGCATTTACTCACTACTTGATTTTATGTTGATTTTGTGTTGACAGGTTGTGGCCAGATCTGGTGGCTTTGATTTATTGGGCACCTTCAAGTAGATTGATACTCATGGATAGTGGTGGATGTGCTGATACATGTGGAGAAAGAACGTATGGCTGACGATGAGAGACTGAGCTCGACTAAGTATATTCCTGACATGGACCAAGAAACATGTATAACCTTGAGAAGCTCTCAACTGTTGTGAGTGATGCCTAATATCAATTTGGATCATAAAGAATATGTACCGCAAAAACTGCTTCATGGAAGTGTCACCATGTACAAGGAAAAGAGAGCTGCTGGTGACAGGGAGGGAAGTCATGATGGTCCGATGTTATAGTAAGACTGCTTTACTAGAACGCTGGAAACATGTCCTAAGGGGCTTTAACTTCAGTTTAGTCATCGTAAGAGTATGAGTTTTACTTAATAGATTATGGTTTTCTTTAAGTTTTGTAAAAGAAAACACTAAGCATGCAGCATATCTCGACAAAGAGGACACACGTGTAAGATTAAGATAAAATATTTGAAGCACAAAACAAACTAGCAGAACTAGACGTAAAAATATTGAAGGTGCAAACATAGTGTTGCCTCATCATCACCCTCTTCTTTCACGCAATCTATTTCAAGCCCTGAGTTCTCTCCTTGTAACATAACTATATACCAAGGAGGGCATTTTACTATTCTTATTAGTAATGGTGTTTCAATACTAGCCTTTAGATTTGGAAGATATCAATTGCTGGAAATAACCCATTCTTCATTTGGCTTTTACACTCGTAAAGTTATTATTTGACTATTTGGGCTCTCTTTTCTCTGGTAGAAGTCCCAGAAGGGACGGGTCATTCCCTAGTGATGACCCCTTACAGAGGAACGTGGAAAGGTGAAAAAAAGAAAAATAATAATAACAATAATTTTAACAATAACAATAATAATCCGATAACGGGGGCACTTATTTTGGAACATCCAAATTGGGAAGGCCAATATTAGATGACAAGAGTGAGATTAATTTTGAATACACGATACCTTTGAATTCCTATTTGGAGTTGACCAAAGATTAAAAGAGTTCAGAACAGCTTTTAATAATGAGGAATTTGGTGGGACAAACATCAATGAGAATATGGATATGCTGGAATGTAATAGTAGTTTCATGATCTAATGTCCTGGTCCCTGGATGTGGTGGATATGCGTCCACTTCATGATTGAGAATCAGTTATAAGATGGTAGTTGCCATGAAAAAGGAGGGTGATAAATGAAGACGAATTGATCAAGCAACTGAACCTTTTACTGATTGAGGTATTTTGATTTGAAACCCATAAAATTAACGTGCTTCAGTTTTTTTTTTTTTTTTTTTTTTTGTTCTTATTCCTCCCAAATGAGTAGGGGGAATAAATTAGAAACAAAATTCAAAAAAGAAAGACCGCGGCATCAACTCCTGTTTATACCAACCTACCAAATATAGAAAGGTCTCTAATTTTCAGTGAGATGACCAAAACAGAGCAAGAAAAAGAAAATCAACAAAAAAGCCACTCATCCTTTACTTTCTTATAATATACTCAAGAGACTCGGTTCCAACCTAGAAGAAATGCCAATGGTAGTCATGCGGGTGCATGTTTGTCAAAATCCCGATGCGTATCTTATAATCCTACGATTTTGTAATCTTTCAAGGCATGGCCGATCTGAATCCCATGTAAACTCCCAAACTCATAGGATCCTATGCTATGTAGCACGAGTGCGGGTGCGGTGCGGGTGCTGGTTCGGGAACTGGGTGCCGGTGCGGCAAATTTCCAAAAATCAAGGGTGCGGGTGCGGCGGGGGTGCGGTCACATTAATTATATTTTATCTGGTATTATTAGTGATACCCTTTTACTAATATAATAACGAAAATAATAGGGATCATATTATAATCGAACAGAAATTCACACACATTCGAAGATACCAGGTTACTATATCAATAGTATAATCTCTTCATGTCGTTGTTCTTAGCTGTGGAGAGATGAGTAATCTAAGGGTTAAAAATGTTCACATAGATGCACGTTCATTTGTTAAATTCTAGTTGTATTTGGAAGACCTCTCAACTAAAACTTTCAAAACTGACCCTGCCTTATCCACAAAGCACCCGCAAAGCACCCACGAAGCACCCCAAGCACCCACGAAGCACCCGGTGCGGGTGCACGACCAATCAGAAGCACCCGTGCAAATCCTATGTAAAATCCCAATTCAGCTTTAATGTGCTATTGCTTCTTTAAATGCCATTTACCCAACCCTAGTCGTTTTTATTTGATGCACCCCTCAAATTAGGTTTTACGTTACATATTATGAGTTTCCATGAGAGACAAGGAGCGGGAATTGCTTTCGTTACTATTTTCCCCATGTTTAAACTTTAAATCATGCCCACAATCTGAAACCTTTCTCTTACTACTATCAAGATTGTGGAGCATGTCCTTTTGCTCAGGGATTACGTTTTTGGCGTTTCCAATGTCAGCTAAAATGGAATGTGAGGTTCCAAGTACATGAATTCACATGTTTCTTATGTAGAAAATTGATGAGGAACAACATTTCAGTAGTTATGGTAACAAATTTTAATTAGTCTTAGGTTGCGTTTGGTTGGAGGATTTGGATTTGAATTTGGATTTGGGTTCGGGTTCAAAGCAAGGATTGTATTCACATAATTGAACTTAGTTTGGGGGGATCGGTAGCGAAAGAACAATAAGATGTTTAAAAAGAGATCCCAACAGCTCAAATTGTTAAGATATGAATGGCGTGTGTTTATTAGTCATTTGAAATCCACTTCGTTGTGAAGGATTTGTTGGGGCTAAAACTCTCAAATCAAATTTTGACCTTAGTTTTGTAGTGAAAAATGGCTTGATCCTAGAGCCAATGAAATCCAAATCCATGCCCAAATTCCTTAAGAATCCAAACGGAGTTAGAGAATTGTAGAATCTTACGATTTACGATACGATCCTATGACTCCAATCCTGCAGGACATGCCACGCCCCTATGTGGGATCTAGATTTTGAAAACATATATTAAGTGGGTGGTTCAGTGCAATATTGCATAATGCATACAACAGAGATAGCTGTTATAATCAAGATCAACTGGGCTTTACTGTGATTTAAATGTCATAGATGCATATCTCCCAGCCTTGATACCCTGGCTTATGTCTCCTGCTCTTTGCAAGAGCGGACTTCTTCAAAGTTAAAACATGGTCCATGGGAGAAGGTTCAAGGAAGAAATTCGGTCAAGAAGAACAGTTTTTTAGATACGGGACAAAAAAATTAAGTCATAGCCATGGCCATTATTGATATAGAGCAGTCCTCCCACCACAGTCTGGGAATGAGCCAATTTCCTTCCTAATTAGGCTTGACAAATTTCATTGAGGATGATTTATTAACCATCCACTTTCGACTTAGCTTCCTATTATTGTAAAAACTTGCCTCGTCGTGATTGCGGCCTCGCACTTCAAATGGAGTCGTGAGCGGGGGGACAATATCCGGATCAGGCTTTTGAAAGACAAATGTGGTGTATAAACCTGCAAAACAGATGTTTAAAGATGAGAAGTTAAAGAACTAGATAATGCTCTCTAATTAGGTGGAATTTTGCAAAGTTAATAACAAGAGATAAGACCTAACACATCGTATGATCTAGCCAGAAGTCTTCCTCTCGGATCCACAAGATTCATACCAGCATCAACTAGCATGCCAGCAAATTGTGCCCTTTCGAACAAAGAGAGAGAAAGACGTTAGCATTTTACTCATGCAACATTCAGAGAAGGTCTATGAGATCCTTGATGACATATCTAATGTTAAATGTCAATGTTCATAGACTCTCTTTGCTTCATGTTTTCTTAATTATCTCAAGGCAGGTGCAGGGGAAATCTATAGCTTGACTAATGTAGGTTAGAGACACTTCTACTCAAGGACCAAACTGGTTTAAAGGTAAATCCAGAAGCCCCTGGCAAAGCTAGTGATCAGAAATACCACTTGTGAGACCCAAAAGATTAGTATATAATTGAAGTGCTTAAGACCACAGCATAAGAGCAGCTGATATCTATATGTTTGAAAATGACAGATATGTAAATCAAGATAAAAACCCACCTGTTGTCGTCATAAAATTCAGTTAGATTCTGAATCTCGATGTAATCCAGACCAGCTTCCCTGGCCAACCTGGAAAATAGATTACGACAATTGAACTCAGAGCAAGACGAGCGAACAGTATAAACGGATGATTATCTTGAGAGCTCATAGCAACTTGAACACTCCAGAAAAAGGTTGTGGCTAAGCGAAACTTGAGAATAATTACACCCTGCCTGGATTTAGTAGTCCAGATTGATGGGGCATAAGAGTATAGTTTAAGGAAAGGTGTTTGAATTGAGAATCGGCTAAATTTTACCTGGTACTTTCTACATAGAAATATCTAAAATTAAAAGTTGAATTTCAATTTTAATTTGAAATTGAGACATCAATGATAATTCTTCGAGTAAAAGCCTAAGCAGCAGAAAAAGAACATCATCCTGGCATGTCTAAGAAGGGAAAGCAGGACTCATAATCTCAGAGAGACAGTACATGAAAAGATCCCAAACATCAAGACTGTTTGGAATCAAGAAAACTTGCCCACTAATAGACGAGCAAACTTGACAACAGGCCCCAAAAAGCAATAAAGCCAAATTAACCATCAATGGCCTTGATTCAGCTTTTGTAGGTATTGATGGCCTTGATTCAGTTACTACAGCTATACAAGTAGAAAGACGAGACCAGAAATGGAGATAATTTAATCAACACTGAGTCATGGAATAGGAGTACGACCTGAGCAAGCTGGGAAAGTGAACCAAGCAATGAGTTTCGGTAGAATTGTCGCCAGCAAATTTTAATTGGTACTTCTTTCCAAAGAATGGGAACCTGAAAAAGCATCGAGCATTTGGTTTACAAGAAACTTATTAATGAACCTATTTATAATTTCTGGTTAAAAAAGAAACCTATTCATGGACAGAACAAGTATACTTCTCTTCCTCCACTTCAAAAGTAATCATGTAGCTCTCTGATCTAATGCAATTTGGGACAAGATTGGGCTTCATGCCACTGCTCCTGTTGTGGTATGCCTCAACATTCTTCTGATACTTTGCCCTGGCAATGCGAAACAACAAAATTGATGTAGCATGAATCAAAAGGAAATACTAGCACTAAAGCATTGAAGCATCAAGGCACAATTAAGGAAACACTAATGATGGGTTTACTATGATAAAAAAATTATAAAACTATCTTATTCATTAGTGCCGGACTTCCCTTCAGTAATATCTCAAAATAGAAATAGCATATGCACTAAATAGTAAACCCAATTTTCCAAGACATGTAGGAGCATAAATGGAAGAAGAGCCATGATAACTTCAATACCGCTGCAAGAAGTGTAAAACGAGAACACAAGAACAATCACAAAGTAGTATTTGACAGAAGAAGCATTTTTTTTATTATTAATCCCACTAAATGGAATAATTTCTACATTAGTTTACTTTAACATCAAGAGTCAGTTATTAATACAGTGGTGGTATTTGGATAGCACGGTTTTTATTAAATAAATCCAGTGATGAAAAAAAACGAGTTTTGGGGTTTTAAAACTCAACAGAAACCGATGTGGCATGGCCGGGTCCCTTGCTATAGTAGCCAGGTCCCCGGATATGTACACATGGCACACTATGATCGCTCTAAATTAAAAAGTTGGCTGGGTCACTTTCTGCAGTAAAAAAACCAAAAAATATAACCAATCGTGTCCAAACACCTAGATCATTATTATAACAAAAAACAACCCATCCAAACACTTAATATACATTCTCGCTCAAAAACATTTCTTTTACCAATTTATCATCTACTATTTACTCCTTCACCAATCACTCACCCTTCTTCCACTGCATACTAAGGATATGGCAAAACTCTTTCAATTTATCTTTTCCTGCTAGACCACTGGGCAGGCACGTATCATAACACTCTCATCGCAACTAGACTTCCTTTATCCATTGTTATTTTTCAGCCCAAAGATGTTGTTCTCGTCTGTCTAGCTACAGGTTTCTAAGCAACGCTTCTAGTTTCACTAAAGCTGCTGTCAGTAGCTCCATTCTCATACAGTATAGTTGAACCTCAAATTCGTATGTACAAAGGTTGTAACATTATGTAATTTTATCACTTTAAGTTCACCTCGATGGTCGCTTAGCCGAGTATCAAATTGATTGGGGAATTATCATTCACTTATGCTGTGTTTGCATGAGGGATTACAAGGTGGAATTTCAGTGAACTTGGGATTTCTAACCCTGTCATTTAAAAGTTGATTGTTTGGATAAATTTTCAGCCAGAATTTTAAAAACGCCGTCATTAAAACGTAGAATTTTGAATCACCAAATCCCGATTTTTAATCCCTCCTAAGTAGGTGTCATTTCGAAAATCCCTTCTCTGATACTCACCTCTATTACTATTCCTCATCACCGTTCTCTGCAATTGACCAAATTGAAGAGTGGAGAAAGAAAAGAAAGCAAGAATCCATATTATTCAACTGCAATTCCGACCACCGGAAACAACCGTCACTGACGCAGACCTCAATTGCACGACGGTATTGCGTCTGCTGCTGGCGGTGGATGCAACTACAGTCTGGAACCTATGTGGTTCATAGATCGGAAGTGGGAGATGACGGTGACGGTGACGGTGACGGCGACGGCGACGGTGATGGTGAAGGCAGGAAGCAAGGAGCGGAGGCGGTGGCGACGCTGTAACGAGGTTGCAGAATGCTCAAAAGGTCAGCGATGGGGCTTCATCACTGAGGCATAAAAATAGACAACTATTGAAAATTATATTTTAGCCCCAGAAGTATAATTATTTGTGACTCAGCCCAAACAAAATCCATGTCATTTCATTCAGCTTTCCAAACAAGGAATTTTAAAGCCCGTCGGATGAAATCCCTTCATAAAAAATCCCATCGTTTCCTAATCTCTGTGTATTTCATAATTCTCCATCCAAACACAGCATTAGACATTTGTTGATTTTTTGTAGTATACTCTACTTTATCCACCAGAGCCTAAAATCAAGCTGGGTGGTTGCAAAGATCATAAACATCTCAGATTCCTTAGGTTCATGTTAGGATCCAGAGTCGAGAAGGTCGTGTAGATCCGAGGTAACTTGAAATGGAAACTCCATCCGCAGTGATCAGAATGAATGGGAATCAAACATGTGCTTAAGTGGGCTTTTGATGAGATTTGTGTTATGGAGTGTCACATCCAACCTTAGTCTTTTTATGCAAATTCAAGTACAAGAAGTGCCAAACGCAACTTTGGATTAGTCAGAGCGGCAATGGGATCAGGGCGCGCCCATTAGACGGCATTGTGGGCTGAATATATATGGACAGCCATTCGGACAACACATCGGGGAGATCCAAGACCAACTGCATGCTTAAATTATAGAATCAGCAAAGTTAAGTGGTGCACCTTTAAAGGTTGACAAAGATACGAGATAAGTGAAAACTAATCTTAAATCTAGTCATGGTCTATATCTAGGGAACTTGATTGTCGAGCTTTGGAAAATGATAAGTGGTTTTAGTGCCACCTTTAGGGGTTGATTTTCCACCACGTGGAGTCGATAAAGTTCTTTAGAGTAACAGTTTCCTGAGACACGTTATTTGTAATGGGGCAGAAGAAATTAATTGCTTTATGACATTCTAATTGGCCTTCTATCACTTCGCAGACTTTACTAGCATTAACTAGCTTCTTGTAGGATTGATGCCTTTAGGCTTTAGTACTACGTATTAAGTTTATGGCAGCGTATTGTTATCATTGCCGTGGTTGGAGCAAGTTTTACGTGTTTGCCCTTAACCTTTTAGTGGTATTTAAATGTACGTAATAATTTTAGTTGGCGTTCAGCCTCAAGTTCTACCATCTACTCTTGACCAATTAAACAATTGAACACACTTAAGAGTTGTAGATACATGCAAGAATGTCTGAAGACACATAAATACCCAAACAGTCAGGGTATATAGAGAGAGACGGCCCTGCTGTGAGTCTCTAATTTGTCCCTTCAATTGGACTGGAAGTCAAACAATACAACTTTAAGTACCATGAGAAGAAAATTACACGATTCAGTTGTTCACCAATGAAACGAGAGATGACTGAGCGTTCTTGAGCTACGGGATCAAGCTTTTGAGAATCACTCCCTGAGCTTCTTGATATGATAGTTTTACTATAGTCTTGCTTCTGTGGCAGGTCAGGGTAAACCTTCACTGCTAGATAGTCAAGTGTGAAAAAAGTACGAAGGAGAAGGCAAGGGCTAGCTATGGATAAGAGTCCCTGTAGGACATTACTTTAAGGGTTAAGCACGGTTAAAACTTGAAACCCACATGTGTTTTGGCATCAATCTATTCACCCACCAATGATTTTGATATTTGACTTAAAATCCATGTGGTTCGGCACGAATCTGTAATTCCATTGAATTACAGAAGTATAACAGAATCAGGTGCTGATACTGGATACTATACATCTGTGCATGTACCATTGAACGTATAAATGTATATAATATGAGAAATCAAAGATATTTTCAGCTTTCAAATAGAGATTCTAATTGGATAGAAGATATGAGTGAACGAAGAGTTAGGTAAGATAGCATTCCAGGGTGAAAGAAGTCCCAAGAGCTTGATTTGGCTGCCATGGACTCAAATACTAACTCAGAGAAAGGAGATGAAGATGAGAGGAAAAGCTGTTTACAGCTACACTAGGATACAAAAAAGGGGCTTCCGGGGTTACGAATTTGGGTTCATTGTGATCTCCTCCCTGGTGATGGCGCAGCCACCTTACAAAACACCTGCATCTCCACAGCTCCAACTAATAAACACCTCATGAACCAAAGTAACAAATCTAAGCTCCTCAAGAACAAGTTCCTTCCCCATACCATTTGATCAAAAAACTGAAAAACTTCTTGCAGAGAAACATCAAGCTCACTTCAATTTCGGATTCTCGAACACCAAGGTTGTCATTATCTACCACTTTTACCCCTATAACGCACAAGTTCATTTCCTCCAGTTTCTCCATTCTTTGACCAAATCTGCTTCTTCGAGATTGTTGTCCACATTGGCATGTTACACGTCCCATTAAAGTTTTTCTAACTGCTGGCATTGGGAGAGTATGAGACACAACCTGTTTGTTTGCTTATGCAACAAAGTTGAGGAGTGCCTTGCGCGAGTTTAGATCATTTGTATCTTATAGTAGAGAGTGAAGGTATTTAAGGAGAATGTGTTTCTGACAACTGGATGAAGAAATTTAGAATGGAATTATAGCCATTTGACAGTCCACATTATGAAGATGATGTTAAACATGTGTTCACTTCTCAATGAGACTTCAACGATCTTAAAATAGGAATACATCTGCCTAGTTTACACAGGAGACTATACAATGCAACGCAGCTGCGCGTGAGATTGGCGTTTCCAGTGAGCATTAAACTGCATAGCCACAGATTATAATCTTGCATCCCAACCAGTCTATTGCACTGCACAAAGACGTGGACATGGAGCACCACACTCCACTTACAGCACATAAGTAGCCCTCAGTAACATAATCAAAACATATGAATGACTACGACAACAATACCAGAAAAGTGTCTAACCTTAGAGTGACGTAATGATAGTTTCACTGATAGGGCTAATTACTTACGAAGTCTAATAGCAATCTATCCATCCTTCTTCTAATTTCTTTATCCTTTTCTGACTATATAAGCCATATTAGGATACCCGCTTTATTGGAGACAAATATCTTCTACATTTTTTTACAACACAAGGGGGTCATGGGATTATTTGTGTCAACCAGAGCACGGGTTGGTAACCAAGGTCACTTCGGATGAGTGTTACTTTTTCTTTATTGCCGCAAATATATCTAAATTAATATCTGTAAGTTGCCGTTAGAACCAATAGCAAACTGGGCACCCTTCTTCATAAGATTATTTATCACAAGTTCAACAACACGAAGAGAAAAAAAATCTCTCCTTAAAAGTACTATATATATATATTTTTTTTTTATAAGTTTAAAAGTACTATATATATACACACACACGCGCGCGCGCACTGCTCCACTATTACAATGGTGCAAGCTAAATTAGGAGAACATATTAGTGAAATGGTGGCACCTTGTGATCATGCTAACATGGTACAACAAACCTATGTTACCAGAAACGTGGTACGCCGCGGAACGTGGGACGGGAACGGGAAACACAATAGGTGGCGGTACGGGGTACGCTAGGGGTAGGCTTCTCCGGAACTTTGTCCAGGACGAAATACAATTACTAGGACCGAGGAACACTATTTGGGAACAATTTTCCCTACAGTTACCTAAAAAGTCCAACAATATCAATTTAAGTAGTTTCATTCGTCCATTCTCAAATCCAGTTATCATGATAACAAACTTTCTGCAAAGTTGTACCAATGGAAACTAGTAATATAAACACGTCGATTACGTACTCCTCTATGAAACATTCGGGTCGACGCTTTCTTTCGGGTCGAAAACGTACCGTGTTTCGGTACGTACGACTCGGAACGAGAAACACGGCTACTTTTACGTTTCTGGTAACATAGCAACAAACCAATAGAAGCTCCACGATATGTATATTACAAACTCCACATTCTGAGAGCAATGGCTGGCACAAGCCAGGTCTTAGACGATAAGAAAATATACATTTTAAGTAAATTCTACGGATTCATTGTAGCATGTCACCACATCCCCAGAGTTAAACCATTTCACTTGATAAGCCTGGGCTGCCAATGGAAAAGGTCTGGAGCAATTACCTGCTATGAGATTTCAAGTTGTGTTGGAAAACAGACAATCACACTGGATGCCTACCAGCACATACCCTTGCGCTTATAACTGATAGTATGTATCAATTTTCGAGTTCATTTCAGGTATCAGGGGGATCAATGATTTCATTCAGTGCCCAAGTACTACTCTTATTGTTAGTTTTGGGGTTGCTTCCCAATTATCTCTCAGTTTCTCTTGCGACAGTATGTATCAGGCTTCGGGTTCTACTTGGGTGGTCCTCTTTCCATTCTACTCGTTAGATTTCCAGTTTCATTCCCATATTTGTTTTCCCTTCCCTTTGGCCCTGTTCTTTGCTCAAATAATTTATCAGTTTCATTTATAGAGGCACCTTTCCTTTGATGGTCACAGACTGATCCTTTCCAGGTATGTTAACATTAATTAACATCTCTAACTTCTAGGCACAAGGTCCATAATCCATGTGTACCAACAGGTGACGACTCAAACGTATAGTTTGTCTTGTAAAATTTATAAGTGTGCCTTCTGTACAATATCTTTTGGAAACACAACCACCTTTGTCCTACTCTAGAACCAAGTGCAAACCTTTACTAATTTAAAAATGCATCTTATGAGTTTAGTTTGGTTTGTCAATTCACGTCTTTTAAGTCACCTGACCTTTGTTTCTTTTGATAACCTTAGAGGGGTGTAGGAATATTCATCATTTCGCAATTGTTGAGTGATGACTTCACTATCAATTCTTTCAGCTAATTGTTAAGATACTTGATATTCATCATTATTGAACAAACACCATAAGGAGCATGGTGAATACTCTATAAGTTGTGCTACTACCTCCCAAACACTACAAGATCAGTTTTTAAAACTCACCTAACAGCCGCCAACTAAATTCTTAAGTGTTGCACAGTGAATAAAAATTTAACGTTCCATTATTTGCAAATCTTTTGGAGCATTTGAGGGATTTATCAGTAATTAGAGTCAAATATAGAAATTCTACCTGATTAGAAATGTAATTTGTGGTTTCTTACATGCACTCTTTTCTAAACATTGATTTCATCTATACTCTTAAGGACCCGTCCCTTACAATATAGGTCAGACGGTAATGAGGGGAGAGAGGTCAAGGAGTTTCATAAAGGTCCTTATCCTGTCAGCAGTTCCATTATAGATCTTGCTTAATCTGCTAAATGGAGCCTCTTTAAAAATCTGATGGAAAGCAGAATAACCTCTGAAGGCTAATTGCAGATTTCGAGGGATTGATGAGCTGGAATATTAAGCTCAGAAAATCACTTGCTGATTTTTTAGGAACTGCATATATATCTTCTTTATTACAGACTAATCAATTCCATAATTAATTTTAGGAATAATTTAGTTTCCCAAATATTGCGTAGATTATAAATAGTGTACATGTATATATTCTTTGATATATGAGAAAATTCAATTCCACCATATTGTTCTCTCAATATTCTACATGGTATCAGAGCAGAACTTTATTTCTGACTCCTGTTACATATTTGAGAAGAGAGATTCAGGACTTATTTCTTGAGTTTTTTTTTAGATCCTAGCACTCATAATGTTTAGATCCAAGCTTCCTGAAAGCTGTATCAGTAAAGAGCATACGGATCTTCTGAAGCTGCTAAAATTCAATTCAGGTTCTAGCGTCTCTAAGATCTTCCTGGCTCAATCAGGTAGCAGCTCTAGTGCTTTCTCTTGTCATTTTACTCCTACACCATGGATAATCGATTCAGGTGCCTCTGATCATATGACAAATGACTCGCAAAAATTTCAGTCTTATTCATCTTGTTTTGGTGATAAGAAAGTTAGAATTGCAGATGGAAATCTTGCATCTATAGCAGGAAAAGGCTCCATTAGAATCTCTGACAAAATCACTCTTCAATCAGTCCTTCATGTCCCTAATCTTGCTTGCAATCTCTTATCGGTAAGCAAGCTTTCTACAGATTCTAATTGTGAAGTCATTTTTTCTAAATCTCACTGCAAATTTCAGGATCAGAACACAGGGATGATGATTGGTAGTGCTACATTGGTGGACGGACTTTATTATTTTGATGAGATCTCCTCAAGTTCAAGTTATAAACAAGCTCAGAGTTTTAATGCTAGTATCAGTTCTCTCCCTGTTCGTGAGCAAATAATGATTTGGCATCGTAGACTAGGACACCCAAGTTTTTCTTACTTGAAGCACCTTTTTCCTAGCCTTTTTAAAAATGTCAATTGCTCATCTTTTGAATGTGAAAGTTGCCATTTATCAAAGAGTCATCGCACTACCTTCAGTCCAAAACCTTATCGTGCATCCAAACCATTTAACTTGGTTCACAGTGATGTGTGGGGTCTTTCAAGAACTACCACATATTCTGGAAAAAAATGGTTTGTAACTTTCATAGATGATCATACCCGTTTGTGTTGGGTTTATTTGATGAGTGATAAATCTGAAGTTGAAACCGTGTTCAAACTCTTTTCAAATATGATTGAAAACCAGTTTGAAACCAAGATAAAGATACTTCATTCAGATAATGGAACGGAGTATTTTAATCAATATGTGGGTAAAATTTTAGAAGAGAAAGGGATTGTTCACCAATCAAGTTGCATTGACACTCCTCAGCAAAATGGTATTGCTGAGAGAAAAAACAGACATTTACTTGAAGTTGCACGGGCTATTATGTTTTCAATGCATGTTCCAAAATATTTATGGGGAGATGCGGTTTTAACATCATGTTATTTGATAAATAGGATGCCTACTCGCGTTTTGAAATATCGTACGCCCGTGGAACAGTTCAAAAGTTTTTTTCCTGAATGTCGACTTTTCTCTGATTTACCCTTTAAAATATTTGGATGCACAGCTTTTGTCCACATACCTAGTAGACTACGGTCTAAACTTGATCCTAGAGCAGAAAAATGTGTGTTCATCGGGTATGCCCCAAATAAAAAGGGGTACAAGTGTTATAACCCTCAAAAGAAAAAAACATTTGTGAGTATGGATGTTTCATTTGTGGAAAGTCAGTCTTATTTTGAGCAAAACTCTTTGGAGAGGGAGGAGGAAAATAGTAGTTTTGGTTTTTGGGAAACACCTATTTCTTTGCCCAATACAGTATTTCCTCCCATTATTCATGATCCTTTAACCTCTCCAGGTCAAGAAAATAAGACTTCTGATAACAATAACGATGAGGATTCTAGTGTATTGTTGCCAAACTTAGATAACTTGCAAGCAGGGGGAGAAATACTAGCACAAGATCATATTATTCCTACATCAGAGCTCCGTGTTTATACTCGAAAGAGGACCCATCAAAAAGAGAAAGGCTTGCCTTCAGGGCCTGCACAAAACCAATCATTATCCCTCAGCGATGATCTATCAACCACTCCTCAAGGTAACTCTGATCCTCATTTGTCAAATTATGTTCCTACTCCAAGTGACTTTAATGTACCTATAGCTCTTAGAAAGGGAGTTCGCACCTGTACCCAACATCCTATTGGTAATTTTGTGTCTTACCATAAACTGTCAAAGTCGTATAAAGCCTTCACAACAAAAATTTCCAACCTCTTTATCCCTAGAGCTATTCAAGAGGCCTTAGATGATCCTGATTGGAAATTAGCAGTTTTGGAAGAGATGAATGCATTGAAACGGAATGAAACGTGGGAAGTAGTCGACTTACCGAGGGAGAAAAAGATAATAGGATGCAAATGGGTGTTTACGGTTAAATGTAGAGCTGATGGGAGTGTTGAAAGATACAAGGCTCGCTTAGTGGCCAAAGGTTTTACACAGACACATGGTATTGATTACCAAGAGACCTTTGCTCCTGTCGCAAAGATTAATTCCATTCGCATCTTACTATCCTTAGCTGTCAATCGTGATTGGCCCCTTCACCAATTGGATGTAAAGAATGCCTTCTTAAATGGAAATTTGGAAGAGGAAGTATATATGAGGCTACCACCAGGGTTTGAGAAACAATTTGGTGAAAAGAAAGTATGTAAATTGAAAAAATCTCTGTATGGCCTTAAACAATCTCCTCGAGCATGGTTTGAACGGTTCGGAAAAGTTGTAAAGTGTCACGGATATACTCAAAGTCAGGCAGATCATACCTTGTTCTATAAACACTCGAGTGAAGGGAAAATTTCTATCTTGATTGTGTATGTTGATGATATAATACTGACGGGTGATGATCGGGTTGAGCTTGAAAGACTCAAGAAAGTTTTGGCTGATGACTTTGAGATCAAGGACCTTGGAGTCCTAAAATACTTTCTTGGCATGGAATTTGCCAGGTCCAAGAGAGGCATTTTTGTGTCTCAAAGGAAATATGTACTTGATCTTCTTGGGGAGACGGGTCTACTCGGCTGCAAGGTAGCGGAGACCAGTGGAGTTGAATTTGAAACTTCAACCGGCCGAAGCCAAAGATGTGAAGAACAGAGAACAATATCAGAAACTTGTTGGTAGATTGATTTATTTATCACATACACGTCCAGATATTGCTTTTGCAGTGAGCATGGTAAGTCAGTTTATGCATTCACCAGGTTCAGAACACTTTGAGGCGGTGTACAGAATCCTGAGGTACTTAAAAGGATCACCAGGAAAAGGGTTGCTGTTTGAGAAACACAACCACTCACAGATTGAGGTATACACGGATGCAGATTGGGCCGGAAGCATATTTGATAGAAAGTCAACTTCTGGTTATTGTACATTTGTTGGAGGTAATCTCGTTACTTGGAGAAGTAAAAAGCAAAGTGTGGTGGCAAGAAGTAGTGCGGAAGCCGAGCTTAGATCAGCTGCACATGGAATTTGTGAAGTTTTATGGATTAAGAGAATCTTGGATGAGTTAAAGCTCTCAAGTCCCTCTCCGATAAAGGCATATTGTGATAACAAAGCAACAATTTCAATTGCTCATAACCCTGTTCTTCATGACAGGACGTAGAAATAGACAAGCACTTTATTAAGGAGAAGATAGACGGCAAGCAGCTCAGTATCTCCTATGTGCCAAGCGAAGAACAAGTTGCTGATATTTTTACAAAGGGATTATCCAAGAGAGAATTTGAGAAATTAACTTGCAAGCTGGCCATGGAAGATATTTTCAAACCAGCTTGAGGGGGAGTGATGGAAAGCAAAATAACCTCTGAAGGCTAATTGCAGATTTCGAGGGATTGATGAGCTTGAATATTAAGCTCAGAAAATCACTTGCTGATTTTTTAGGAACTGCATATATATCTTCTTTATTACAGACTAATCAATTCCATGATTAATTTTAGGAATAATTTAGTTTTCCAAATATTGCGTAGATTATAAATAGTGTACATGTATATATTCTTTGATATATGAGAAAATTCAATTCCACCATATTGTTCTCTCAATATTCTACAAAATCATTTGCATTATGTCATAGCAAAGACTGCAGGTCATTTTTTGGTGTGCATCCAGCTGATACTTTCTTCTCCTGGCTGAGCTGAAAGTTTTTAGGGACGGGAAACTCATGTAAGAGCAACAAAGAAAAGCTTCGAGCATTCTGTGGTTTATGTGGCATGGAAGATACTCTCCCTCCACCTCAAAATGAGTGTCATGTAGTTTTCTTCAAGCATTTTGAGGAAGTGATTTCACTAGCAAAACATGACAAGAGCTGGTTAAACTTTTCATAAAATTGTAGAGTTATGCTATCTTAACAACATTATGAAAATCTTAACAAGTTATTGTTTTGCTAGTCAAATCACCTCCTCAAAATACTTAAAAGCAGGACGCTCATTTGGAGACAGAGGGAGTAGGTGATCAATTTTTTTTAATTAAAAGAAAGAGACATAGTAGGTAATCAATGGAGACATCATTTTCTTGAATAACAATTTCAGTTTTTTATTCTTCAGACTTCCTATCTGGGAGAACAGGGGATTACTCTTGACTACTGTTTAAGATCATTTTTTTTTTTATTTAACCCTGGAGCTCACTCTCTCCTTTGTGTGTATTCTCCTTACTTTTGCTTTGGCTCAAACAAGCTTTACCAGGTGGTACCAAAGTTTTATTTTTTGTTTCAATGTAGTACCGAACTTTTCAATTTCAACATCGGAAGTATCGAAGTTTAGATTTTTGTTTCATTTAAGCACCATTCAATTACTTCCATCCAAATCTGTTAGTCACTTTGAGAAAAAAGCTTCCTTGCTTAAATTTTGTTTTACACAAACTCTCATACAAACTTAAAAAAATACTGTACAATGTTGCTTTCCTTCAAATTATAAAAGCTGCCCTTAAATGTAATACTTTCGACACAAAAAAAGGTTTGAGCATTTTTTTTTAGATTTGATACCCACATCCAATCTATTATAGTGAATCAAATTACGGGAAAGAGTTGTGCGTGTGCACATAGCAAACTTAAACTATTTGAGGAAAAAAAATACTTTTGAACTTAAATTTTTGGATCTCACTGAGAAAATAAGGGAAAAACATTGTTTGAAACACATTTACTTGGAGATTGTGATCTTATCCAGTAAAAAAAGAAACATAGTAATTTTGTAGCTTATGTGCACAAAACAAATATGCGTCGTATTCTAACGGAAAAAGCTTGACCAAAGATATTGGAAAGTTAAATTCAAACTAGAAAAATGTTTGCTCTCTAAATTTAGGGAATCATTAAAAGGTTTTTTAGACTTATATAGATGAATAACTGTCAACTAGATATAGGTTTTTTTTATTCAGTATTCAGTTTAAATCGAAATGCATTTTAAGGAACCTCTTGGAGATGCTCTAACTAGGTCTGTCAACAATTCAGACGAGACAGACTAGGACACAAAAATTACAATAATTAAGTCAACTAGAGAGATTTAAGGGCAGAAACGTCTCAAAATAAAATTTACTGGATGGAAGTTGACAAATGGCACCTAATTGAGACAAAAATCAAAGCTTCAGTACCACCGGTGTTGAAATTGATAAGTTTAGTACCACGGTGAAACAAAGGGCAAAACCACGGTACCAGTGGTGCATTTGAGCTTTCTGCATTGCAGGTCTTGAACAACATTGCTTTCATTTACAGGTAAAGAAAGAAAAAGGACCGACCAATTACAAATCAGAACATCTGCATCCATTCAATAAGAAAACAGTACTTATAGCAGAGTATTTCGCAGCATCAAAATGGCAAGTTAAGGGGGGCTTAAAAGGAAGGAAAAAATGTTTCTCCAAACTGTGACATACCATATAGTAGAAGAGTCAGGACAGATGCCAAAGAAATAACCTCCCGGTTTGAGCAACGATGACACATTGTGTAAGAGTCTCCTTGCTTTTTCTTCTGTTTCAAAACACAGCTGAAAAATAGAAACTTGGTTTCAGTTTAATATTCCCTCAAAGTAAATAAAATATAATAACAGAAGCAATGCTCTAGGGACCTGTAAATGCTGCATGCAGCAGACAATATCAGCCAAGTTTCCTTTGTCCTGCAAGTGCGGCTCTACATCTTCCTGCCAAAATCACATTTTGCTAATCACCAAAAAAAAGAATATCAACTACAAACATACAATATACTTTGGTATCACCAATACATCCCTATGACTAAGAATCTCCGCAGGGTTTTGAGAGTTGGAAAAGAAAACTAGCAGCAGCCACAGATCCTTAACAAGATAACACAATCCGGCTCATAGTTCATTAATGGGTTGCTTCTTTGGAATCAATTGAATGATTAACTTAATCAAAAGCATGATTATACAATAACAGAATTAGTTGTCACCGCCGATGATAGTTCAGATAAGCTCTCAACATCATCGATTTCTTCTGATTGTTTGTCCATCTTGACCAAAAACAGCAGGGTAACATCTTTCAGTGATGCAAAATTATTGTTAGCTCTTGAATGTGAACAAATCAACAAACATCAACAATGGAAGCAGAGAGTTTAGGCTGGGTTGTGGTTTTGGTCACGGTGCTGGAACTTCGTTGTCTATCTTTGACTGGATACAGTTTGTCAATTCAGTGAGCAAGGATTCAAGGATTGGTACAAGCTTGAGGACAAAGAAGATAAAAGATGGCCTTGGTCATAGAAGACTAGTAAAGGAATAAGAAATCATATTTCACATTACAAAAAATTGAACATTCTATCCACCTCATCTTAGATATCTTTCCATAGCTTGCACATTCTAGGCTTCCAGCTCAAGTATCTTATACAACTAAGATACAGGACCCTGATTTTGTTCCTCACATCACATTGCTATGAGCATATGAGAGGGAGGACAATGGGAATTACAATGAGAGTTGAGTAGTATTTAGCATACAAGTCTTAGTCAGTTAAACAAGGATTAAATGGATCAATGTACGAAATTCATATCTATCTACTAAGGAAACTTTTGGTTTTACTATTCCCCTCAATCATGTCGGCTTGATAACAGCCCTTGGATCTGAGTGACATCAAGGACTGAGAGTTTGGGAGGAGGGATAGGTTGACGAATTCATTAAACTGTTGTAATTTTGTTTTGCGTAGTGCCTCTGGCCATGGGTCATGCCCTAGTTAAGTCTAGCAATGCTCATTGAGTAGAATGCACTACATCTGTTGAGCGAAAAATCTTACAACTATGAAAATACATAACTCCAGCTCAGAATTCATGTTCAAAACAGAAGTCAATGGTATAAGGACTATATCTCTCTAACTTTCTCCACACCAAGAAAGTTGGACACCTCCAAGCATCCTCGTTTGTTATACAAATGAGGCCTTGTGTCAGAATGCCCAGTTATTCATTTCTGGCACAAGAACAAAGTGGAGATCCACCCGTATCTTCTTCTATCGCTGTCTTTGAACAAGTTCCCAGCTTCCAAGTACACCAACAGATGACAGTCTAAAAGAGTCAAGCATGCTATGTCCGAGAATTCTCTATTCACTTACTTCATACAGCATCACTTAGCTCACAGTACCATGTACATACCCTCAGCGTGTTCCTCACTGTGGTATGAAGAGGGACCATGCTTGGCCAAAGAGAAAAAATACCATGTACCTTTGTTACAATTAGATTATGAAAGACTTGTTGAGAGGGGCTTCCTGAATTCATACTGTCAAAAGCTTGACACGATGGTTCGACTGGAGACCAGGTGAAACCCAGGTCCCCAACTGCCAGCCAGTTTGAGTCAAAACATGGATTAGACAGGCAGCCATATGTTTTATGCCCTAGAGAAGTGCAATTCGGATAGTGTGCTCCAGAATATGGCACAATAACGGCCGCGAAGGTGAGACTGGTAATCTAAGAACTTTTTAATGTATATTACTGAATAATTCTACGGGAGGGAAAACAAAGTCAATAGAAAGTTGCAGATACTCCTCTTTTTTGGAAGGGAACTCTAATTTCGTACATGAATCCATGTTATGACAATAGTAATTTCTAACCTCCAGAACAATAAACCACGGGGTGCTTCCATGACACTTATACTTACTCTTTCTTCTGTTTATCCTTCATTACACTCGCCTCTTCTGTTTCTGGTTGTTGGTTCGTCTTGGTGAAAATGTGGTCTTTACAGATAAGATGCTTAAATATTTCCTGCTAGTGTAATACTGTATTTGTCAACAATCTTTAGATAAGAAACAAAAAAACATAATATATTGAAACTTTGTTTTCTTCTGTCCCCCAGTTTTCCTATGAACTCCTACAGTATTATGTATAAGGTATCAGTGTTTGTGTACTTGCATGAAGTAATTTGTTTGTCTTACAGAAACTAAAAGGACAAAGTTTAGGGTTACATAGGCGCATTTTTATTACATTACAACCATCACAAGATACATCTATTCTCACAGAAGTCTTCTCCCCTTGAAGTAGAAGAGATGGACAGATTGGCAGTCGATTAGGTTACGTTGTGTCTATAACTGTGACATTTTAACTCTAGAGCATAGGGCCACAGGTTCACAACACAACAGTATCCAACAAACCAGTTGGTTTATTAATGTTCGTTGTCATGTTTGAGTGAACATTTGTCTAATTATTCCAAGTCTCCTTGAATTGTTGCTCCTTGGGTGATGAATCCCATAAAGTAATAATTTCCATGAAGAGAAACACTCGCCATTAAGTACTAGCAAATAAATTCGGTATGGGCATTACACTAGTTTATAGTTACTTGATCCTCTGATGGTAAGATCAAATTTATTTGGACAAACCATCCAGTTCAGAATGTTAACTCACAACTCTGGCGTCTATCCCCATATGACTAAAGGCTACTGGTTAATCCCCATATGACTAAATTTATTTGGACAAACCATCCAGTTGCTCTAAAAATGGATGACGTTTAAATGATGCATACTAGAAACACACATCATGAAGAAAAAATTGGTACTCCAATGCCTGCAGATAGAACTTACAATGCAGGGATCATGCTCAATGAACTCAGAAGTGTACGCCTTCCGCTGACTTTCCCACGCTTCGCGAATTTGACTTATCCCAGCTTGAGCAACATCTACAACACATAATACCCAAATCATCATTAACCAAAGTCAGAATAAAACAAGTTAAACATCAATCAAAACAGATAGCGATCAAAAACCCTAATCCCATCAAATTCCACATTAAATTACCAATGCCAATGTAGTGGCCAATTTGGGCTTCGACCCACTTGTCCTCGTCCGGCACAGTGCCACAGTAGAGCTCACAGACCTTCAAAAACCAAATCAAAAACAGCGATTTCAGTGACATGTAGGAATTGGGTTTTGACTTTGGAAGTGGAGAGAAAGGGAAACGGCAGAGACGGTGGCGTAAGGAGAGGCGAAGATCTTGATGAGGGCGGTTTTGGCGAACTCGAAGAGGCGATGATGGATTGGCTCGGTCGGCTTGTGAACTACTGGCACGGAAACACCCATCATCTCCTCTTTGGTTTGGCTTCAAATCCTTGTAACGAGCAGAGGAAAGCTATTGGAGAGAGAGCCACAGAGCACAGAGGCGAAGCACTGGAGTGAAAAAGCCCGCTCAAGAGAAGGTAGGTGGCTCGTCTTCAAAACATTCGAGTCTGGTGGTTAGGTATGTTTGGAATTTCGGGTTTTATGTTTTGTCGTTCAACCAGGCTTAAACCCGCGACCTCATGGAGGAGCTTCCAATGCTCGGATTTTTATGTTGATTAGTCTACTACAAATAGAAATAAGTGACAAAATTGTATACATAATATTAGATATAATTTTCTGTTTTAGTAATTTTAATTAGTTTTTACTTTTTTCAAAGAGCATAATGAGTTTTTCACAAACCTAGCCTTGTATGAAGCGCCAAAAACGGATCAAACTTCCGGTGGAGAAGAAATACCAATCTAGTCTCGTCTAGAAACTAATGGTACTGCTGTTGGTTCTTGAGGCAAAAACCGAGAGTACTACCATCGGTTTCAAGCTTTTTTGGGCCATTTGAAAACCGATAGTCGTAATATCGGTTCTTAAGAACCGATTGTAGCACCATCGGTTTCATACTTAAGTTATAAATCATATCCACTTTATTTTTTTCATTCTCACCTCACGTTCCTCACCCTCTCTACCTCTCTGTGTCCGCTGAAGAACGACGCCCGACAAGGACGACGACGGCGACGAAAGTCCGACCAAGGACGGTGACCTTGCTCGTGCTTCCTCCCCCTCCCCCCTCTCTCTCAGCGGTAAGCTTTCCCTCTCTCACACCCTTTGATCCTCTGCCCCTCTTCAATTTGTGGGTATAATTTATGACAATATGGGTTTGTGGGTATAATAGATGATAACTGTTGATAAATTGTTCGTAATTGATGTAAATTTCTTCATATTTTGATAAGTTTCTTCAAATTTGGATAAAGTTCTTCAAGCTTGGATAAATTTCGTCGATTTCTTAAGAAAATCATGGGCAACACTGTATTGTACATTGTACTAGGGCATCTTGTTCAGTAAATTATTAGTGTCGCCGCAAGTATTATATATTTAGTTGTATTGTTCGTATTTCAGGTACTATGGTTAATCGAGTCTCCTTACTTCTTTATTGGGGTTGGTTGTGTTATACCGAATGGGGAAGGAGTCGGATACGGTCGTTCTCATGAACGAGTCATTTATATGGATCGGAACATTATGAATGTTGGGTTACTTGATAACTTGAATGGAAAAGATTACATAAAGCAATTAGGGCGTGTTGCTAAGATGTCTTGTCTATTTCCAATTAGTGTGGCCCCTAATATGGTGTCGTACGCGCCCTTGGATATTGAATGCGATGATAGTGTGGGAGTGATGATGAATGAGTATCATGGATTTGAGTAAATTTAGTTGTATTCATCTCATATTGGATATTGAGTTTCCTCAATGTTGTGCAATTGGCTTAGACCAGAGTGTTACATTAAATTTTGTATTCTAACTAATTGTCCCCAACATTCGATGTAACACCCCTCGTTTCCCAAGACTTTCTGTACCAGACCGGAGTGCCTAGGAGGGTGCTACTCAAAATGAAGCGGCGGAAATCAAGAACAACACATTCCATACTTATATATTACAAAAACATGATTTTCTCGACACGACACATGACATACTATTACACATGGTGAACATTGTATAGGCGTTTCATTATTTAAAGATACTAATACCACTAGATGAGTCTGCGAACCCCTTAAGCCGAGCTCCCATCACCTAGACCTGTAGGTGAAAATAAAACAAAGACTGCAGTTTTTTCCAAAGTCAGCAAGAAATACTGAGTAAGTAAACACCCAAACGTGTAAATAGGTTAAGAGGCATGCTTTACTTTTAAGAACATGAATGATTGTAACTGTTGTAGTGACGTGGTTTGTGGTAGTTCAGAATTGATGTTATTGGTGTAAAGGGCCCTGCAAAAGTGGTGGTTGAGAGTGCAGTTATGTGGTGTGATGGAAGTTGTTTGGGAGGTAAGGTTGGTTGTTGAGTTACCGAGGCAAGAAGAAGTTTAAAATGTGGAATATTGGCTAAACTAGGGTGATTTAATAGGTTGAAAATTGATAAAATTACTCATTGAGTAGAAGAATAATTGGTGATATACATGGGTATGTGATGCAGAAATCAAATTAATAGACCGGTAATGCCTTTAGATTCTGTTTATGACTAGATGCTTGATTACAGATACGAATTTGGGTTGATGTTGTATCCTAGCATTCTTCTACGGTTTGTTTAGTTGCCATGCCTTTTAATTTTGTGCGAGTAGTAGATAAGAAATTGTTCGCGCTGACAAAATTTTCTACACTAACTTGGCAGGCATATGAATACATGGCGTGAAATGCCTTTTGCAACCGTAGTGTTATGTAATATGCCTCCTGGGCTATATTTTGGTGAAGGATAGTCACCATGAACCGTCCGGCCTACGTGATTTTCGCATGTAATTTGCCTTAATTGAATTTTGGTACTTCTACTAGCAGTTAATATATTGTCTAAGTTATTTCGGATGTTAGTGGGTAATTTGTGTAATGTATTATTCATGGAGGCTTCTAATTCAGTTTCTTCGCCTGAACGCGTTTTGTAATATTGGTGTTTTAGGAACAGTAACAGGTTGTGAACGCTATATACGTTACTAGTAGTTCAGGCATGTTTGTGAAATGCCTTACGGGAATTTATTTTATATGTATCATTAGGAATTTATTTTTCATTAAATCTATTATTGGTGTTAGATAAGAAGTTGGCATTGAAATCTATATAGTGCAAAATAGCCCTCCTGGCATTGCAATCTAAAATATGTCAGAAGCAACGCAAACAAAAAAGTGGAGCTGTAAACCGTTCTTAAATGAACGGGAAAACAAGAACTAGGCAATTCCGAAGCACCAAGACCTACAAACGACTAAACCAAAATAGACCTCAAAGCGAGCAGGCCAAGAGCAGGCGTTCCAAAAAGATAACAGAAAAACATCAACTAGGTACATCAAATAACACAAATAATAGATGGTTCACCTTTTTGGTCTTCCTTCTTGATGAAATTGTCAATCCTCGGAACAGATGGTTCATCAATGTCTTGTTTTCATTAATATTAGAGCATTTTGAATAAATTAAGCAAAGAAGGTTATAATCTGATTAGCTTTGGAAGAAACAATGCATCAATTATGATGATGGTTTTGGAGGCTCAAGGAGCATTGGGAAGAGGCTTCTCAAGTGACTCGCAACGATTTAAATATCGATCAATATCGTCATGTATCGCCCGATTTGTAATGGAGGCATCCGCCTCCGTTTCCGATATACCCGATACGTTGCGGGAGAATCAGTGGACCGATACTCTGTGATTTTTTGTTCAGACACAGTGAAATATTGACACAAGCATCACACTCCCTTTGTGATGAATTGTCAAATATTGACACAAGCACCATTATTTGCGTTCGTGGTTAATGATTTCTATTTGGCAGCATGAGATCGTATTGTTAATATATGATCTCTGCATCAATGAATCTTTGTATATAATCTGCCGATCTATTGTCGATGTAATCGAGATTCTGCAACATTATTATCGCCAACTATGAAATACCCCGTTTTGTGACTAAGGATATTTTGGGTATTTGTGATATTCGACTATGGATACTTTGGGTATTTGTGACATGTGACTATGGATATTTTGGGTATTTGTGATATTATTACATGTGTTGGGAGTGAAATCTAAAGAGGAAAAATCTAAAATACAACTATTTGTTACCTAAAAAACCAAAATACACTTGTTGGTACCAAAAAAACCAAAATACACTTGTTTGTACCCAAAAAACACAAAACTACCACTGTATAAAAACCTCTTATCGTCTTGAGTTTTCTGTCTATTGAAACCTCGTCATCATCTCGAGGTTTCTGTGCGAGAAAAAGTCTTGATGTTACTGCTTGTTTGGGCAGCCCCAACATGGCTAAAACTCAAGATCATTTTGAGGTTTCATCCCTGACAACACATAAGATTAAACTTGCTACAAAATCAAAATCAAAATCAATTCTTAAACCATATATTTTGTTTTTCATTCAAAAAATCAGTAGAAACTTTAAACCACAATAACATAACAAGATCACAAGATTTATTTCTTACATCAAAATATCATTTATTATGCATTGCAAAATTCCAGAATATTATAGCTTGGAATATGACAGTTTGAAAAATCTTCCCAAACAAACATCCATTACAACTTGTTCATGCACTACCTGGTGTGCCAATTTATACAAATCTAAATAATTACGTGAAACTCACATCAACCATAACTTAAGGCAAATAACTGAAAATAGTAACGAAAGTTGCAACGTAACTCCTGTAAGCATTTGCTGGACCACCTTATTTCCCAACCCTCTTTCTCATGAACACATCAACATCCAAGCTTAATGCTCCGGGGAAACTGGAGAATGGTCTTCGTGAAAATCATGAACACTATGATTGGCACAATATACTTGATGGCCCTTCTCTCCTGTGACTAGAAAATTCGAATATTTAAATATTGTTATATCGATTCATAAGACAAATAACATGAACTAAATAATATGTTAACATAAATTTCAAAGTACCTATCAAACTCAAAAAGTATAATTAAAATTGGCCTCGTACCTGTAATGAAATTTTAGGAACGACCTGCAGATGGAGTCGGTGTAGGAGCTTTGCAAGAACCTGCATTATGCCCTTCACCTTTACAATTTTTGCATAGACGGGGACGTTTTCGAGATTTGAAATCCATATCACAAGACATACGCCTTGTTTGTGGACGGCCTCTGCCTCGCCGAAGAGCTCCATTAGGCTTGTAAATCACCCCCTCATATTGTGGCCAATACTCTTGGTGTTCGATTGGCATTATGGTATGCTCGTATTGCTTCTTCCAGGTTCTCACATATAACTCTTCACCTACGTACTTTTTCCAGTTGTACGCCAGATTTTGGCATACAGCAATAACATGAGAACAAGGTATTTGGTAATAACCCACTTACCGCATGAACAATAATATTGAGCTAAATTCACGGTTTGAAGGTTGCCACCACCCCTTGGTCTACGTTGTGTTAGCACAGTGTATACACCTGGGTTCATATGATGTGGCTTAAGAATATGACCACCAACTTTAGTCTGCCACTGACTAATTTGTTTGTAGACGTTAGGAGTGACCGCCATCTCCGACTCCTTGAATGCATCGCACGCCTATATAAGAATTAAAAAAAATAGTTATGATGGAAAAAATTCACACCAAGAATAATAATTTAAGTTTGAATGATATAGATGCCAGAGAAATTGTGCTACCTTTTTATATCTATATGCAAAGAATTCACTGAGTTTGTAAAATATTGCTTCTACCATGGCCGTTATGGGCAAAGCTCTTGCACCCTTCAATAGTGAATTGAATGACTCCACCAGATTGCTTGTAAGATGGCCATATCTTCTCCCCTTGTCGTGAGACAATGTCCACTTCTCAACTGGGCAATTACTCCGCAACCATTGCTCGGCTTCTTGATTCATGGACTTGATTGTTTCCATTACCCTCTCAAATTTTCTAACTTGATGTTTCCTTGCTGCTTGTTCCATCAAATCACCAAGAACTTCGCTTTTAAAGTGTTTCTCAAAATTTGATTTGTAATGTCTTATGCAATGGCAATGAAGTACATCAAAAGGTTCGTCTGCCCACCCATTGCGCCGTCTACTAACCGCAGCTTTAATGGCATTGCTTCGATCCGATATTAAGCATATGTCCACACGATCCTTTTCAACATGCAGTCTTAAGCATTTCAAGAAGAATGCCCAGCTACTTTCTGACTCCGAATCGACTACGGCAAAAGCAAGGGGGAATATATGTCCATTAGCATCGACGCTGTTAGCGATAAGGAGGACACCTTTGTATTTCCTGTCAAGAAAGTACCATCAATAGCAACCAATGGCCTGCAATGAACAAACCCCTCAATCGAACCACTCATTGCCCATAATACATAACGAAACATGCAAACGCCGGGGGTGGTTGGTACACCGTCAAGCACAACAGCAGTGCCAGGATTGTACTTCTGCATCACAAGCATGAACTTGGGCAGCTCCTTATATGATTCCTCCCAGTTTCCATAGACACGTTGTATCGCCAAATTCCTAGCAATGCAAGCCTTTCTTTTGGTGATAGTGATGTGGTGACCTTGAATTGATTGGATAATTTGAGCAATGGTTAAGTTTGGGTTAACTCGCACTTGCGCCTCAATTAACTGGGACACAAAGTTAGATGTCATTTGAGCATGATCCGAACCCTCAACCATATACAAACATGTGTGAGGTCCCTTATATCTCGTAATCTCCCATTGCCCTCCAAGTAAGCCTTTGTGCCTAGCCCAGACCCGCCAATTACATTTCTCCTCCATACGCTTGAAGCATATCAAATTCAATCTTTTTTGGTCTGATAAAGGGGCACGAAACTGTCGATTTCTAGCAAGAGAATATATCTTCATCGATTGTTGAATGCTCTTTTTATCGGGAAATATAAGTCCTGCGACAGGTTCTTGTGTCTTCGGATCCCATCCAGACCCTAAATTATATGTGTGACCCGTACCATCAGTAATACAATCTATCGCTTCAATGTCAAGCTCTATAAACTTTTCAGATCTAGGCTGATGCATTCTTACTTCAGGTTGAAGTTCAGGGGCACTTGCATCTCCACCAACTACATCATGTCCATCGTCGTCCGATCCTTCTTCATTTTCCTCTTCTAAGAATTCATTCCCATCATCAAAAAGCTCTTCACTAGAGACCCCTAACTCTGCAAACGTACCACGTGGCGCAAAGTAATTGTCAAAAGCGTCATCCTCGTATACCTCGGAGATGGGAATCTCGGAGTTTCGCACTTGTGGCGATTCATGTCTTGTCGCATTTTCTGTAACCTGAGAGAGTATAGAAGAAAATGACCCAATCATGGAGACATCTCCACAAACCGTTACATGCTCTGTCTCGTCTCGACAAAAATCCAATTAAAGATCAACGTGTCTGAACGTACCATCTTTGACAATTTCGAGCATATATTGCACTTTGTCATCGTCTTCAACCACAAATGAACTGTACGTCACAGGGTGATGAGGACGTACAACAACTGGTAGTCGACATGTGATGTTGGAAATAATTCCTTCACGAACCACATGCTTATTCCCATTTAATTTATTCATCAATCCATCATATGTAATGGTACTATCTATGACCATCGACCGTTGATGTTCTTTATCATACGATATGCCTTCATCGGTTTTGATAACACGGCCGCCCCAATATAGTAACAACATGACTTGGGAAGACATAACACCTGTGCGACAAAATCACGTATTGATAAAAGTTTATATTACATAACAATTTAATAGGCAACTACGAAGAAACATTTATGTAAGAATTCTCGGAATTATTGTATTAAGCAACGACAAAGGATATATTTTAAGTGATGACTCAGGACTGGTGTTCTTTTCTTTTTTTTTTAAGAAAACTGGTGTTCTCATATATTAAAAAAAGAAAAAAGAAAAAAGGAAAGAAAAGAAAGAAACCACACAATGTGATGACTTTCAAAGTAGCATGACATACTGCTTGAGTCTCTTGTTCTCTTGTTCTTCTTCCCTAAAGCTATACTGTTACCAGCTTATTTGCAGGGCTCATGAACGCAAGTTTTGTCCTCTTATGACTAACATACAACAAAATAGAACCGGTAATTAGATCAAAATTCGAAACCCTAGTTTTATCAGCTTTCAAATAGTTCCATGGATGATTAAGAAAACTTACCTTATGTGTTGTTGCCCAGTAGCCGTAGGATACCGGCCTAGCTAGCAGGTCCCTTTCTCTCAATATCCGACTGACCCACCAAAGGGAGATTGGACGTCGACTACGGAAGGATCAGATGTTCTCCCCGCGGTGTTGGACAGAGAGCTTCGACGCGTCTTGCAAGTCTACAACGAGTAAATCAGCAAACAACGGAGAGAGAGAGAGGGAGAGAGAACTAGTAATCACGAGGGGGAGAGAGGACCTGCTCATAGAAACCCTTACTATGAGAGAGGACCTGCTCATAGAAACCGCTAGATGAAAAGGATCTTTTTTTTAACTGATGGTAGTTTGGTTTTTTGAGAGAAAATAGGTGTATTTTTGTTTTTTAGGTTAATAATAGTTGTATTTTAAATTTTTCCTCGAAATCCAAATGTTGGGAGTCATTTGTAAAGCTTTGCTAGCAATTGGGGGTCTTTGTGTCTTTTATCTAAAGTTGTTAGTGCCTTTAATTAAGTTGGGGGAGGTAGTTGTCTTATTACCTAAATTAGTGGTGGATAAGTGTCTTTCTGCACTGATTGATATGATTTTTGACCCAAAAATCATACCAGACATGATTTTTCTCACCCACAATCACGTCAGTTGTGATTTTTCTTCATCCTCATCGTATCCTCTCTCAATCCCTCTCTATCTCTCTTCCTCTCTCTCGATCAATTGATCAGAAACACCAAAAAACCCTCACAGCTCTCTCTCACTCACGACCTTACTCTTTGTCTCTCTCTCTGCCGAGGGTACCAGCAGCAGCAGCGGCATCACCATTGCCGCCACCTCTCTCTCTCTCTCAGGTTCGTCTATCTCTCTCTCTCTCTCTCTCTCTCTCCCTTTCTCCTTCTCTGCCCGTGTGTTCTTCTTCTCCTTCTCTTCCTGCGTTTTTTCATCTTCTTCTTCTTCCTCCATGATTGTTGATGTATACTTTTTCCGACAGCCCTTGATTTGCCGCCAACATCTTTATCTCCGTCACTCAATCACTCGAATCTCTCACATCTCACGTAAGTAACAAGTTACTCGTTAATTTCAGATTTGTTGTACTCACTTTGATTCCCGTTTTGACCACGTAGAACATCTCTAATCACTATATTCGTTGTTCAAGTGATTATTCATAAACTCTAGTTTATGTAAGGGGTCAAATCAAGCCGAAACAATATGATTAGTTAGTAATTACCACTTCTTTGATGTGAGTATTCATGTTGTATTAGGTTTAGTATGAATGTAGGATGAACTAGATGATTGGGGGAAAAGTTTCATGAAAATTGTTATTTCCCGTATGGGTATTTTGAGGGGAATTGGAAATTTGAAACGAGCATATCTTTTGATTCAGGAATCGAAATTAAGATCCGTTTGAGGCTAAACTTATTATTTCGAATGTTTTGAATCCAATTGAACTGTTTTTGAGCCATGATTTGTTTGGAAAACTGCAGTAATAAATTGGTGGAGTTATGATAGGTTATGTATACTTTAGGTTATGGGATTTTGGAATAAGGTTTTGGGATTGGTTCTGAAGTATGAATTAAGGGGGATGTTGGGTTGGTTTTAGAACCCTAAACCGTTGGGTGTCATGTGCATATAATATATCTTAGTATTTTTATTACTAAGAAATTGTAATTTAATTAGAGTATTGTTAACTTGTAGGCGAGGAATTCACCGACGACGCGTACGTTGAGTACTACGATTGAGTCGCCGTAATCGCTTGCAAACGAGGTGAGTAAACATGCCAGGCCTAGTGTGCCTAACTCCTTTCGTGTCAAATGATTTCTTTTTTTTTACATGTCTCAAAATGGATTATGTGCTATGTGTTTATGTGTCATTTGAACATCTGATTTTACTTGTAAATGCTTTTCTTGAAAATAACATAATAAGTTGACAATTCACGATAACGTAAAGTGGAAGAGTTGTGCGGGATTGTCTCATGGTTACTATTGGGCTTGGTTGGGTTATACCCGGCCAATTAATTATATTTAATCCGATTGCAAGGCCCCGGATCGCTCCTAGTACTCACCCTTCTGACCGCAAGAAGTCTGTAACGGGGTGTCGACACTTAAGGTCTTGGATGCTTGTGAAGTGATTGGTCCTTTCCCCGTATCACCTAATTGAAGTTGTGATTTTTTGAACTAATGGTTATTAATGGGAAAAAGAATGAGTATGAAAATTGGGATTTCCCAACTTGAGTATTGAACTCGAATTTGCGAACTGTAAACTCTCTTGTTTTCTTACAAGTGTCAAATTCAAACTTCCGCTGTGTTTCGCAAAAATGGTCATTGTTTTTATGACTGCCTCATCATCATTTTACATGCTTGGGTGTTTGCTTGCCAGTATTTTTATGCTGATTTTTGTACTGTGGTGTTTCTTTTTATTTCTGCACCACATGTCCAGGTGGTGAGTATTTGGCTTAGCGGGGGACGCGGATCATCACCTAGAAAATTAGTAATTTACATTTCAATAAAAGTATAACTCATTTGTTAGTTAATAACACACTAGTTTGTTAAGCGCCCATGTTTGAGGCAGCTTTTGAGTTGTAATAAAGTTTTATTGTTTGACTTTTAATTTAGTTTGCTTGAGATCCACTTTTAAATGTCCTTGTATCCGGACTTTGTCTCGGGTACGGAGTGACACCCCCCGGGCCTCCGGCTTGGTCATTTTGGGGGTGTTACAGGTGGTATCAGAGCGGGCAATCCAAAAAGGAAAACAAAACCTGTTAGGGTAATTAAAATGAACATAGGCAAAGTGATTAAAGTTTGACAAGCCGTTGGGGATTTGGGTAATATTTCTAGGACTATTATATGTGTAAATGCTTAGAAAAATAGGATAGAAGACAAGTACACCCACCCACCCACCCACTCCTAACTAAGAACTTTGGCCTACCCGAGTTTCTATGTGACTAGATTTTGAGACGTTTCATTGGAGTCGGGTTAGAAGTCTACTGTTTGGGTGATCAAAGGTTGGGAGTTTATTTCAAAAGTCTTGTGGTTATAAAATTTAAGTTTTGGAAATAAGTGTTTATTTCATGAGAGTAATAATTTTATTTACGTTATATACCTTTGTGGAGTAAGAGACTTATGAAGTTGTTTTCTTTTGTAGATGGCTAGAACCAAAACGACCCCTAGGAAACGTGTATTGCCCGTCGAGAAGCACCCGATTGTGACACCATGGGTTGAGGGTGAGGATTTTCCGGCGTTTCGTGATCGCGTCATTCAGTTTTGTGAGCAAAGGTTCGTGGAATCACAGTTCCCTCGGTATCGGAATCCTGCGTTTCATGCTTATTGTATGGTGAAGGCACTTCCCATGGGACCTTTAGTTGGAGACATAATAGCAAAATATAGCAACATCATGGACAATTACAACCGAATGAATGCTAGGGAGTACCTCTACCAAGGTGAATGGAAGGTCAACGCCGACTTCATATGCAAGTTGTTAATGGAGGTTCATGTAAAGTGGCAAGGTTACACGGTTATTGAGGTGAATCATATTGAAGCCAAAGAGGTGATTATTATAGACTCTAGTGACGATGAGGAGGTCGAAGAGGATCCAATAGAAGATGTCGATGAATACCCCGAGATTGAAGAAGACCCCATGGATTATAATGAAAGTGAAGAAGACCCCATGGAGTATAATGAAAGTGAAGAAGACCCAAGTGAGGGTGAGGATATCGAGGAAGACCCCGATGAAGATGAGGAATTGGATGTGAGCGACGAAGACGAGGATTAGGCATGTTATAATCCTTTGATTTCCTAGACATTGATACAATTTGAAGTTTTGTTTTGTTTAGAATAAGGCTATGATGCCAAACGATATTTTGAGGTTTCTTGAACAATCTTTGAATAGCCACTTTTGGGCTAGAGTTAAATCCTTAGCGTTTTGATTTAAGGATGAGGAATAATGCTCATGTTTCGAGGACCCGATTTGGGAGATTAATAAATTTAGTTCTCTGAATTTGGATTATGATTTGATGAATTAAGATTTTCATGTGTTTTTTTATCGTTGATTAAGTGTATAGAAAGCGTTCATGGAGTTAGAACGCGAAAACAATGATTTTTGGTAATACTTGAATCTGCGCAGCAGTGGGGTTTTGTTGTAGCAGACGTATTTAATTTTGGCGTTATTTTCCATGAATGTTTCCCAGAAAGTAGACATACCCAGGTATCTCCCATAAAAATATCCGCCACATATGAGTTCTGGAGAATTAGTTACGAATTTTCAAAATTGGTGGTTCAGTAGCAGAATTGCAAAGTGACTAGCTGTAGCATTTTTAATTTTTACCTATCTTCCAGATATTTTTTGGTTATGAAATTTTTATGACAGTTAGTAGACATGTTTGGCTAACTCTGGGCGAAAGCCTAGCGCATTTTGATGATTTAAAGTCAGCTTAAGACTTTTCAAATTCAAAGTTTCTGTTCTGGTGGTCTGTGACAGCAGCTGTAGTATTCTGTATGCAACTTGAGTTCTACAATTTATTTTGAGTTGATTCTTATTGAGTATGAAGGTAGACTGAGAGAGGGTGTTTTACACCAAAATTCATAATTTTTGCTTGTCCGATTGATCATTTTCCCAATTTTTAAAGAGGGACGACGAAATGAGACGTGATCAGCCTATGTGTAAATACATGCTCATTTGAGTAATTGATGATCAATGTGTGAAATTACTTGCCTAATTGCGCGTTACATGCCATGTATTCATGTTTACTTGTACTACATGATGTTTGTGAATAATACAATAGGTTATAGTGTAGGGATTATGACTGATAGACCACATCGATACTACACCAGGAGGAATTCTCAAGTACCGATGGCAGCCCCAATCAACAACAACAACAAAAACAACAACATGGAGCAATTCTTTGCTCAATTTGCTCAAATGGCTCAGAACATGAACCAGGGAGAGCAGAATGCAGCCAACTGGGCGAAGAAAATGGCTGACATGAAGCCTGGGAACTTTACAGGCAATGAAGACCCGGTTGAGCTTGAAGACTGGATCGATGAGATGGATAAGGTCCTTGAGTTGGTTGAAGCCCTGAAAGCTGCAAGGTCGTTTGCGCAGCATTCTACCTGAAGAATGAAGCCAATATATGGTGGAGGAGCACGCGTCAGCACTTCTTGGCTCAACCCAATTTCAATTGGGAGGCTCTTCAGACTGCACTCCGCACACGCTTCTATCCGGCTCATGTCCAGGATCAGAAGTATATCGATTTTGTGAATCTGACGCAGGAGAATGGTTCTGTGACCGAGTACTTTAAGAAGTTCATGGAACTATCTCGATTCGCAGGTCAGCTGATGCCTGATGAGGCCCCAAGGTTAGGAAGTTTATGTCCTGTCTCGAACTTCATCTGCAGAAAGACTTGATGTGCAGAACATATGATACCCTTCAGGAAGCATATGATAGAGCTGCAGATGTTTGGCGCATTCAAGAGGCGCAAGACGAGAAGTGCGGAAAGCGCAAGATTGAGAGCGCAGTGGGCTATGGCAACAATCAGGGTAAGAACAACCAGGGTAGTCAGGACAAGAGGTTCAAACCCAACCAAGGAGGAGGTAACCAGGGTCAGTACCGTGGCAACCAACAGAACTCCGGTGACCAGCCTCCTCGCCGCTACATTTGCAAAAGGTGTCAGCAGAATCACCCTGGAGTTGATTTCAAAGGGAATGTAATCACTTGTCATAACTATGGCAAGAGGGGACATCGGGCTTTCGAGTGCCGTACACGAACGAATGGGAATCAGCAGGTGAACAATGGAGGAAACTATCGAGGAAACCGACAGTTCAATGGCAACAACCAGGGCGGAAACAGGAACAATGGGAACCGCTACAACCAAAATAATGGGGGAAACAATTATGGAAGACAGCAGGGGAACAACCAAGGTAATGGGAGGAACAATGGAGTTCAAAACAAGAACGGGAACAACAATGCTCCGGCTAATGCCAACAACAACAACAATGGGACTGGTACAGCAGGAACAGAAGCACAGAACGGGAATGTTGCACGGATTGCTGTCATGAGCAGGGACTGAGGCAGAAGCAGCAAATGGAGTAGTCACTGGTACATTTCTTGTCCATGATCAACCAACTTTTACTCTATTTGATTCTGGAGCATCGTATTCGTTTATTTCATCCTCATTTGTGGAAAAGTTGAGTCTCAGTAAGCCGCCTAGAATATCCATCCCTGTAGCTACCCCAACCGGTCATATAACAGTTTGTGATACCATATTTGAAGGGGTAGAAGTTAAGATTTCGGCTAGTACCTTACCGGCGAATCTGATACAATTTGATCTTGGGGGGATAGATGTTATATTGGTAATGGATTGGCTGGGTAAATATCGAGCAGTTATAGACGATCACGACCAGAAAATTAGGCTTAGAGGCCTAAAGGGAGAAAAGGTTTCCTACCGTGGCATCACGAAGGAACCATGTGTATATAGGGCTTTCTGGACAAGAAGATCTTGGCCACGTGGCAATCATCCAGCACACCATATTGTGCTCCACACACACTGGATCACCAGCCGCGCTGATCCATGTGGGGGCTGCGAGATAGGGCCCTCGCATACCACTACACGGGATTTGTAGGGACTTAGTGGTTTGGAGGCTAGAGTAAGTCCTGTCGCGTGCGAGCCAAGCTCGCGTGCGACCTTTAGTAACTGCTTTTGAGAGATTTATGGCACGAGCTCCATAAACCCGGTCAATCCGGTCAAACCCGGTCAACCCCATAACGGTTCCGCTATTCGCGCATAACGTGCTGTAACGGTCCCTATATACGCGGACGAACGTGCCGTTGTGGTTAAGCTAATTAAGCTGCCATTGATGGGCGCATTAACCACACTGCAACGGTCACGTTCTCCGTTATATATAGGACGTTAACCTTTCCATACAAAGGAGAACACACCAGACATACGCGAAAGCTCTGCCAAACCCCTGTCTCTCTCTCAGACATTACTACTGCCTTACTCTCTCCCTACACACAACCCAACTCTTCCTGTGCCATTTCCGATTCTCTACTCTTGGTGTACACAGAGTTCTCCCTGCCGGATTCTCTTGTGCACATTTTGGTGAACCCGACGTGAACTTACCATTACAAGCAACCATGTCTCAGGAGGACGATGTTAGTAACAGATCGCCTTCCACCGAAGCCGCCTCGGGAGAGGAGACTCGCCGTACTCCTACGGCCACCGGTGAAGCTCCGACTCTAGAAGCCTTGGATGCCACTATCTAGAATCAGGCGAAGGCTCTCAAAGTTCAATCTGTACAGCTGGAACGGATCATGGCTGTCTTGGGGACTCTCGTTCCAAACCCCACACCAGCCACCACCGCCTCTCAGGGGGTAGGAGCCTCTACCACTCAAGGATTGGGAGTGTCAACCACACCACCCAACCCTAATCTGCAAACCCCACCGGCGACTACGCAGCTACCCTCAATTCAGGGGTCAACAGCTCAAATGTTGCCTCTCGCCGCTCATACTCCTCAGCCTCCGGCTTTGGTACCTAATCCGGCCTTGCAGTATCCCTTGCCGCCTCCAACGGCAATCTGGGGTAATGTGAATGCACAATATGTCCCTAGCCCTCCTGCGGCATATGTGTCGCCTCCGCCTGCGGCAACCCCTCCTCCTGCTACCGAGGGAAACACTCCAGAGTGTATGACGTCTCTGCAACGGCGCATAGACACCATTCTAGCTCACCAATCATTCGCGGATACCATCATCCCGAAGCTAGACAACGATCCGCCTATCCCACGAGAGATCTATCTCATGCCTAACCCTGTTGGGTACAAGGCTCCTAAATGGGACAAGTTCAAAAATGTCAACGGGAACGCCCATGAGCATGTCATGTGTTTCATTGATGTGATGGGGCCGTATGGGGCTGATCCTAAGCTGCTGATGCGCGAGTTCCCGAAATCCTTGGGGAACGTGGCTTACAAGTGGTACCGGACGTTGGAAGCCGGATCCGTGAAGACTTGGGACGACATGGTCCAAAAGTTCTACACCAAGTTCTTCCAGATGGAGGAAAAGGTGACGATGATTCACCTCTCACGGATGTATCAGAAGCGCGAGGAGGACGGAATAACCTTCATCAAAAAGTTCAGGGCCAAGTCCTTGGAATGAAAAGATGTGATACTCGAAAGCAGACTCGTAGAGATATGCCTGCAGTGCATGCGAGATGAGTACAAAGATTGGAGGAAACCGCTCTTTGATTTTCTCACCCAGGGTATCGTACCCGAGTCGAGAAAAGAAACTGAGAAACTAAGGAGGAAAGCAGCCCGATATGTGGTACAAGAAAATCTGCTTTGGCGAAGCGGCCATGAAGGTAACCTGCTGCGATGTCTAGACAGCAGGGAAGCACAAGAAGTGATGGACCTTTCTCATCAAGTAGAACATCAGGGAGGTGCGAAATTGTGCAGACAACTCCTCTCAATTGGATATTTCTGGCCCACTATGGAGGCTGATTGCCGCACCAAAGTACGACGCTGTCAGGAGTGTCAATTTAAAGGTAATCTAGTGCACGCTCCTGCTGTAGATCTACATGCCTTGGGAACACCATGGCCGTTTCACACATGGGCTCTGGATTTCATTGGTCCCATTCGACCAACCTCGCACGGGAACCACTTCATTCTCACCGCGACTGAGTTGTTCACCAAGTGGGTAGAAGCGGTACCGCTGAAGACGGAAAATGCGCTGGCTGTGGTCTATTTCATCCAATAAAGTATCATATGCAGGTTTGGAATTCCCAACACCATCCTTTCGGATAATGGCACTCCTTTTGTTAATCTCCAGGTTGCTGCGAAGCTAGCAGAATACAACATCAGGCAGATATGCTCCACCCCGTACTACCCGAAAGGGAATGGGAAAGCAGAAGCAACCAACAAGACGCTATTGAGAATCTTGAGCAAGATGGTCGTGGATGACCACAAGAAGTGGGCTGATTCTTTGAGCATAGCCCTGTGGGCTTACCGGGCTTCTCCAAGGACACCCACAGGGGTCTCACCATTCCTTTTATGCTATGGAGCTGAGGCTGTGGTACCTGCGGAAGTAAAGGTTAATTCTGCAAGATTGGCATTCCACGCATAGTATGACAATCAACGCGACCATGACTTAGTCCTGCTAGAAGAAAAGAGGGAGCAAGCTAAAAGGACTAACAAACGATACCAAGAAAGGATCGCTCGTGCATACAACAAAACAGTCCAACGCCGAGATTTCGCAGTGGGAGATTTGGTCTTGCGCGCATCTGATCATTGCATGCGAGAGGCAGCTCACCCAAAGTTCGCAGCCAATTGGGAAGGACCCTTTGAAGTCACAGAAGTCATTGACAGTGGCTACTGCAGCATATGGAGGTTACATGGAACGACCTCAACCCCAAGCTCAGTCAACATGCGCTGGATTAAGAAGTATTATCCTTAACTTCTCTCATTATATGCGTTATATTACAACGTTTGCTTTTATGCTCTGTATGGCTACGATTCGCACACCTTCTCTCCCATATGAGAGAATTGTAATCTCATCTCTCCCATACGAGAGTTTTATAATAAAAGACTTCTCCCAAATGAGAAGAACTTTATGTTTTTAGCTGTCATTATTGCTCTGTTTATTTCATTATTACTGTTAGTGAAAGCCTATCCGTCGCGATAGCAGCTCATGCGAATGCGATCTTAATTGATCTTTTAAGCCTATCTACCGCGATAGCAGCTCATGCGAATGCGATCTTAATTGATCTTTTAAGCCTATCTGCCATGATAGCAGCCTATGCGAATGCGATCTTAATTGATCTTTTAAGCCTATCTGTCACGATAGCAGCCTATGCGAGTACGATCTTAAGTGATCTATTAAGCCTATCTGCCACGATAGCAGCTCATGCGAACATGATCTTAACTAATCTTTTAAGCCTATCTGCCGCGATAGCAGCTCATGCGAATGCGATCTTAATTGATCTTTTAAAGCCTATCCGCCGTGATAGCAGCACCATGCGAATATGATTTTAAGTGATCTTCAAGCCTATCCACCGTGATAGCGGCACTATGAGAATACGATCTTAAGTGATCTTTAAGCCTATCTGCCATGATAGCAGCACTATGATCTTAAGTGATCTACAAAGCCTATCTGCCGAGATAGCAGCCGCACTTGAGTCTAATCTTAAGTGATTCTCAAGCCTATCTGCCAAGATAGCAAAGCTATGCAAATGCGATCTCGAACGATCTAAAAACTCATCTGATAAGATAGCAGTTCTTATGAATGATTCTCAATCTTCGAATCTATCTATTGGATAGCAGACTATACCCACAACACAAAGCTCGGATATGACACTACAAAAAGTGAAGTTTGCCAATACGCATGCAAATGTTGCAATTTGTTGTGACAAGAACAGCAAATCATATAAAGCAATTTATTATTATGAGTCAAAATGGCTTACAATCTATCTGTCTAGATAGCAGCTTACGAGCGAAAAGCTCAGACTGAGCTAGTTACATAGCCAACATGGCTTACAATGCATTTAAATGACAGCTTACAGGCGAAAGTTACAGAGAGGGAAATCCTTACTGTAAAATGAGAGGCCTACAGGAGCTAACAAAGGTTATACAATGGTCTGCGACCAAAGTTCTGTAGCAAGTAGGGTCCTTCTATAAAACGAACGACCTACAAACGCTACAAGAGCTATGCGATGCTATGTTCAAGATCCCAGGATCTGACAAGGCCTCTGTCTGGTCTTCTCCCAAGAGATGTTCCTGAGGAACCACCTGTTCCGGCGTATGCGGCGGTGAAGAACAGGCAAGCAGCAACTCCTAGGGCAAGAGGCTCCTTGTCCACGGAGACGAGCACAATGGCTCGCCACCCCGAGTTCAAGAACGTGGTGGCGAATGATTATCCTCTAGGAAAGCTAGAGGAGAAATCCGCCGTTCATTACGAATCGGTAAGAAGGTCAGTACGGCGCTGCACCTCGCCAGCAGGCGGCCAGAAACACGACCTCCAAACATAATAGACGAAGAAAATTCTTCGAGCAAGCATGACATATTATGTGCATCCTCTTTATGATGGTTATGAAGATCAATAAGCCTCGTAAAGAAAATCTTGGAAGCTATTTCTATGGCACAAAGCACAAACTCAGGTTTCACAACTTGAAGTTGCCATGAATCAACGAAAGACAAGCGTTGAAGCCAACAGTCGTAGGGACTCATGGCAAGCCACATTTTGGGATGAAAGACCCAAGCAGTACAAGGCAGGGTTTATATAGACCCAGTTGGGACTCTTCAGTTGCTTAACTGAGTCAGCAAAACTTGAAAAAGGGGTAAGAATCAATCACTTACGCCTTGAAAAGAGGTAACATTCAATTACCCTACTAAAGGCTACGACGATTCAGTTGCGTATCCTAATTAATGACGGAAGGTCATGATAACGCCCGAATAGGGGTTATCTTATAGCTCGGTTTTTGTGCATTTGTGCCGGAAAACTCACATTTTAGCCCATTTTTACCCTCGGAACGCCTCGGTTTTAGGAACGAGACAGTTACTTGCTCTTTATAAATTTCTGCATTTTCCGTACTTTATTTGGATATGATCGCGGGTGTGTTCATGTTGTCTATGCAGGAACAGGGCCCGGGAATGCAGCAGGAATGGATCGGGAATGCAGCAGGAGGCAAACAGAGGCAGAAAAGAGCACCCTGCCTTGCTGTCTGCGTATAATACGCAGACCCTGCGTAAAATACGCAGGCTCTGCGTATTATACGCAGAAAATACGCAGAAAATACGCAGCCAGGGGGGGAAATACGCAGGAAAGAAGAAGTTGAAGGCAAGATGGGTCCCTGTCTGCGTATTATACGCAGGAAATACGCAGAAAATACGCAGACAGCAAGCACAAAGTGGAGAAAAAGCAGCAGGAGAAGACCCTGTCTGCGTATTATACGCAGCAGGCTGCGTATTATACGCAGACAGCACAAAAACTGGGGCGGTTTCGGGCAGTGGCAGTTTCGTAAATATTGACAAGTTCCAGAAATTCGCCAGCACTATAAAAAGACTCGTCCAGACTCGTTTTGAACACGACAACACACAAGACCATTCATCCAAGGACAAGTCTGAGCAACCCGGGAGAGCACGGAAGCACTCATCCAGATCCGAAGAATTAGTTTGATCTTATTCTCTCTTTTAAATTCAGAAACTTTGTTATTTAGTTATGTCGTTTAGTAGCTAAACCTTTTACCTAGGTTCTCGGTGAACCTAGGGTTTCGTTTTCAGACATTATTTCTGCAGTTTGAGTATGAATGCATGATCTCGTTATCTTAATTCAGTAGTATTATCAGTTATTCTGTCTTGGATTATATCTGTTTATGCATGATCGGAGTCGCGAACCAGAATTGCTATAGACCCGAGCCTGTAGGTGAAAACGTCAGGTTAGGGTTAGGAAGAAAAGACATGATTTAGTACCTTACCCTGATAGACCGACCAGAGAAAGGGAGATAGGGCTAGCCAAAACGTATAGACCAACTGTTAGAGAATTTGACCCGGGCCATCAGGACAGGTTAGAAACCCTAGCAGACTCATAACGAGACTGCAGACTTAGGCAGCTTAACAGGAACCCGAAAGTCTGCAGGATCGTGACAGCGTGTGGAATCTGAAAGGTTACTGCACAATCGGTACGTGGCACGGATAATTAAAACTGCTGAGTGTTTTCATATCAAACCGAAGAACATAATTCTGAAGAAACCCTAGGGGATCCTGGACCTAGTATTCCAAACCTTAGATTTACAACTTTCAAGATTTTTCAGAAAAACGTCACAAAAAATATTTGCGTTTTATTTTGTTTATTTTTAGTTATAGTTAGTCACAATCTTAAACTACTCCTCCTTTTATACTCTGGAAGTTAAAACTGATTTCTCGAAAAAACCCGAAATAGTCCTCGTGGGAACGATCACCCGAGCTTAATTACGCCCGGTATTACAAGATTCGTATACTTGCGAACAGCACGTTAGTTTGCGCATCAAGTTTTTGGCGCCGTTGCCGGGGAACTTTTTAGGGTTAATTTAGTTATCAGAATTAGTTCTCGGAGTTTTTATTTTTCAGTTTCGTTATTTTTCTTTTATCTCACTGCTTTTTGAATCTGCGTTTTTCAGGACTGTTCAGTTGATGCCCAGATTGCCTCGCAGTTTGGTAACACCACTCGACAATCCGGAGAAACTGTATACCGAACAGAACCGCAGAAACCGAGAAAGCAGGATGGCAACCAACCAGAGAGATCCACCCGAGAACACCGAAGCCGGTGGACAGGAACGAGAGACACGTACCCCAGCCCAGATGGCTCGGTACATTGAGGAACTTGTCACAGCGGGACTTGCTGCCCGAAGCAACCAGAGAACATATAACCGGTCTGGGAAGGCATTGGTGGAGAATTTCGAAGTCCCCACCGGGGGACATGAGCGAGCTATTGTGGTGCCCGAGATCACCGCAGAACACTTCGACATCAAACCATCCACCATCCAGACGGTACAAACTCTCTGCCCGTTTCATGGCAGGGCCGACGAAGACCCGAACGATTTTATCGGGAAATTCGAAGATTACTGCAACAAGGTCAGATACAAGGGGGTAGAAGCAGAGGCACTCATGCTGATCTTATTTCCATACTGTCTTTACGGAGTAGCCAAAGACTGGCTCGAATCCCGACCACCCCGATCCATCACTACATGGGAGGAGTGTGTCGCAGATTTTCTGGCAAAGTTCTATCCCGCCTCCCGAGTCATACAGTTACAGAGCGAGAACCTGTCATTCAGGCAGAAGATGGGGGAGACGGTGGTGGACGCATGGGACAGGCTTATGAGATTGGTCAAACGGTGCCCGAACCACGGTTTTGGAGACGCGAAAATCCTGCAGGTTTTCTACCATGCCCTAGACAGGGAGAACGCCGACAGGATTGACAGAGAGGCCGGGGGAAACTTCATGTATCACGTGGACAAAGAAGGTGCGTATGACCTGATGAAGCAGTTGGCCAAGCAGGATACCCGACTGTTTGACGATCGCAGGATGGCAGCTAGAGCCGAACCTGCAGAGGATGACCGGATAGACAATCTGGCTAGGATCGTTCATGACCTGGTCACGAAAGTCTACTCGGATAAGAAGACTGTTGCAGCAGTCGATGAACCTGATCTGGACACAGCCATTGAGGAGCTAAGGACCGAAGACACCAACTACGTACAGCAGCAGTGGGACCTGAGCCGGTACCGACCGGGTACGAGAGACCATCCCGGGTTCCGGTACGGAAACCCGAACGCAGCGATTTATGCACCGGGTTTCCAGCACAGGCCACCAGCTCAGCAGGCTGCCCCGGCCCAGCAGGCTCAGTCAGTCCCATCCGTGCAGCAGTACGACGCCCAGATGAAAGAGATCAAGTCCATGTTCCAGACCATGGAGTCCCGTTTCAAGCACATGGACGCCCTGACAGCCGACATGCAGACGACCAAAACGTCACTGCGTGCTTTGGAGGTACAAGTGGGACAGTTAGCACAGCAGCTAACGGAGAGACAGCCAGGAAACTTGCCCTCGAATACAGTGAATAATCCACGTGCTCAGATCAATGCTATCACCACTCGGAGAGGAGTAGCACTGCAGGATCCACCGTACCCTAGCCACGCACGCGCAGAAAAGTCGAAAGAAGTAGAACGCAAACTGTCTGGCCGGGATAACAGCGCAGTCGACCGCCCCCAGCCGAAGGACTCGGTTGAGCAGGATGCAGTGGAGAATGAGACAGATGCAGAAACGGTACCTGTCTCCAAGGAGGTACCATACCCCTTGAAGACACGAAAGAGGGACGATAGCAAGGATTACGCCAGGTTTCTTGAGATGTTCAAGCAGCTGCAGATTAACATACCTTTTGCCGAGGCTTTGGCTAAGATGCCCACTTACGCCAAATTCCTCAAGGACATCTTGTATGGGAGGAGGTGAATGAGCGATTTCGAGACTATAAACCTGACGGCAGAAGTGAGCAACTGTGTGAAGAATGGGCTACCGAGGAAGAGAAAAGATCCTGGCAGTTTTGTAATACCGGTCACCCTAGGTAACGCTTACACAGGAAAGGCTCTGTGTGACCTAGGGGCCAGCATCAACCTGATGCCATTGACGATTTTCAAGAGTTTGAAAGTCGGGGAGCCCCGGCCCACCAGAATCATGCTGCAGATGGCAGACAGGTCCGTAAAACAGGCTTATGGAGTTATCGAGGATATTTTGGTGAAGGTCGGTGAGCTCATTTTTCCAGCAGATTTCGTGATCCTGGACATGGAGGCAGGGGAGGTACCGCTCATACTGGGCAGGCCGTTTTTGGCCACTGGAGAAGCTATGATAAATTGCAAGAGCGGTGAACTGACCATGCAGATTAACGAGGACAAGGTTAAATTTAATGTTTTCAAAAATCTGCAACTGCCAAATTATTATGATCATGAAGATATCTTCGCCATAGACGTAGTTGATGATGGCTGGGAAAACGAGGAGATGGATCAGTTATGGGAAGAAATTGACAGCATGTACGGAAAAGAGAAAGAGATGACTCGGTGCGAGCAGGCCATGAGGGCCGAGGACTGGACCACTTTGCACCGGGACGAAGATGGCGGGCAGAAGATGATCCTGGTTCCGTCACTCAAGGAACCACCCGCACTCGAGCTTAAACCGCTCCCGAACCATCTCAGGTATGCGTACATTGGTAATAATAATACTCTGCCCGTAATAGTTTCTTCTCTTCTATCTCAGGAACAGGAAGAGAAACTGCTGGAAGTATTGCGAGAGCATAAAGAAGCAATCGCGTGGACGATTGCAGATATTAAGGGGATCAGCCCCTCCTACTGCATGCACAAGATCAGGATCGAAGAAGGCAAGAAACCGGTGATTCAGCCCCAGCGGAGACTGAACCCGAACATGAAGGATGTTGTGCGCAAGGAGGTCATGAAGTGGCTGGAAGCAGGAATCATATACCCCATATCAGACAGCACTTGGATCAGCCCGGTCCAGTGTGTGCCCAAAAAGGGGGGTATTACGGTGGTGCAGAATGAGGACCAGGAACAGATTGCGCAGCGCACGGTTACAGGCTGGCGAATCTGTATGGACTATCGGAGGCTAAACGATGCAACATTGAAAGACCACTTCCCGCTACCATTCATGGACCAGATGTTGGACAGGCTAGCTCATCACGCCTATTACTGTTTTCTGGACGGGTACTCCGGGTACAACCAGATTTGCATAGCCCCGGAAGATCAGGAGAAGACAACATTTACCTGCCCGTACGGTACGTTTGCGTTCCGGCGCATGCCATTCGGGTTGTGTAACGCTCCAGCCACGTTCCAGAGATGCATGATGGCGATATTCTCCGACATGATCGAGAAAAATCTGGAGGTCTTTATGGACGATTTTTCACTGTTCGGGGACAGTTTTGACGACTGCCTGCACCACCTGGGACAGGTCCTGATCCGATGCAAGAAGGCGAATTTAGTGCTGAACTGGGAGAAGTGTCATTTTATGGTCACCGAGGGGATTGTGCTGGGTCACAAAATTTCCAGCAAGGGACTCGAGGTGGACAGGGCCAAGATCGAGGTGATAAAACAGCTCCCATATCCGACAACCGTAAAGGCGATCAAAAGTTTTCTGGGACATGCAGGATTTTACCGGAGGTTCATCAAAGACTTTTCCAAGATCACGAAGCCACTCTGCGCTTTACTTGGAAAAGACGTGCCCTTTGACTTTGATGCAGCTTGTCAGCAGGCCTTTGACCATCTGAAGGAGAAGCTGACCACAGCCCCGGTTATCACTACACCGGACTGGTCACTTCCGTTCGAGTTGATGTGTGACGCAAGCGACTATGCAGTCGGTGCAGTTTTGGGGCAGCGGAAGGACAAGGTGTGCCATGTGATATATTATGCAAGTCGGGTACTCAACGATGCCCAGATCAACTATGGCACTACTGAGAAGGAGCTGCTCGCTGTGGTATATGCCCTGGATAAATTCAGGCCGTACTTGGTCGGGTCAAAAGTCATCGTTTTTACCGACCATAGTGCCCTGAAATATCTGCTGGACAAGAAGGACGCAAAGCCGAGACTGCTGAGGTGGGTATTGCTGATGCAGGAATTTGATGTGGAAATCCGGGATAAGAAGGGAGTCGAGAACGTAGTAGCGGACCACCTGTCCAGGCTTGAGAATGCTGAGGTGGACCCGGTACCAATCCAAGAGAACTTTCCGGACGAGCACATCATGGCGGTCAAACTGGGGAGACCGTGGTATTATGCTATAGCCAACTATCTGGTGAGTGGCACGCTTCCCGAGGACCTAACCCCGTCACAGCGGAAACGGTTTATTTCTGAAAGCCGGCAGTATTTCTGGGACGACCCGTATCTTTTCAAGCAGGGAGCCGACAACATTCTGAGGAGGTGTGTTCCGACCCACGAGGCCTGGAACGTGATCAGGCACTGCCACTCGGCTCAGTGTGGGGGTCACTTTGGAGGGACCCGCACGGCACACAAGGTACTGCAGTCAGGTTTCTTTTGGCCAACACTTTTCAAGGACTGTCATGATTATGTACAGGGATGCGATAGATGCCAGAGGACAGGGAGTACGTCACATAGGGACGAGATGCCTTTGACTATTTGGCAGGAAGTTGAACCCTTTGATGTATGGGGGATTGACTTCATGGGGCCGTTCCCGTCTTCTATGGGAAATCTGTACATACTGTTGGCAGTGGACTATGTTACGAAGTGGATCGAGGCGATAGCGTGTCAGAAAAACGATGCAGCAACAGTTGAGCGTTTTCTGAAACGCAACATATTCACACGATTCGGGACCCCCAGAGCAATGATCAGCGATGAAGGGTCACACTTTATTAACAAAGTGTTTGCCAGGGTACTTAAGCAGTACGGGGTATCGATCCATAAGGTATCACTGCCTTATCACCCTCAGACTAACGGGCAGGCAGAGGTGTCAAACCGAGAGATCAAGGGCGTTCTCGAGAAAACCGTAAATCTGGGCCGGAAGGATTGGTCGATGAGACTGGATGATGCGTTATGGGCATACAGGACAGCTTTCAAAACACCGCTGGGAATGTCACCATACCAGCTCGTGTTTGGGAAAGCGTGTCACCTCCCGGTTGAGCTGGAACATAAGGCCTATTGGGCTATCAAACTGCTCAACATGGATGAGAGTCTGGCCGGAGATAAGAGAAAAATGGCGCTGCTGGAATTAGAGGAGTTTCGCAGGACGGCATTTGAGAGCGCCAAAATTTATAAAGAGAAGACGAAGAAGTGGCATGATCAGCGTATCACGCCAAAACAGTTCAACGAAGGAGACAAGGTACTTCTCTATAACACAAGAATGAGGTTCTTTCCAGGAAAGTTGAGATCTCGGTGGTCGGGGCCGTTCATCATCAGGAAGATATTCGCATGGGGCGCATTTGAGCTAGAGAATCCAAAAGACAACTCAAGCTTCAGGGTGAACGGAAACCGAATCAAGCCGTATCTCGAGAACGCCGAAGTCGCCAAGGTAGATCCAATCTACTTCGACGACCCGTGATCGAACCTGAGGTAACTGGGTCGGGCCGTCGACCGTAAATTACAAAGCGCTAGTTGGGAGGCAACCCAACGTAGTAAGTTTAAATTATATTATTTTAAGTTTTGAATTTTTGAGAGAGGTGAGATGAGTGGGTATTTAATGAAAATAGAGCATGTGCAGATACAGAAGAAGCAGACGAAAAGAAACAGAAAGGAGAGAGAGAGAGAGAAAAGTGACCCCCATTCAACCCACAGTGTCAAAATAACCGAGGTGAAAAAAAAAAAAAAAAATTGAAAATAATTTTTCTCTGCTGTCTGCGTATTTTACGCAGCTTTCTGCGTATTATACGCAGCCAGCAAAGAGAAACTGACTTTTGAAAATTTTTGAAAAATTATTTTAACTGCTGTCTGCGTATTTTACGCAGGTTTCTGCGTATTATACGCAGCCAGCAGTATAAACTGTTTTTTTCTAAAAAAAAAAAAAAAAAATGAAAAATTAATTTTGCTGCTGTCTGCGTATTTTACGCAGCTTTCTGCGTATTATACGCAGACAGCACTGAAAAATCAGTTTTTGAAAAAAAAAAAAAAATCAAAAATTCATTTTCCCCCCCTGTCTGCGTAAAATACGCAGCTTCCTGCGTATTATACGCAGACAGAGAAGGAAAATGCAATTTTTTTTAAATTTTTTGATCACCCGGTACCCCTGTTTGCGTAAAATACGCAACATATACGTATTATACGCACAAAATTAGCAGTTTTTGACCATTTTAAGCCAGGGGCATTTTGGTCATTTTGGCACTTAGGGTTAAATAGGGGAGTCCGGCCATGGGGAAGCCATTGTTGCTTCCAAGCTTTCTCTCTCTACCTCCATTCCTCTCTAGCACCAACACACCAAATTTTCAAAAGTGCTCGAAATCAAAAACCGAAGGCATTTTTGGAATCCCCTCGTCGCAAGGAGCACGGAACTACTCTCGGTTTTCAGAAATTCCAACCGAGCTAGTGTGGGGGTGGAAGGAAAGTGAAGGGTGTTCTTGAGGAAAAATCTCAGATTTGTTGAGTTTGAAGCCAAACCGGAAAATTTCACAGAAGGGAACGTTGAAGAGGAGGAAGAAGGCTACGCGTGAGTGTGGCCGGAATTTAATTCCGGCAAAGTTGACTTTTCCGGCGGCTTAGGCGGCGGCTGGACGGCGGTTTACAGGCGCCTTTCCGGCGATAACCTTGCCGGATTCTGCACTTCACCCCCGTTGTGGGAAGGTCCAATTTTCTTCCCTCTCTTTAAAATTTTCAGTTTTAAGCACGACCCATAGCCGGGTCATTATTTCTGAAATTTTTCTCGGTTTCCGTGCCGTGTGGACCTCTGGTAGATTCTAGGGGGCTTATTTGCTGAGACGCACTATTTCACGCGCACGTACTCTAGATTTCTGTTTCTGCTTGTTTTTACATTTTCATGGCTTTAGTCAAACCTGTCATTGACCCGAACCGTCGGCACGAGCCGATTGATATCCCTGTCAGCGAACTTACACCGCATAACTTTGACAGTTATCGGTTTGTGACCCACCGTGCCCATGACTATTATCTGACCGGTAAAAAGCCGAACTATAGGTTGGCTAAGGACCACAGATTCGAGGTAGACGATGATAGGATGCCAATCCAGATGGTGAATTTTGCCAGTCGAGCAGACATTTTTGGCACTTCACTAGCTGGGTTTGAGGGTACGTCGAGTTCTAGGCTGACTAGGGAATTCTTTTGCAACCTTATGCATGCCGGCGATGCCGAGAACACTGATGTGCGGTGGATTTACTGCCGTCGTGACTATATCTTGCTGACCCCTGACTCTATTAGGCAGGCTTACGGGATTCCACCATCCCAAGAGCCGTGTGCCTACCAGCTAGCTGTGAGTAACCCTCCGTCAGCTGGGGAAATTTTGAGGGTTTTGACAGGTGGAGCCGCGGGGGCCCACTTTGAGGAGGAAGGAAATGTGGGGCTGAAACTGCACTCGGGATTTTTGTGCAAGCCTGCCAAGTGGTGGGCTGAATGGGTGGTGAACCGCATTATGGGGATCCAACACTTTACCTACCTCGAGAATGAGGCGACCATGATAGTGTACTGCCTGATGATGAGGCGACGGATTGATATAGCTCAGCTCATTTGGGCTTATATTCAGGAGAGGAACGCCTCAGCGAGCCGGAAGGGACTCGGGTATAGCAACCTGATTATCCAACTGGCTCGTAATTACCAGATTCCTCTCTCCGAGCTCGAGGGTGACTGGAATCCTCCTCTTCTTAAGGCCTATAGGAAGATTAGAGGGGGAGGTCTGGGACCGAATGACCCAGTCATCGACCTTGTTGCAGACCCTATGGAGGAGGATGAGCCTGCCCCTGCACCTGCCCCTAGGAGGCGATCGACCCAGGACAGACCTACTCGGGGGACGGGAGCGTCTACACTTAGGCGTTCTCAGTCCACCCATGACCACGGAGAGCCGAGCCAGAGAGCCGGGCCGAGTCAGAGGGCTAGACCTAGTACGAGAGGTCCGACCGGTCCACCGCCACTTTCGGTCATGAACCGTAGGTTGGCCCGAGTTGAGGAGGGACTTGAGGGGTGCCGTGCTGGCCAGGCGTCTTTAGGTGAGAAGGTGCTTAACAAGTTAGGGAAAGTTTTCCGATACCTAAAGCACCTCAAGAAGACCACGAAGAAGATAGCCAAAGACCATGGCGATGCGATTACTGCACTCCGAGAGGAGCAGCGCGAGGCAGCCCGCCATGCGGGCCGAGAGGTGCCATTGCCTATTATCTTCCCTCCCTCCTATTCCAGTGAGTACACTACCAGCTGGTCCGACGAGGCGAGCTCGAGTGAGCATGCCACAGCGCCGGGCCCACACCCACCTAGCAGTAGGTCAGGATCCCGGACACAGTCCAGACAGTCATCGAGCTCCCGGTCCCGCCAGTCGTCGAGCTCGCACCCACGACAGTCGAGTAGTGCCAGATTCAGGCAGACCAGCAGCTCACCTAGCAGCATGTCCGGTTCGTCCGAGACCGGGTCAGACCCGCCGTATAGTCCAGACGAGTCAGTGCCATGAGGGCATGCCACCTCTTAGTGTGGGGGTGGGAGTCGTGTCTGCATAACCCGGTCTGCACGTTTTTTCACATTTTTTTGCAGTTTTTATTTTATTTTTTGAGTCAGCATATTTTCTTTATTTGAGTCGACCCACTACATCATTCTGACCTTGCATTGTGTATATTTAAAAAAAAAAAAAAATCGCAAATTTTCAGAAAAATCCAAAAAAATTAAAAAATCAGAAAATTTGAGAAAGGGCAATCAAGATAACAGAAACTGGGAAGAAATCGAGATTAAACCCTTTGACAGAAAAGAAAGCTTGCACCGAGGTATAGTAGATAGGTGAGAGCCAGTGACCCTTGGAAACCGCAAGTAGTTCTCACCTGAGCTAAGGATCCGACTAGTTGCCACACCGCCGTCATCTAGGTAGTCGACAACCCGCCCACGGGCGCCGTCACGGTCATCGCATCTTTCGGTGGAGTGACTGGCTATCAAGGGACCTCACGTCCTGTTTCTTACCTCTAGGTCCAACTAGTAAACCCGTTTGAAGCCATTTACCCCTTTTATTCTTAGCCACTATAGCCTAGGAAGCCTTCTTTGAGACCTCATCAGTCGATTAGTTGGCTATTCTACGAGTTATGACGGAGGGAGTGAGTTGGGGAGGGTTTTAGATGGGAGCACTTCATGACATATCAGTTTTGGACAGTTTTGACATTGACATATTTTTCGAGGGAAGGACAGGGTGAGTGAGAGGCGACAGTGCATTAAATTGCGGAGGTGGATCACTGCATTACATAGTGACCACATGAGGAGTTAGTCGCGTGCGAGACATCTTTCCGCACATTATGGGGTCCGGGGGGTTGAGAGATTAATTGGTGGTTGTGCCGTTTTTCTACATCTTTGGTGATGAGGAGGTTCGGTGGGACTGCACAGTATTATTTCGACTACAGGATCAGCGCTTCAGGATTAGTGTGGGGGTATTCCATATGAGGACATCTTTCATACCCCACGACGACAGTTTATTTCTATTCACTCAGCTTTAGTCAGTTTATTTATCGTTATTCGTGTATTTATGTGTATATAGAGTCTTATTATAAAAAAAATAAATAAATACAGAAAAAAAATAAAAAAAAAAAGAGAAAAAGAAAGAAAAAAAAAACAGAAAAAAAAAACAGAAAATGATCTAGTTGTGCAGTTTTTCAGTTATTTATGTTGTTTATGTTATCGAGTCAAAAAGCTGAGTGAATAGCACGATTTTCGAGACAGTTACACCGCTTCACATTTGTGGCCGCGAGAACGGCGAAGACACACCGAGGGACAGGAAGATTGATATGGCAGGAACTTAGGTGTTTCAGGCAGTTTTTCGGGAACTCGGTGAGGGGTGTGAGTTTGGGAAATTGTGAGAATGTCATAACGAGTAGGATCATGCCGTACCTTTACATATATATATCCTACCTGTTAGATTTAGAACCTTGATTCGGAAATAGCTCGGATGGTCGGTTAACTAGGGATTCGCTCAGGTTGATAGCAAAAGTAACAGTACTCGGGTCCCGTGCTTAAATCCACCAAAGAAATCTGTTCAGACTTACCGATCGATTGCAGGGAAGTATTTTCTGGAAAAAGGGTGAGGTTTTGAGGACACTCGGTTATGTTTTTGAGATTGCCCAATCTCACCAAAAATAATTGTTTAGTATATTTTTTTTGAGTCGTGTATATTGAGTCTGTGTATATTCTATCTGAGTCGGTCTTTCTATCGAGTCGTCTGGTTATACGGTTCAGATTGAAAGAGTATGCAATTGCAGGGAGTATGCAAAGGTAGTGTATGCACGACAGGGTCGGTTTTGCAAAAACCGAGAGGTATGCAAGCAGGTTGGTATGCAAGGGGATTGCTCGGGACGAGCAATATTTAGTGCGGGGGTATTTGATAACGCCCGAATAGGGGTTATCTTATAGCTCGGTTTTTGTGCATTTGTGCCGGAAAACTCACATTTTAGCCCATTTTTACCCTCGGAACGCCTCGGTTTTAGGAACGAGACAGTTACTTGCTCTTTATAAATTTCTGCATTTTCCGTACTTTATTTGGATATGATCGCGGGTGTGTTCATGTTGTCTATGCAGGAACAGGGCCCGGGAATGCAACAGGAATGGATCGGGAATGCAGCAGGAGGCAAACAGAGGCAGAAAAGAGCACCCTGCCTTGCTGTCTGCGTATAATACGCAGACCCTGCGTAAAATACGCAGGCAGCAAGGAGGGAGAGGGGTTTTGGACATATTTTCTCCCCTGTCTGCGTATTATACGCAGAAAATACGCAGAAAATACGCAGCCAGGGGGGGAAATACGCAGGAAAGAAGAAGTTGAAGGCAAGATGGGTCCCTGTCTGCGTATTATACGCAGGAAATACGCAGAAAATACGCAGACAGCAAGCACAAAGTGGAGAAAAAGCAGCAGGAGAAGACCCTGTCTGCGTATTATACGCAGCAGGCTGCGTATTATACGCAGACAGCACAAAAACTGGGGCGGTTTCGGGCAGTGGCAGTTTCGTAAATATTGACAAGTTCCAGAAATTCGCCAGCACTATAAAAAGACTCGTCCAGACTCGTTTTGAACACGACAACACACAAGACCATTCATCCAAGGACAAGTCTGAGCAACCCGGGAGAGCACGGAAGCACTCATCCAGATCCGAAGAATTAGTTTGATCTTATTCTCTCTTTTAAATTCAGAAACTTTGTTATTTAGTTATGTCGTTTAGTAGCTAAACCTTTTACCTAGGTTCTCGGTGAACCTAGGGTTTCGTTTTCAGACATTATTTCTGCAGTTTGAGTATGAATGCATGATCTCGTTATCTTAATTCAGTAGTATTATCAGTTATTCTGTCTTTGATTATATCTGTTTATGCATGATCGGAGTCGCGAACCAGAATTGCTATAGACCCGAGCCTGTAGGTGAAAACGTCAGGTTAGGGTTAGGAAGAAAAGACATGATTTAGTACCTTACCCTGATAGACCGACCAGAGAAAGGGAGATAGGGCTAGCCAAAACGTATAGACCAACTGTTAGAGAATTTGACCCGGGCCATCAGGACAGGTTAGAAACCCTAGCAGACTCATAACGAGACTGCAGACTTAGGCAGCTTAACAGGAACCCGAAAGTCTGCAGGATCGTGACAGCGTGTGGAATCTGAAAGGTTACTGCACAATCGGTACGTGGCACGGATAATTAAAACTGCTGAGTGTTTTCATATCAAACCGAAGAACATAATTCTGAAGAAACCCTAGGGGATCCTGGACCTAGTATTCCAAACCTTAGATTTACAACTTTCAAGATTTTTCAGAAAAACGTCACAAAAAATATTTGCGTTTTATTTTGTTTATTTTTAGTTATAGTTAGTCACAATCTTAAACTACTCCTCCTTTTATACTCTGGAAGTTAAAACTGATTTCTCGAAAAAACCCGAAATAGTCCTCGTGGGAACGATCACCCGAGCTTAATTACGCCCGGTATTACAAGATTCGTATACTTGCGAACAGCACGTTAGTTTGCGCATCAGGTCATGATACGGATGGACTTCCCAAGGAAAGCGTGCTTATTTGATAAGCAGTTAGCGCAAAAATCAAGGCAGAATATCGCTAGCTGACGTCATAATTGATACGCACAAGGATATTTGAGCAAATCCCGGGAAGGGCAAAACAGGCATTCAAGCTTTGAATAAAAAAAGGGGGAGAAACCCTAGCAACATTACAATAATGTTTCAAAATTTTGTTCAAAACAGATTTATTATTGTTCAAAATAAGCCTTTGACTAGGGAGTCATTAGGAGTAAACTGACGTGACAAATCTGCCACTTGCTTCACTTCTCGCTTTAACTGCTCGTAGTTGGCGCTCATTTCATGGAAGAGCTTCACAGCCTCTCCAGCTTTCTGCTTTTGCTGCTCCACCTTCTGCTCCTCAGCTGCGAGGTTATGGAAGCCACGTTTCAAATTCACATCCGCGCGAATCTGGGTGACTCTGTTGACGAGGTACCCGAAGCCCAACTTACCCTGAACCTTGGCTTGAAGGCCTTGGCACATGCTGAAAAGAAAATGCGCGCTCTGAGGAGAGATGGTCGCAGGTGTGGCCGCAGACAGCTGCTCCAAAATCCATATGGCCTCGGTTAAGAACAGCCTCCTGTCGAAAGGCTCTATCTCCAGAGACCTCGCAAATGATTGGGGGTAGGAGAGGCGCATCAGAACTAGCCATTCCACGTCGGCTTGCTTCAACCCTAAAGCAATGTCAAAGCTAAGTTATACTATCGAATGCACAAATGAAGAATGCAAGATGCGAACAGCAAAATACGACATACCAGTTCCTTCAAGGATCTCGCGCAGAGAAGGAATGCGCACTGCTGGGGTAGTTGAAGACTGTCCTCGCCCTATTGCTCCTCTATCAGCTGCGAGCTCTAACTCCTCGTAGTTGGGGGGAAGAGTATAAGCCGCACCAGGTGCGATGGCAGCCCCGACCTGCGAACCCCAAAAGTTCCACGCAGGAAGAGGTGCTGCAGGCTCGGTCATCGCCGGAGGCATGACGGTAGCAGAAGTTGCAGTTTGATGAGGAATACCTTCAGGTGCGATAGCATCAGCAGCGTTCGTTCCTACTTCCTCGGCACCAGCATGGGCATCTTCCTCAATCAACACAGTGTCAGCCTCGACATCATCAGAAAGTTCGATGACGTCCTCAAGGGGCTCTCCTGCATATTCAGCAGCTGCAACGGGCTTCTCGGTATGAGAACTCGGCACCGGGACATAGGACGCAGAAGGTTGACTCCTTTGCTCCAACACAGCTTCATCAGCATTGCCTGCGATACAAAGTACGTTGGTGTGAGGTAACTTGTATCGTATGTTATTTTATTATCTTTAGTAAGCTAAGAGCGAGCACCTCCACGCGAAGGTGGGATTGCATCATCCTCGTCATACACTAAGGACGTGGAACCCTGCCCTATTAATGTGTCTTCATTAAGCATGTATTTAAGGTATGCGTGACCTGGGACGCGAAGAAACCAGTCATGATTAGGTTTGGGTCGCTAAGCCTAGTTCACACATATCGCTCGAATGATTACCTGAGGGTTCACCGCATTTGCTTACTAGCCAACGGCGAATGTCAGCTTTTGACACACCGTGCTTTAGCGCACCGACAATAACATCTCGGTAAGTTACTGCGAGATTAAAAATCTCACCTTCATTGCCACCTGCGATTTCTTCAAAATCTGCTTGGGCTTGCTCTAGAGCTGCCGCATCTTCTTCCGAAGCCGCATCCTCCTCTTCAGAGCCACCTCTTCTGGAAGCACATCTTCCTCATCAGTTGGACGCACTAGGTCGTTGACGTGCTGTTCTTCTAGGCTCCTTTGCCTCACGCGCTCGAGCTCCTCCTCTTCTCGCTTTCTTCTCCTTTCAGCAGCCTCTGCAGCTGTCCTCCTGGACTCGGCAAGAATGTCCCCGCTTATGGTTTCATCGGAAACACCAGAATGAGAACCCCTCTTCTGATTCTTGGCCAAAAGGCCACTGATGGTCTCATCATCATCATCTGCGAAGAAACAATTTGTTCAAACCAGATTGCAAAAGAGTTAAGATAATGAAAAGAGAAGTACGATTGAGATACCTCCTGATTCTTCCTCATGTATCACATCTCCCTCTCTTTCTCTGACATCTTCAACCCTTTCCTCTTCTTCATCTCCTTCTCTTGGCTCCTGCCTCTCCTCTTCTTCCTCCTGGCCGAACGGAACAAAGGTCTCCACTGCGAGCTCCTTCCGCGCTTTACTGGTCATGTGACCTTTACCTTTATCCCTGGCAGAAAGGGACCTCGCAGGAGGGGAAGTTGGAGCGCTCCTAGGGGAAGAAATTGTAATTCCTCTTTGTCTGGGCCTTTTCGCTCTTGGAGCAGCAGTCGCTGGAGGAGATGGATAATTTCTGGGAGGAGACAAGGCTGGAGTATTGTCTATCAGCGAATCAGCAAAAGCATTCATGACCTCGCGAATTTTGGTCTCAACCGCGGGATCCATCTTTAATGCCAGCCGAACTGGTTGATTTTGCCTTCTCGCAGTAACAATGGTGGTGACCAGCGATTTGGAACGCTCACCAGATGCGAACCGCCTCACATGGCACTGCAGCAAAAAAGTGAAGCATAAAGCTTTTGACATATTGGAATAAAGGAAAACTTCGCACATTCACGAAGAAAATTGTTTACCTTAGCAAAAGTTTCGCTATATCTGATGACATGCGAATCACCTCTCCTGACTGCGGCGGTCTTTTCATCCAGAATGATGAAGGGGCACAAGTGGTTCTCGCGATCCAGCAACGAATAGCAACCATATTCGGACTCGTCCAGGCTACAGTTGGGACGAAAAGGGAAAGAATTCCTTTTGATCACAAGAGCTCTGCTTGGCTGAGGGATCGACTGCGTCTCAAACCTTGTCTGCTGGGTGTTCCAGTAAGCAAGCCAGTTTCTGGAACAGCCGCCTTCGCGGTTACCTGCAGGTTGCTCGAAGGGAAGATTGCTCATCAAAATTGTTCTACACTCCTTAGACAATAAACGCTTATAGCAGCCTCTGATGATAGACTGCGGCTAGATTGATGGTGCCACTGCATCGAAGCCGAACTGGGGAGAAACGCGAGTGGGATCTACATCCACGGTAATCCTCTCGTACCTAGGTGTGGGCTCGCGAACATGCTCTGCAAGAGCAGGAAGGGAACCTCTCAGACACCAGCAAAAGAACTCGCGGTAGCGCTCGTGGAAATGCTTCCCGTCCTCAAAGAGGAGCTCTTCTGAGAAGGCAACAGCCTTAGAAGGATACAGCTTTGGAAACCATCGCACGTTCTCAATACGCATGGCATAGGGCGTGGCTATGAACTCTTCCCGATTGTCGCATATCAGGCTCCAAACGCACCTTGGAAATTTAGTTCCGAACCACCTCGCAGCCCTGCCGCTATTACGCTCCTCCGCTGCACCCTGGGGGACACTATTTGCTGGGCTTAGAAGCGACTGGGGCATAAGAAGGCCATCGCTCGAAGACCCACATTGTCAAGAAGGCAATATTAATGTAAGTTAGTATGTCGAGACGGCCACGCAATTCCTTCATTTCCACGACCAGCTGATCCAGCCTGTAGTACAGCGTGCCCAAGACCAAGGGTCCAAGTGCGACTTTCTGGCCAAGGGCCAATTTAACAGCAAGAGAGGCAGAACATGATAGAAGACCCCATCATGCGGGTGACCATCGATTAGATACCTCGAAAACCAGGCACACAGGAAGGCGCATAGGGTAAAGTGATAACCCTTTCCATTCACATAGTTTGTAGCCTTTGGGTTTTGGCTCAGAAGCTTCTTGGTGATACTGCTGTTCGCATAATCACGGAAAAAGTATTGCACCCACTTGTTTTTTAAGTATTCTTCGCAGATGTGTCAACCAACTGCCAGTCAGGAAGGGCTTTTGTAGTAGTCCACCGGGTGGAAATTTTCTTTACTTCTGACAAGCACTCCTCCATCTGCTGGTACAAAGCAATCTCCGCATCCGTTCTCAAGGGACTCAAATGATCCACCTCGCCCACGGGAGACAGATCATACAGCATGTGCACGTCTTCGAGCGTGGGAGCAGCCTTGGACTCAGCAAAATGGAATGTGTGAGTCGCAGGCGAGTAACGGGAAAGAAGGTTTAGAAGCATGGACTGGTCCAGCTTCACGGCAGCACCCTTCATAGCACGAACTGCAAAGTATACGCCAGCATCGCTTAAAGGATGGCGTGATGAGTCATTACATGGTCAATCCACTCATCCATGTAGTACAACTTCTGAACAAAAGCTTGGGTGGAAATCGCAGCATATGGGAAGTAACCATTTTTGATTCCCAATCGAACCACGTCTTCGGAGCCGATTAAATCGAGCAATGCCGAGTTAACTGGAGGGGTTAATGTTTGCAGTCCTTCACCAGGGACAGGGATTGGCAGTTTCTTCGCCTTAACCCTAGCATGATAGAAGTCTTTGCCACCCAGATAGGGGGCTTTTCGCCATAGAGCCCGCGGAAGATCAGGTATTTCTTCGTCCTCCTTAGTGGGTCTGGTTCCTTTTGTCTTTGCCATTCCTGCGGAAAAGCAAGAAAAAAAGGGGGGGGGGAGAAATATGCACACTTTAGTTTGAATTTCAAGATTCAGTTCAAAGCATACGAGGATTTATTGAAGAAAGATGAACAGTCCTGCGACAATCTTCAAGATTAGAGATTGGAATCGTTTGCATTATTGGGGATTTCAGAAGCCCTACATTCAAGATCCTTATCATCGGGGGATTAAATCGAAATTGGATTCAAAGATTGTGAGCTTCTTCATAAGTTTTCAGCGAATAATATGTCACGGGTTTGCAGATCCAACACAGTTCAAAGCATATATCAGCATGTTAAATCAAAATTGAACAAGGCCAACCTTGTTTTCGTAAAGCTTGCTTGGATGCAGACAATTGAAGAAGACGATTGTAAATTTTGAACTGGTGATTGATTATCTGAATCTGCCCTTGAAGACTTACGGGTATCATTCACTTTAAGAGAAAGAAGCGATGCATTGAAACAATGGAGAGCACAGAGTATTTATCCAAAAACAATAAAGGGTTGCGTCCTTTCAGTAGTCGAATCGCAACCGTCACCGTCGAATCGCGCAATCACAGGACAAGCTGACGTCACGCCTAAAACCCTAAAGGCCAGACGGCACGACTCTAGGGGTTTTAGGTCATAATGGCACGCACGGGGGCTGAACCTGCATACATTTGAATTGGTGCGTGGCGGCGACGCGCACGTTGGTTTCTGCGCATGGAAGTCTATCTAGCTATGAGTCTTCACGCGCAGAAAGGGGGCTAATGTAGATAGGGCTTTCTGGACAAGAAGATCTTGGCCACGTGGCAATCATCCAGCACACCATATTGTGCTCCACACACACTGGATCACCAGCCGCGCTGATCCATGTGGGGGCTGCGAGACAGGGCCCTCGCATACCACTGCACGGGATTTGTAGGGACTTAGAGGTTTGGAGGCTAGAGTAAGTCCTGTCGCGTGCGAGCCAAGCTCGTGTGCGACCTTTAGTAACTGCTTTTGAGAGATTTATGGCACGAGCTCCATAAACCCGGTCAATCCGATCAAACCCGGTCAACCCCATAACGGTTCCGGTATTCGCGCATAACATGCTGTAACGGTCCCTATATACGCGGACGAACGTGCCGTTGTGGTTAAGCTAATTAAGCCGCCATTGATGGGCGCATTAACCACACTGCAACGGTCACGTTCTCCGTTATATATAGGACGTTAACATTTCCATACAAAGGAGAACACACCAGACATACGCGGAAGCTCTGCCAAACCCCTGTCTCTCTCTCTCAGACATTACTACTGACTTACTCTCTCCCTACACACAACCCAACTCTTCCTGTGCCATTTCCGATTCTCTACTCTTGGTGTACACAGAGTTCTCCCTGCCGGATTCTCTTGTGCACACCATGTATCAGGCTAGTGTCAGCTTTGACCATAGTCAACCAAGTAAAGAAGGGGTATAGTGCTTATTTGTGTTATGTCCAAGACGTGTCTAAGAAGGAGAACGTGCTAGATGAGATACCAACAGCCAAGGACTTTCCCGACATGTTCTCGGATGAGATTCCAGGAATGCCACCTAGAAGGGAAGTTGAGTTCACTATGGACCTAACACCTGGAACAGCTCCAATCTCAAAGGCGCCGTACAGAATGGCACCGGCAGAGTTGAAGGAACTAAAGGATCAGTTGCAAGAGTTACTTCAAAAAGGTTACATAAGGCCAAGTGTGTCGCCTTGGGGTGCACCTGTATTATCTGTGAAGAAGAAAGATGGAAGTTTGAGGTTGTGCATTGATTATAGAGAGTTGAACAGCGCAACGATCAAGAACAAATACCATTTACCCCGAATTGATGACTTGTTCGATCAGTTGCAAGGGGCGAGTGTCTTCTCAAAGATAGATTTGAGATCAGGGTATCACCAGCTTCGGGTAGCCGAGAAGGACATACCGAAGACAGCCTTTAGAACGAGGTATGGAAATTATGAGTTTACTGTCATGCCTTTTGGCCTAACTAATGCTCCTGCAGTATTCATGGACCTAATGAATCGTGTTATGAAGACGTTTCTGGATCGGTTCGTGGTCGTCTTCATTGATGACATCCTCGTTTACTCAAAGAGCGAGGAAGAGCACCAAGAACATCTCAGGGAAGTGTTGGAGACATTAAGGCATGAGAAGTTGTATGCTAAGCTCTCGAAATGTGAGTTTTGGCTATATCAAGTTCCATTTCTGGGTCACATAATCTCAAAGGAAGGGATATTCGTGGATCCAGGAAAGATTTCAGCAGTTAAAGATTGGCCAACTCCGAAGAATGTGTCGGAAATAAGAAGTTTTCTGGGATTGGCAGGATATTACAGACGTTTTGTAAAAGATTTCTCGAAGATCGCCAGACCGCTGACTACGCTAACCAAGAAGACAGTAAAGTATCAGTGGGGCGAAGATTGTGAAGAGGCATTCCAGACATTGAAAGAAAAGTTGACTACAGCACCTTTGTTAGCTTTACCCAATGATTCTGGCGAGTTTGACGTCTACAGCGACACATCGAAGAAGGGTTTAGGATGCGTGCTTATGCAGGAAAGAAGGGTTATTGCCTATGCTTCGAGACAGCTGAAAAATCGTGAAGAGAACTATGATACGCATGATTTGGAGCTTGCAGCAATAGTTTTCGCACTGAAGATATGGAGACATCACCTATATGGATCATTGTGTAGATTGTATACTGACCACAGCAGTCTCAAATACATCTTCACTCAGAAAGAGCTAAACAACAGGAAAAGACGTTGGCTGGAGATCATAAAGGATTATGACTTGCGTATCCAGTACCACGAAGGGAAGGCAAACGTAGTAGCTGATGCGTTAAGTCGAAAATCGAGCCATACTTTAGGTGCTATGCTAGTTTTGCCAGACTGGCTATGTCATGAGTTCCAAAAACTCGAGATTGAAGTGGTGGAACAAGGGGGAGTAAGGAATATCCTTGGGAATATGACAGTTGTGCCAGAAGTCTTGGAATAAATAAGGAGTAATCAGCTAGGAGACGTGAAGTTGGAGAGGATAAGAAGATTGTGGAAGGGCAAGCAAAGGATTTCAAGATCCATGAAGATGGAAGTATCCGCTACAAGGGGAGATGGTGTGTACCACACAAGTGTGCGGAAACCAAGGAGAAGTTGATGCGTGAAGCGCACAACACACCCTACTCAGTACATCCAGGGGGAGACAAACTCTATAAGGATCTAAAGAAGAATTTATGGTGGCACAACATGAAAAGGGAAGAAGCAGAATTTGGGGCAAGATGTCTGACTTGTCAGAAGGTGAAGTTTGAACATAAGAGAATGGGAGGCTTAGTTCAACCATTAAATGTCCCAGATTGGAAGTGGGATTCAATTTTGATGGATTTCGTGACTGCTTTGCCGACATTGAAGAATGGGCTGAATCAGATTTGGGTCGTAGTTGACAGGTTGACAAAGACAGCTAGGCTCATCCCAATGAAGGATACATGGAATAGGGAACAAAGAGCTGATGCGTATATAAAGAACATTGTGAGGTACCATGGAGTTCCAAGCTCTATAGTTTCCGACAGGGATCCCAACTTTCTTTCTCACTTCTGGAAAGCACTCCAGGAAGCTTTGGGAACACAGTTGAAGTTCATCACGGCATTCCACCCTGCTACTGATGGACAAACCAGAAGAACGATTCAAACATTGGAAGATATGCTAAGGGATTGTGTTATGGACTTCCAAGGTTCATGGGTTGATATATTACCTTTGATAGAATTCTCCTACAACAACAGTTACCACGCCAGTATTGGAATGGCACCTCACGAGGCGTTGTATGTTAGAAAGTGTAGAACACCACTGTGTTGGAGCGACATAAGCGAGACAATGGTAATTGGTCCGCAACTCATTGAAGAGATGACAGATCAGGTGATACTTATCCAGCAGCGAATGAAGGCATCTCAAGATAGACAGAAGTCCTACGCTGATCAGAAGAGGAGACCATTGGAGTTCCAAATTTGAGAAAAGGCATTTCTCAAAGTTTCGCCTACTAAGGGAGTCACGAGGTTCAATCAGAAAGGGAAGTTGAGCCCGAAATTCATTGGACCATATGATGTTATAGAGAAGATTGGGGATGTGGCTTATCGATTGGATCTACCATCAAATTTGGGTCGTGTTCACAATGTATTCCACGTGTCTCAGCTAAAGAAGTACGTGCCTGACCCATCTCATGTATTGGATCCCGAACCAGTAGAATTGGATCCATCTTTGATTTATGAGGAGCAACCTGTCAAGATTATAGACACCAAGACAAGGGACACCCGCAATAAGAGTGCCAAGCTTGTAAAGGTCTTATGGACAAATCACCTCACTGAAGAGGCAACTTGGGAAGCGGAGGATGTTATGAGGAAGAAGTATCCTCACCTTTTCGACGAGGTACCTTGAGTTCCGAGGACGTCACTCCTCTAAGGGGGAGAGGATGTAATCCTTCGGTTTTTAATACAGTATTCCTTATAGTATATTTCATATCATTCATGACCTTAGGTAGCATTAATAGTTGTACCTTTGAGTGGAAGATTTCACCTTTTTGGTTGTTGAAGGTTTGGTTTAAGCTTCGAGGACGAGGCTCTTTCTAAGGTGGCAAGGATGAAATACCCCGTTTTGTGACTAAGGGTATTTTGGATATTTGTGATATTCGACTATGGATACTTTGGGTATTTGTGACATGTGACTATGGATATTTTGGGTATTTTTGATATTATTACATGTTTTGGGAGTGAAATCTAAATGTTGGGAGTCATTTGTAAAGCTTTGCTAGCAATCGGGGGTCTTTGTGTGTTTTATCTAAAGTTGTTAGTGCCTTTAATTAAGTTGGGGGAGGAAGTTGTCTTATTACCTAAACTAGTGGTGGATAAGTGTCTTTCTGCACTGATTGATATGAGTTTTGACCCAAAAATCATACCAGACATGATTTTTCTCACCCAAAATCACGTCAGTTGTGATTTTTCTTCATCCTCATCGTATCCTCTCTCAATCCATCTCTATCTCTCTTCCTCTCTCTCGATCAATTGATCAGAAACACCAAAAAACCCTCACAGCTCTCTCTCACTCACGACCTCACTTTCTGTCTCTCTCTCTCTCTGCCGACGATACCAGCAGCAGCAGCGGCATCACCATTGCCGCCACCTCTCTCTCTCTCAGGTTCGTCTCTCTCTCTCTCTCTCTCTCTCTCTCTCCCTTTCTCCTTCTCTGCCCGTGCGTTCTTCTTCTCCTTCTCTTCCTGCGTTTTTTTCATCTTCTTCTTCTTCCTCCATGATTGTTGATGTATACTTTTTCCGGCAGCCCTTGATTTGCCGCCAACATCTTCATCTCCGTCACTCAATCACTCGAATCTCTCACATCTCACGTAAGTAACAAGTTACTCGTTAATTTCAGATTTGTTGTACTCACTTTGATTCCCGTTTTCACCACGTAGAACATCTCTAATCACTATATTCGTTGTTCAAGTGATTATTCATAAACCCTAGTTTATGTAAGGGGTTAAATCAAGCTGAAACAATAGGATTAGCTAGTAATTACCACTTGTTTGATGTGGGTATTCATGTTGTATTTGGTTTCGTATGAATGTAGGATGAACTAGATGATTGGGGGAAAAGTTTCATGGAAATTGTTATTTCCCGTATGGGTATTTTGAGGGGAATTGGAAATTTGAAACGAGCATATCTTTTGATTCAGGAATCGAAATTAAGATCCGTTTGAGGCTAAACTTATTATTTCGAATGTTTTGAATCCAATGGAACTGTTTTTGAGCCATGATCTATTTGGGAAACTGGAGTAATAAATTGGTGGAGTTATGATAGGTTATGTATACTTTAGGTTATGGGATTTTGGAATAAGGTTTTGGGATTGGTTCTGAAGTATGAATTGAGGGGGATGTTGGGTTGGTTTTAGGACACTAAACCGTTGGGTGTCATGTGCATATAATATAGCCTAGTATTTTCATTACTAAGAAATTGTAATTTAATTAGAGTATTGTTAACTTGTAGGCGACGAATTCACCGACGACGCGTACGTTGAGTACTACGATTGAGTCGCCGTAATCGCTTGCAAACGAGGTGAGTAAACATGCCAGGCCTAGTGTGCCTAACTCCCTTCGTGTCAAATGATTTCTTTTTTTTACATGTCTCAAAATGGATTACGTTCTATGTGTTTATGTGTCATTTGAACATCCGATTTTACTTGTAAATGCTTTTCTTGAAAATAACATAATAAGTTGACAATTCACGATAACGTAAAGTGGAAGAGTTGTGCGGGATTGTCTCATGGTTACTATTGGGCTTGGTCGGGTTATACCCGGTGTGTACGAGAGAATCCTGCAGGGAGAATTCAATATACACCAATAGCATAGGATAGAAAGAACACAGGAAGAATAGGGTTGTGTGTAGGGAGAGAGTAAGGCAATAGCACTGTATGAGAGAGAAACAGAATTTTGGCAGAGCTTCTGCGTATCTCAGGTGATTCTCCCCTGTATGGAAGGGTTAACGATCCTATATATAACGGAGAATGTGACCGTTGCAGTGTCGTTAATGCGCCCATTAATGGCGGATTAATTAGCTTAACCCCAATGGCACGTTCGTCCGCGTATATAGGGACCGTTACAGCACGTTAATCGCGTATACCGCAACCGTTATGAGGTTCACCGGGTTTTATGGAGCTCGTTCCATAAATCTCTCAAAGCAGTTACTAAGGTCGCGCGCGGGCTTGGTTGTCGCTCGCGCGCGACAGGACTTACTCTAGCCTCCAAACCACTAAGTCCCTACAAGTCCCGTGAGGTGGTATGCGAGGGCCCTGTCTCGCAGCCCCCACGTGGAACAGCGCGTCTGGTGATCCAGTGTGTGTGGAGCACAGTATGGTGTGCTGGATGGTCTCCACGTGGCTTAGATCTGCCTGTCTAGAAAGCACTATCTACATTAGCCCCCTTTCTGCGCGTGAAGACGCATAGCCGGATAGGCTTCCATGCGCAGGAACCAACATACGCGTTGCCGCCACGCACCAATTCAAATACACTCAAATTCAGCCCGCGTGCGTGTCATTATGACCTAAAATCCCTAGAGTCGTGCCGTCTGGTCTTTTAGGGTTTTAGGCATGACGTCAGCTTGTCCTGTGATTGCGCGATTCGACGGTGACGGTTGCGATTCGACTACTGAAAGGACGCAACCCCTCATTGTTTTTGGATAAATACTCTGTACCCTACTGTGAATTCGCATTGCCCCACGCCGCCGGCGGAGGAGGCAAAGGGTATTGTGAAGACGGATTGGATACCATGGTTGGTGGTTGAGGAATATGAGCGGTAAGGGGCAGTATCTGAGCCGTTTGCCCCTGAACTGAGGGTAACTGCGCCGTTCCCGGTGGAGTTTGAAGGTTAGGGTTAGGTGGTGTGGTTCATACTCCCAACCCTTGAGTGGTGGAAGCTCCTCCTCCCTGAGATGCGACAATGGCCGATGTGGGATTCGGGGCGAGGGTTCCCAGGATGGCCATTATCCGTTCTAACTGTGCAGATTGAGCCTTGAGAGCCTTCGCCTGACTCTGGATGGTGTCGTCCAAGGCCTCTAACGTCGGAGCCTCACCGGCGGCCGTAGGAGTTCCACGGGTCTCCTCCCCCGAGGTGGTCTCCATGGAGGGCGATCTGTTACTGACATCCTCTTCATGAGACATGGTTGCTTGCAATGGTAAGATTCACGTCGGGTTCACCAAATGTGTACGAGAGAATCCTGCAGGGAGAACTCAATATACACCAATAGCAGAGGACAGAAATAACACAGGAAGAATAGGGTTGTGTGTAGGGAGAGAGTAAGGCAATAGCACTGTATGAGAGAGAGACATAATTTTGGCAGAGCTTCCGCGTATCTCAGGTGATTCTCCCCTGTATGGAAGGGTTAACGATCCTATATATAACGGAGAATGTGACCGTTGCAGTGTGGTTAATGCGCCCATTAATGGCGGCTTAATTAGCTTAACCACAACGGCACGTTCGTCCGCGTATATAGGGACCGTTACAGCATGTTAACCGCGTATACCGGAACCGTTATGAGGTTGACCGGGTTTTATGGAGCTCGTGCCATAAATATCTCAAAGCAGTTACTAAGGTCGCGCGCGGGCTTGGTTGTCGCTCGCGCGCGACAGGACTGACTCTAGCCTCCAAACCACTAAGTCCCTACAAGTCCTGTGAGGTGGTATGCGAGGGCCCTGTCTCGCAGCCCCCACGTGGAACAGCGCGGCTGGTGATCCAGTGTGTTTGGAGCACAGTATGGTGTGCTGGATGGTCGCCACGTGGCTTAGATCTGCCTGTCTAGAAAGAACTATCTACACCCGACCAATTAATTGTATTTAATCCGGTTGCAAGGCCCGGAATAGCTCCTAGTACTCACCCTTCTGACCGCAAGAAGTCTGTAAGGGGGTGTCGACACTTAAGGTCTTGGATGCTTGCGAAGTGATTGGTCCTTTCCCCGTATCAACTAATTGAAATTGTGATCTTTTGGAACTAATGGTTATTAATGGGAAAAAGAATGAGTATGAAAATTGGGATTTCCCAACTTGAGTATTGAACTCGAATTTGCGAACTGTAAACTCTCTTGTTTTCTTACAAGTGTCAAATTCAAACTTCCGCTGTGTTTAAAGTTAAACTCCTACTCGCAGAAATGGTCATTGTTTTTATAACTGCCTCATCATCATTTTACATGCTTGGGTGTTTGCTTGCCAGTATTTTTATGCTGATTTTTGTACTGTGGTGTTTCTTTTTATTTCTGCACCACAGGTCCAGGTGGTGAGTATTTGGCTTAGCGGGGGACGCGGATCATCACCTAGAAAATTAGTAATTTACATTTCAATAAAAGTAGAACTCATTTGTTAGTTAATAACACACTAGTTTGTTAAGCGCCCATGTTTGAGGCAGCTTTTGAGTTGTAATAAAGTTTTATTGTTTAACTTTTAATTTAGTTTGCTTGAGATCCACTTTTAAATGTCCTTGTATCCGGGATTTGTATCGGGTACGGAGTGACACCCCCGGGCCTCCGGCTTGGTCATTTTGGGGGTATTACAAACTACCCCCATACCACTTCACGTAAAATACTGCTTTTAGATTTGAAAAGCATCGTGGAACAACAATTTACTATGACTCTAAGTGTATCGGTTGAGATTTCCAGTGAATAGCTACAGAATACTATCCCACCAACTGCTTCTTCGCCAATTTCTGTAACAAGGCTGTTGAGTTACCCACTACTTCATGGTGAAACAACAATTTCCAAGAACTGAGTGGGCATCAGTTGCGATTCCCGTTACATGACTACAGAGTACCTCCTTGTATAAATAAGTCTGTCGAGTTACCCATTAGTTCTTCAACACTTCCTCCACTTTCGTTGGATTACCCTGGCTGAACACTGCCATACAACTATTTCATATGCTATCGTTTTTGTTCTGCGGTGTGTGTCCTTCATCCGCAGCCACCACTGTTGGTCTCTCAGATACCACCACGGACACATGCCCCGGAACAAAGCAGTCTCATATGATATGTGATCAATCAAGCTTGACCATCGAGCTCGATCATTTTTACACGCATCACTTCGTTATACTAATCAATTCAATTGCATGCTTGCAGGATCCGACATCCTCGCGACAATGGATCCATGATTACAGCCTACGAAACATGGACACAACCAGGTATCAGAGACGATTCGCAACTTCAGTTGATTGTAATATCCATTAAGAGCTCTTCAAATTCACAATGTTGGATGAAATGGCAAGCCTCCAAGACAACAAGGTGCATGCGAAGTCTATGGAAAATCTAGGGAAGGCTTTGGAGGTTACCGATTATGCTACCAGAAAACGAATTGAAGATCTCAGCACTTTGAAAATCAACTTAGTGGAAGTGGATTGTGATAAATAAACTTGCAAAGCTGAAGGTGAAATGTCCCAAAACAAGCTGTAGTTTTCTTTTTTGTTATGTATGGACAAGTTGTGAGACATTAGAGTTTTCTATCCCATGGGATTCATATGATTTTTCAATCCTGTATTAATGTGAGTTAACCAAATTACAACTAAAAATATGTATTAATATTATTGTAAAACCAACATATGGAAGTTATTTTCAACATTAACACTCACACACACAAACGCATATATATACATAAAGTAATGTCTGGTAACGAAATTACGATATTGGTTCCAAAACAAAGATATTTTTTTTTGTGTTTGTCAACAAAAAAATGTCATAGATTGAGATTTCATTGATTTCATAGATTGTTTACACAGTTTCATAGATTGATAAAAATATTACATAACCTTATTCAGGGCTATAGTCTGCAATTATGGAAATAATTTAACTTCCCCGTCCGTGTTCGAGTTTTACATTTCGAGGGGGGGGAGGTAAGCTATAAATTGCAGCAAAGTGGGGGGTTCTGTCTGGATTAAACGGAAACCTTACTCACCGCCACCCACGGGCGCGTGAGATTTTCGGTGAATAGTGCGGCGGATTTGACGTTTGCTGTGCACAGAAGACCAGCCCCAGCAGTACCTCTTTCTCTCTCTATCTCTATCCTCTCAGTAGGTGATGGATAATGAACGGTGGGAGAGTAAAGTAGATATGTGTTTTTTTAGAGCAAAAGTTGGGTGGGGTATTAATTGTAGGGGCAAATTGGTCATTGTCCCTTATTAAACATACCAAAAGAGGAAATGGGGAGATAGAGAGGAAACGAACGAAAATAGAAAGGGGAAAAAGGAAAAGAAACGGAGTGGTAATCAATAAGAAAAAATACGTTTCTTCACTCTCATTTTCTTCTCCATTCCATCTTATTCCTTTGCTGTTCATCATCACTTGTTGATGACATATTCATTCTTAGATCCACAATTTAACAACATCCATAACAACATAACCACCAAACTCAGTCCCACCTTTAGCGCTCCGTTTATTGTCGATCCCTATAACAATCCAGAACACAAACCCAACGAAGAAGAGATAAAACTCAACAAATGCCACAACTTTCCAGAGAAATATCTCAGCACCGGGATACACATAGAAACCGCAGAAGGAAAAAGAATCGAGCTTAGGAGAATATATGTGACCGAAATTGGAAAAAGATCATTTTTTTAGCCCAAATAAAGAACCACGGTGTCCTTTGAACCATATTGAGAGAGGGAGAGGGAGAAAAGAATCGAGCGAATTTTGTGTTCCCCTCCAGTTGAGCCCAATATGAGGTCTGTTTCAACCATATTTACGGGTCTTCTTCTTGAACCAGATTGGGCGCCACACCTCAGATCTCCAGTTCGTGTTCTAGAGAGCTCCAAGATGTTGCCGAAAAACATGGTGAGCCGGCAAGTAGAAGAATAGCCCATCAATAGCTCTAACTACATTTTTAAAGCTTCACTCCCATGGCTTCTTCTTCCTCTTCCATATCAATGTCTTCGAATTCACCTCACATTCACCTCAACATAAACCCTCTCTTTCAAAATTTTATCCTCTCTTCGTCCATCATTTCTTTCCCTTTAGACCGCTCTCAGTTCCGGCAGTGTGCTCTCAAGACTCAATAGGGCGAGAAAGGTGGAGGCAGAGAGAAAGGCCAAAACCAACACCATAATTGATCTGGGTTCGGACCGCGTCCGGGTTCCTTGGATTAGGGTTCGGCCAGAGACGGAGAGGTCGGAAGCGACGGAGAGGACCTTCGATCTAGGTTCGGTAGCCGTCAGCTCTGGTCGGGCTTGCCGTCCGGTCGGCTTCGACTAGGTCCTGATGGACCGACGAGGAGAGAGAGACAAAGGGATGGAGGTGAGTGAGATGTTTGTGATGGGGCTGGAGAAGAAGAGAGGCGGAAGAGAGAGAGACAGAGAGAGAGGAAGAGATAAGATAGGGATTGGAAGTGAGGAGGAGAAGGAAGGAAAGGCATTTATAGTGGAGTAATTTCTCAACATTTCAGGAGTATTTTTGTCTTTTTACCCCTCCGTTAGCCTCCCGTTAGCTTTTAACTTTGACAGGGGTGTAAAATATATTTATCCATAAATCATGGGCAAAATGTTTTTTCTCCATACTCGAAGGATGGAAAATGTCTTTTTCCCCATCAAAATTTATGAGATAAATAGAGATACGTAAGCAACATTTTTTTCCCTAAAAATATAACTCAGAACTTTTTGAAACTTGACACTTTCAGAATAAGCAACATTTTTATATTTTTTTCTAAAACATTATTAAAAGTTACCCACATGTACTTATGTAAAGAAAGCAGATCCGGACTTGGAATTACCGAACTGGAAAAAAATCTATAGATAAATCTCAACTCAATCTAGAAGGAAAGAGTCAGCAATTGCTCGACACAAACTACCAACCTATTTTCTAATAATAAAAAATTAATTTAATTCGCAAATTTTTATAGAGATTACAATGTAATGCAGGTTGAAAATAACTTAAATTATCGCTTTGTTTTAATTATCTAAGCTCTCTTTACGCGAAAGAAAAGCTAAACACCGATGAAAGCAAAGTTTGGGAATTCATGTTAGGAAATTGGATTCATGGAGTACATAAACAAAAAATATGAGACATCTCAGTCTTAGCTAAGTCAAAAATCTTGACTATACACTAGGGTAATATATCCCTGTACATGCGAAGATTGATGAACGTCCTTCTTCTATTGGTCTTTGGAAGCGCTTGAATGCGTCATGGGCGCCACTCTAGAAAACGTTCCATAAACATGTACCTCCTTAAAAGCATTGTGAAAGACATTAAGGTCTTCTTGAAAGGCGCCAAATTTGAGTTTAATCATATTCCAAGGGATATTTGCAATGATTTTGTTAGATTTTGGTGATTCAAACCTAGCATAGAAAATTGACTTGGTCCAAGGCGGCTAAGGGTTGTTTCCTTTTTCGTTTTGGAATTGCTTCCTAGTTCGTATTAGAATTGTTTCCTTGTTCGTTTTGGCAACGTTTGGACGTTGCTTTGGGCACAAGTCACTAGTTTAGGCCTATATATGGGTGTAGGACTCTTCTATTGACATGCGTGGTGTGTCTTGGATTTTAATTGGCTCTCTCATCAATAAATTTGTTCGTTTTGGTCGTGGATGTACCTAGCCTAAGAAGTAGTGAACCACATTATATCATTGTGGTGTTCTTCATCTTCTTCTTCGTCTAAATTACTCTTCTTGGTTCCCCAACAACTGGCATCGTGCTTCCGCATCGTTTTTTAACAAGTGGTATCAGAGCCAGGTTGTTGCGTTGGGTTTTTTGGTGAAGAGTAATGGCAAAATCGTTTGGGATGAAGATCTATCGTGTTGATGAGAATATTGTTGACACACCCACCACCAAGTTCCTTATTGGGGGAACTATTGAGTTCCTTGTTGTGGAAGCTATCGGGTTCCTTGTTGGGGGAACAATCGGGTTCCTTATTGGGGGAGCAATTGGCGTTCTAGCGCAATCGGGCTTCCAACATGGAGCATTGGGCTTGTGGATCTAAATTGGGCTCATCCGTTGCAAGAACTCGTAAGAGTTGGAGCATCGGCATGGAGGGATCTTGTTCGGACCGCTAGGGGGATTCAAGTCAAGGTGGAGACGGCTCGGATCAACCGGAAGATTTGGCTCATGGCATGGAGCAATTGATGTGTCTTTTTGGCACACAATTGATTGGTGACGCATTGGGCGTGGATTGTTTGGGTGCATGTTATTGGGCATGTATTGATTGGCATTGTGTTATTGTGCACGCAATGGTTGTTGGCACGTTATTGAGCGTGTCTTGTTTGGCGTCTTGGTGCGGTATATCGGCGGCGCAATTGACATGACATTGATTGATAGGCACTTTCATCATCAAGTGTCACTGTGATGATATTGGGGAGATGCATTGTGTAATGGTGCATTAGAGTGTGTTGGTTGAGACACACAAGTCTACGCGTTTGTTGAGACACAAAGATGCGCTTGTTGTTGCGCATAGTGAATGTATTACAATACTGAAAATTTGGGAATATGTTATATCTGATGATTGGTCGATCGTTTCAATTAGGGTGGAGCACTGCAAACTTGATTGTTGGAGGTGCATCTACAATTGGCGTGTTCGTTAAAAAAGACGGATGGCAATCGGAGAAACAATTTGGTGAATTGGGTGGAGGCGTTCTTGATTGGGAGGTGCATCCACAATTGAACTGATGAGGAGAATTGGATTGGTTGCTAGGGTGTTTGAATCAAGGTGGAGATTTGTTTGATTTTGGTGATTCAAACCTAGCATAGAAAATTGACTTGGTCCAAGGCGGCTAAGGATTGTTTCCTTGTTCGTTTTGGAATTGTTTCCTTGTTCTTTTTGGCAACGTTTGGACGTTGCTTTGGGCACAAGTCACTAGTTTAGGACTATATATGGGTGTAGGACTCTTCTATTGACATGTGTGGTGTGTATTTTATTTTAATTGACTCTCTCATTAAAAAATTGGTTCGTTTTTGTCGTGGATGTAGCTAGCCTAAAAACTAGTGAACCGCGTTATATCGTTGTGTTGTTCTTCATCTTCTTCTTCGTTTAAATCACTCTTCTTGGTTCCCCAACTACTGGCATCGTGCTTCTGCATCGTTTTCTAATAGCTTTTCAAAAATTAAGTTAGATGTGAGCATTCCCAAATCACGAAGTCATTGGGTAAGAAGTAGGTACGGAGTTGGCCAGCTTTGTTTAGTTGTTTCTGGGCGTTTTTGTATAAAATCTTAAATTATGATTTTACGTTTCAAAAACTATAATCGTGCTAGATACGAACATGAGAGTCACAAACTTAATTAGTAAAGTTAAATGGTGTATTATCCTCAAAAATAAGTTAAAGGGTGTGTTTCTCGACACTTGTTTTAGAAGTACATAGTGTTGTGTATGTAATGAACATTACATGTAGTTTTTTGTTGTCAAACATTACATGTAATTCAAACTTTGAAAATTAGTATTTTACAAATAGGTCTGTATCGTGTACGTCCAGGGGGTGGGTGTAATTAAAAAAGTTGTGCCCCCCACTAGAAAACAAGAAAACACGGAAATTCATGGGAAAGTGACATGTTGTAGCAGATCACCACCCCCAGTGGATGAAAAAGCCCTGAATCAGATAAAAATGCAAAGAAACGGATACATAATTTATCAAATTTCATAACAGGGGATAAACACGCGTAGAATCAGATAACTCACCAAAATATCAGACAAAACAGACCAAATAACGGATAAAAATGTCAAGGTGCTCAACAAAAGTCACTCATTCTATGCGACCAATTGTATTTGACGTTGAAAATCACAATTTGTTGTGATGATTAAGATAGGGCTTGAGATTTCGATTGACGGACATCGTGATTGGAAACATCAACTGGATGATTCAAACATGTAGTTCAATTGTGTCCATATTCCTGACATCTCCCGCACTTCTTTCGAACATTTTTGGAGTTCCCTTTGGGTTTTGTATCCTCTTTGGATGGAGGTCTTATGGGAGCGTACTCTTGCGAGTTGACATTAACCACATCCTCTTCATTTTCTTGCTTCAAAATAATATTCTTGAGACCCCCTATCATCATGTCTACATGTTCTCGCCAATAGTTGTAAGTCATTTGTGATGTTCTACCCAAGTCACTAATCAACTCCATTCTTCTCTTCATGCATCCCCAACGAAATGTCTGGGTTTATGGATCATCACACCGTCTTTTTTTTTAGTCCTTCATGGCTGGATCATTCTTGTAGAAGTCACTATATGTCTTTTTCCATCATCTCGATGACAACCTTTCCGGAATGAACTGAACTACTGTATGGAATAGCACAAAAATAATGTGGCAACAAACCATTATCACGTAGTGATTATCACGTTGACAGAGAATGTTGTGCTGATAGAACAAAATTCAATCCATCCAGAGATTTCATTTGACAATTCAGATAAAAAAATTAAATACTAAGAAAAATAAACTAGTACTGGAAAGAACTGCTTAGTAAATAAACAAAGGATATCAGATATTTCAATTGAAGTTCTGAAAAGACACCTAAAACAAGCAAAAAAAATTAAAGCGACAATAACATATAGTGTATTGTATGAACTTACCAGAGATGCCCTTTCCTTCTCTTTTGTGACATATATTGCATCCATTTCATATGCATTTAGCTGTTAAATGACAACAACTTTGTAGTGATTTGCCTTAATTGCTTGTTCCTTGAACTTCGCATACACGACCCTAGTGTCGAACATGGCTGCATACGAAGATTCTTGACTTGATTAGTTATGGCTCAAGGCTTAATAATGAGCATTATCACGCGAAATTTAATGTTATGCCATTAAAAACTGTAAGTTCAACTTAGTTTCAAAGACTTGAAACTAACTATGCTCTATTTGCATGAACTTAGGGGGAGTTTCTGATCTTGATTCAACTCCTAATGTAGTGACTCTCATATTTATCTTACATGTTTAATTTTTTTAAGTGATGTGTAGTAATACCTCATATTTATCCTAGACTTTTGTTATGAAAAGTTATAAAAGTTTAAGTAGAAGCCAAATTGTATGTTTGTTCCATTTGAAAACCATAATGTCCTTTTACATAAGTTTAAGGTCTTTTGTGCAATATTTGTATGTGAAATAAAATATGGCATTCCAGATTTAATTGAATGTTTTGCATACACCATGTACTTGCATCAATATGAAATTGCTAGTGTGCAAGATATGATTTGAAACTTACTAGTTTTTACTTATTTTGGTGTGACCACCACACCCAATTATTTTGGGACTATATAAGCACAAGTTGCATCATTGTCACTATTTTTTCTCCATATTTTTCTCACTCAAGAATGCCAAAAAGCCCTCCTTTCTCTCCTCTTAGCTTCATTCCCGGTTTTGTTCTTGACCCTCCACAAATATGGTCTAAAAATCAAGTTTTTGATGTTCTATGTGTGGAAAACTCATATTGGGTGTTAGTATATCAAAGACGTAGCAAGTTTTGAGCATCTTCTTCAAGTTTGAAGCCCCTAGGAGCCATTATCCAAGTCTTCCCCAAACCCACATCAAGAACACCATGAAAGTAAGGGTAAATTCTACATCTATGCATCTACATCATAATTTTGTTCATTAACTCCTCCTTCTTGTGATTCCATGGCAAATCTTTAGTTTCATGTTAGTGGATCATCATTTTTATGACAAATTTTAGCATTGACCATAACGTTTGTATGATAGCATAGTGGGTTTGTGGTTGCATGCTCTTGATTCATCATCATCATCTTGATCTAGACACGTGCATGTACAAAAATGAATTTGTTGGGTATGTATGTATATGCTTTATATCTTTTGATAGTCTAATTTCATATCTTGGTAGAGTATTTCTTGCATGCAACAAGTTTTTCAAGTAGAGAAAACCATAAAGTTCATGTTTTGATCACATTTTTAAAATTTGGGAACAATACTTACAATTTTCAGAAAATTATGAAAAAATTGCAGTTTGTGTATTTTCATGTGATAGTTCTACAGTAAAAATTTCAGAGACATGAGACATGTATTTAATTTTTAATCGGCCAAAACTCAGTTCTGTTTTAACACTCTGCTCAACCTCAGACCAGTAAGGTTTTTCGTACATTTCATGTACTTATTCTACTCCAATGGTGAAAAAATATGGACATGTTTTTCGCATGAGTTTTATTTACTTCCAGTTAAAATTTCATAATTTTTAGAATTAATATGAACATTTTATGAATTTATTCCCAAGAACGCTTTTCAGCCTCTGTTTTACACCTAAACATCTCTGAACGTTAATGTTTAAAAAAATTTAAAAGTTTTCATATTTTTTTATATTGTTATATGTTATCAGTAAACTCTTTATATACGTTATGTCAAAATTTTGGGTCATAAGTAATAGTTTGAGCCACCTATGAATTTAAAAACTAGCGATAGTTACACTTTGCTTATGAGCATAATCTAGTAGTTTATCAAGTTTACTAAAGCTAGATTATGTAAGTTCATTTTTAGTTCATAATATGTTAAATTGAATTTATGTGTTGCATTAGACATGTCATATGCATCTAATCAAGTATAAGGTTCTAGATATGAATATGTGAGAAGTTAGTTTATCTTGCATCGATAAGCCTAGTGTCGTTTAGCTAAGTGATTTGAGCATGTGCTATGTTTGGAATGATTTCGTGTCAAGTGATTATATGCTATGTTTGAAATGGTTTCGTGCTAAGTGCTTATATGTATAATTTGTAGCCTTCTTTCCTATTTACGTGACGTGGAGTTGATGCTCGTACGATTGAAGATGATTGAATTTGGACTAAGGAATATTAAGTCAATGGATTAAGCTCGCAAGGTGAGTTACCCTACCTCCCGAAGTTTGTACCGTACCCTCAAGTTTCTTACGAAGTTATGTATGTTCACGTTTCCCTATTATGTATGTATGTATGCTTTCGAATCATGTAAACGTTTTATGCCCCATGGATGCTAACAAAGAAAAATAAAGGACGATTCATAAGATAAAATACGCTTTCACAAAGGCCACAGTTACCGAAGTGAAACCCCCTATCGGGTATAGGCAGGCTATGGCCCTTTTACTGGGGCAATATAAGCAGGCAACGCGTCGCCTCACGAGTCGTCGCGATGAACATGTCCCTACGTTATGTTAAGCCACGAAGGTTATCACGGGCCATAAGATAAGAAATTGAGAAAACATGTTCAAGTATGATAAGGTCTCTACGCGAGACAAAGCAAGGTTCCTACTTGGATCAATATGATTTCACACGATACAAGTTATGCTTTACGTTACGCTTTCTTTACGATACAAGTTACACTTTATGAATGTTATGATCTTTGAAGTATCACAAGTATATGTATGTATGTATGACTATGAATTATGTTCACGATGCTCCATGGAAAAGTTAGTCATTTTTTGTTTTCCAAACCTACGGAGGGGTGTAGATGTAACTCACTGAGCTAGTTGAGCTCACCCTTTCACGTTACCCTTTTTTTCAGGTTTTAAGGACACGTAAGAACTAAGGAGTAGCAAGGCGTTAAGTTTATATGTGTTGACGTGTTGGCTTGAAGATGCTTATGTGCTCATATGTTGCAAATATGTTAGATAACTTGAAGAGATTATGTACATGTTGGTTATTTGTACTAAGAATGTGAAAGTTATGTAAGTATGTATATAAGACCTTGTATGAGCCTTGTATGATACCTTGAACAGTTCCCGGTTTATGCTCTGTTTATGTTAACAGTCGAGAGGACTAAATGATATTGAATTTTAAAGTTCCAACTTTATTTTCTTTACAAGTCAAATTGTTTAATGACGACATCATGTAATTTGTCAATTAAGATTCCGCAAATTTTTCCAAGAAATTTAAATCAAAACTTTAAAAATAACTCGTTTAGCCTCTCGACCAGCCGAGGCCGCACCGGCATGTCGCGCCCTCCTCCCGTTAAACGCAAAGTTTTTATTAATCGCTAATCGGGGTCGACGGGAGTGGGGTGTGACATTTTTGGTATCAGAGCTCTTGGTTATAGATATCTAGGGCTAGTAAACCTTAAGAACCCATTATGTCCTTACTTATGTGAAAATTTGTGTGCTTGTATGTTGTCATGATTCTATACTATGTTAGTATGACTCTAATATTTTAAGGCCTATGATAGTAAGTTAGATACCATGTTTATATGATTTTTTTTGTTGTGACGTATGTGCCTTAGTTCTTCCTTAAATGCTTATGTGAATTATGTGTAAGTTGTTATGCCCGACCATGTTTGAAATTAAAATGATCATTTATAATATATGGGTATGAATTATGTGTGAGTGATTTAAAGTCACATTTTTAGCTTTATTAGTCATGCATGAGACAAGAAATTAACATGGCGACTTTTCATCCCCACGAGGATATGAGTAACTTACCAACATGCCTCATATGAACACGATAAGGAACATGTTTATACCAAGGGTTCATGGATTCGTATAGTTGCATGGTTATAAATTCTTAGATATTTTCCTAAGTGTAAATAGGTAGGTTTCATGTCCAATGTAAAGTGATAAGTGGGATATTTGAAATGTTATGTCATGAAATGTTATATGCTATGATAAGTGTGTTTATGTGATTCATATGTTATCATGCTGTCTCTTTCATGTATGCACGGTGTGACATATGTAAATGCATGTACATGCTGTGTGAGGATCATGGAGTCTAAGTATGCTATGTTACTCGATTATGCATGATGTTTATAAGAAAAATAAAAGATTAAAAAGTACAACATGCTTTAAACTATGTTATTGGTTGTTCTAATTGAAGTGTGTATATGCGATAACTATGATTTTCATGCCCAAAATAAAGTGGAAAAAAATGTTTGTTATGATTTTTCATGAAACGTTATGTTATGTCCAAGTTATGTGCTTGAAGTATGTTTTTATTTGTACTAATTGAGCATATAAGTTACGTGATGTATTATGTGTGAGTTATCCATGTCATGTATGTTTTGTGTCCGATAAGTGATTTCCATGTAACATGTTTGTTATTAAGTGAATTAATTGTAATCCGAGCATGTCAAAAGTTCAGCCGATGTGCGAATGTCAAGTGTTTCGTCCGCTACATGTGCAAGTTGGACGAGCAGCTATATCATTATGATGGTATAAGTTGTTCCTGCTCTGCTGTACGGTCGAACGGGGACTTCTGACACAATTACGAGCTTGCTGGAGCGGTACAAAGTGACGACACAATGTATTGGTTCCCTCTCGTAAGCGTGAAAGACAGGACCTCTGAAACAATTACAAGCTTGCTGGAGCGGTACAAAGTGTGACGACACTTCGTATTGTTCCCTCTCGTAAGCGTGACAGGCTTGATGCATTTGGTATCCCGAGTTAAACGATAAGATGACCTATAAGGCTAAGTTGTGCAGTGATTTCATGTTAGTTAGAATTTTATATGATTTCATTCATATTATACATTCGTTAAGCGAGTTCGAGGACGAATTCTTTATAAGGTGGGTAGAATGTCGTGACCCTCATATTTATCTTACATGTTTAGATTTTTTAAGTGATGTTATTAATACCTAAATGAGTGTGTTCAGGTAAATATCGTGTAAAGAAGGCTAGACTTTCGTTATGAAAAGTTATAAAAGTTTAAGTAGAAGTCAAATTGTATGTTTGTTCCATTTGAAAACTATAATGTCTTTTTAAATAAGTTTAAGGTCTTTTGTGCAATATTTGTATGTGAAATAAAATATAGGGTAATTGACACTAAACCTACCTGCAAGATGTATTTTGGGACAGAAAACTCCCTGCACTTTCAATTTTCCACCACAAGCCCCTGCAATACACCAATGTGGGACACATAACCCCAAATTGATAACGGTGTTAAAAAACCTAACGGAACTTAATCACGTGCTGTCCACGTGATGGGCTATAACGTCCAACCCAGATTAGATTTGATCAAAACACTCTTATTTTTTATTAAAACAACACTCCTATCTATTGTGTGTTTTAATAACCACATTATTCGTTTTTATCAAAACAGGGAGGAGCTAGGGCACTCACGACGATTTCGAACGCCGAGTGGTATCAAAATAGAAGAACACAGAGATCGATTGAGATGTGGAGGCGAAGTGTCTTTGGTGAAGGTTGACGCTTTCTAAAAAAGTGGGCCATGACGGCAGTGATGGTGAAGGTGGGTGGCGGTGATGGGTCGTGGTGGTGGTAGTGGTGGTTATTGGTGGTGGAGGTCTTTAGTATGAGTTGTGCTCCCTCACTCAGCGGGAAATGGCTTACGGATTTGAAATGTGTACATCCTTTTACATCATTTGAGGGAATATATTTTACAGGAAAATATTTTACCCCCAACCAAATAACAATAAAACACCAATACAAGGTAAAACATTTTACAGGAAAATGTTTACCACCAACCAAACGGAGCCTAAGTGCCTGTTTGGTCTCGCAGAAAGCATCTCTTAGCCTCCCTGTGAGTAAACCTGCAGCATCCTGAAACATAGAACCGCCATCAGTCTGGGATAAAGTTGATGTCTTCAATTCATTACATCTTAGAATTTACTAGGTCGACTACTCTAACTTGGTTAGAATCATATGGGCAGCAAGAGCTGCAAACATAATCAGACAACTAAAATATTAAAAAATCATGATGAAGCATGATCAATACGTAGCAAGAGCTCCAAAATTGTGAAACCAAAGCTGTGAACTTCATCATCCAACTAAAACATCCAAAAATCCATAATTTGACATCCTAACCGTTCATATTCAACCTTATTGTGACAACCAAAAAATCAAAATACAACCAAAACTTTTGTTTAAGTACACAACCAAAAGCCATGTCTTCTAAATGAAAAAACCGAAGCAACCACAACCTTCATTTTGTATACTTTTGCAGCTTAGTCGTATCCTCTGCTTAGAACTTCGGTTCAATTGAAGAATCCCCTCATAGATGGACCGGGCACATCAGATTGGGGAGGAGTCGAAGAAAAGCATGAAGCAAAAAATGATTGAGTTCTTGGAATACTTGAGCCTGCCATCCCTCTGCCAATGCCTCCACCTCTAGCACTTGAATGCCTTCCTATTCCTCTTCCAGATGATGTAGTTGTTGGTGTAGGAACTGCTGAATATGTTGCTGTTTGTGGTGTTGCTGCAGGTGCATTAGGCCTAGACTGTCCTCTTCCCCTACCCTTACCTCTTCCTCTTGCATTTTTTGGTACTGGAACTGAGCCACTTCTTGGTGCTGCGTGCTCTTCTACCGATGCATCAGCTCGTGCTGCTGGTTTTGGTGCAATGCCACTGTGACCAGCTGGAGCGTAGCTTGAGGTAGTTGGGACATGAGGTGGAATAAAGCTAGAAGTAAATGATCTTTTCTTTGGTCTTCCTCCTTTGTTCTTAGGCAAAGTCTGTGCATAATTTTGAACGGCAGCTCTTGCACTAGTCTCAGCTGACTGTTATATGAAAAAAATCATTAAGTCAATTTCCACAAGAAACGAGTTAGCAAAAATTTTGCAGACAACATATTTATTCTCCAACAAAATCAAAGGAATTTTCAGTTGCCGATGCGAACAACTCTGCCTGTAGACACTAACTAGATAAACAATATGGTTCCCTTGAACTCTACTAGCAGTTGCATTACTTGTCAGATAGTAAGAGCCTAAATAAGTTATAAGAGCCTAAATAGGTTACAAATCAAGAATCATTCTGATTTTGAAGAACCAACATGGAGATTCCAAATATAGAATCAAGAATCATTCTTATTATATAGACAAGACTCTTTTTTATAGGAAAATAGACAAGACTTTTTATGTAGACAAGACATAGATAAACAATATGGTTCCCTTGAACTCTACTAGCAGTTGCATTACTGGTCAGATAGTAAGAGCCTAAATAAGTTATAAAATTAAGAATCATAGTATAATAAGAGCCTAAATAGGTTACAAAATCAAGAATCATTCTGATTTTGAAGAACCAGCCCGGAGATTCCAAATGTAGAATCAAGAATCATTCTTTTAATATATAGACAAGACTCTTTTTATAGGAAAATTGACAAGACTTGTTATGTAGACAAGACATAGATACAACAAAACATACCTTATCTTTCCATCTTGGCATGTTCTTCCGCTGGTGTTCCAAATTAGGTGGATTTATGCATGACCTAGCATTGTGACCACTCAAGCCACAGTTACCACACACCATAACCTTTTTTCCAGTCCTAACATATCTCCCATCACTAACTGGTTTAAGGTTCCTCTTTTTCTTCCTTCCTGCAAATATGTATGAAATTCATAAGTAATTATCATATAAAAACAAGTATATGTGGCCATATATATGAAAAACACACCTGATTGTATCTCCTCAGCTGATTTTCTCCTTGGCCTACCAGGTTGTTGGTGATAATATGGTGGTAGTGGTGGAGCACAGTTCATTCTCTTCCATAATGCAGGCCCATTTATTGGATAAACCACCCCCTTATATGCTTTCATGTATGTTGACACTAGGTAGTAGTCACTCATATAGTCTTCCGGAGAATGCATTTTGTGGTAGATGGCGGATATTGCATGACTGCAAGGAATACCTGTGAGTTGCCATTTCCTACATCCACATGTTCTGTCATTCAGATCAACTCTGAGTAGCCCTCCATCTATTACTACAATCTGGTAAATACCATCTGCAACTTCTTTAGGAGTACATTTTCCTGCTTCAATCTTCAATTTCTCAAGAATTTCTTGAATGTTGGGACATATCTTACCAAAATACTTGGACATGAAGACTCTTCTCTCATTAAGTCTCTCCATTAGCAACTCCCTTATGCTCTCTAGCAAGGTGAGAATTGCCTTTTCCCTGGCATCTTTAATAGCACCATTCAGACTCTCACAATTGTTGTTTATCTGCAAGTCTGTTTTGCAATATGTATTGAAAAATGCCCTGCACCAGTGTGATGGATCCTTCTCATTAAGCCATTCAAACGCTCCTTTGGATGCGGCCTTAATCTCATACATAACACTCTCAAACTCTGGTTCAGTAGTTGCTTGGGCAGCTTTATAAAACAACAACTTCAACATTAAACCCTTGTTCTCAGTCATGAAGTTTGAGTACATATGCTTCACACAAAATCTGTGCTCAGAGTTAGGGAAGTCTTCAGCCAATGCAGGGATTAACCCCTGCCAGAAATGACACAATTACAACAATAAGAGAAAAGGAGAGAACGGAGAATAAAATTGAATCATGCAATTTAACTTGACATACCTTTTGTTTATCTGAAATGAATGTCCAATGGTGGGAATTCTGTATTTCCAAATCCTCTTTAACAAATGCTAGAAACCATTTCCAAGTTTCTTTTGTCTCACCTTCAACAATGGCATAAGAAAATGGGTAGCTTTGGTTGTTACCATCTAAACCCACGGCTATTAAAACCTGTCCAGTGTGAGTTCCCCTCAAGTGTGCACCATCAAGCCCAATAATAGGTCTACATCCTTCTTTCATACCCTTCTTCAGTGCTCCAAGACATACATACAATCTTTGAAAGACTGGCTCTCCGTTGTCTCCATCCACAGTCTTGATGAATGCGGTTGTACCAGGGTTTGATGTCACAACTTCATTTAAGTAGTCATACAACCTACCATATTGCTCCTTATCACACCCTTCTATCATCTCTCTTGCCTTCCTCCTTGCTTTAAATAACTGTTTTCTAGAAGGACATACTACCCAATATACTTGTATTTTATCTTTCAATGTCTGAATGGGGATTTTGGGGTTGGATCTCACCTCTTGTAGATACTTGCTAGCAATCCAAGTTGAGGTGGCTAGCTTGTTACGGAAGACTCTGTGACATGTGTGAGCATCATTGAGGTACTTGACTTGCATAGTGCTTTCATCCTGCATTCTAGACACATAAATTTCCCAATTACAGCCCTCCGCACAACCAGCCCTCAGTTTTGGCCCATCATTTTTTATTTATCTGATTTGCTTTCCATTCTTGATTGCATAGTCTCTCAATGCACATCTGAATTCATTGGGGCTTGAGAACAACATTCCTGTCTTGAATTTAATCTCCTTCATGTCAACTTTAGGGTTAAACTGAGTGTATTTAACCTGCACAACAAATAATTGCATTCCAACATTAGATACTATCACTTTAGGGCATACGCAATATATGCTTTAACCAATGCAATTCATACCTGCGAATCCTCATCAGAAGAATCAATGAAGTCACTACAATTCTCATCAATTGAACCCCCATGGTCACTCTCCAAATGATTCACATCGTTGAAATCACCAACCCCAAGTGGATCATCTTTGGGCACTTCAGTTAGTACACCACCCCACTCTACCTCCCTGTCAATGGCTTCTTCATATACATCGTCGTCATCCCCATCTGCACTGGATTCTTCACCTTCGTAGAAACTGTCACTATTGGAATCATATTCTGCATGGACAACCTCCACTTCTTCTAAGTCATCCAAGATTATATTGTTGACCGCATCTACACAAAAAAAGAAAAATACTTAATAAGTAATCCATTCAACTTAACCACTTTGCATAAATATATGTAACAGAATATCAGTCTTAACCAAATTCTAGCTTCGACACAAGACGGATCAGAACATGTAATATAATATGCATAACGTAATACAGGACAATAAACTAAACGAAAATCAGAAATCCAGAAGCTGCATTCCATTAATTTTGTTTAAACAATAAAATACATTGACAATACAAGAAGTTTAATAAGATAAACAAAAATCAGAAATCCAAGATTCGTTCCTATTAATTGTGGTTAAACAATAACAAACATTAAGATAAAATAATGCCTCCAAAATCATGGACCAATTCCAAAACATGGTCCATTGAGATAACACAGATGCCTCAAACCCTTTGTTATACTCATACTAATCCCTATTATATACTCAAAAAACTTACAGGTGGCCTTAACCAAGAAATTAAAAAATCCTAAGCACCAGACCTTCAAAATGGTTGCTTTTAGAAGCATCAACGATGTTAAGGAATTAAAAAAATACTAAGCATCATACTTTCAAAATTGTTGCTTTTAGAAGCATCAAGGAATTGATAGTAACACAGAAGAGGAATTACATTGGAAAACCTCTTCATTATACGAGCAAAGAAGAAAACTGACCTGTACTATTGCCGACTTGAATTCGCGTACGAGACTCATCTTCTGCCGGTACTTCTGACCGATTGCTACCCAAACCATCTGATGCTGCAATCGAACTTGACCTCGGACCAAAGACACTTCGCCTCCACATCTCAATCGATCTCTGTGTTCTTCTATTTTGATACCACTCGGCGTTCGAAATCGTCGTGAGTGCCCTAGCTCCTCCCTGTTTTGATAAAAACGAATAATGAGGTTATTAAAACACACAATAGATAGGAGTGTTGTTTTAATAAAAAATAAGAGTGTTTTGATCAAATCTAATCTGGGTTGGACGTTATAGCCCATCACGTGGACAGCACGTGATTAAGTTCCGTTAGGTTTTTTAACACCGTTATCAATTTGGGGTTATGTGTCCCACATTGGTATATTGCAGGGGCTTGTGGTGGAAAATTGAAAGTGCAGGGAGTTTTCTGTCCCAAAATACATCTTGCAGGTAGGTTTAGTGTCAATTACCCTAAAATATAGCATTCTAGATTTAATTGAATGTTTTGCATACACCATGTACTTGCATCAATATGAAACTGCTAGTGTGCATGATATGATTTGAAACTTACTAGTTTTTACTTATTTTGGTGTGACCACCACACCCAATTATTTTGGGACTATATAAGCACAAGTTGCATCATTGTCATCATTTTTCTCCATATTTTCTCACTCAAGAATACCACAAAGCTCTCATTTCTCTCATCTTAACTTCATTCCCGGTTTTGTTCTTGACCCTCCACAAACATGGTCTAGAAATCAATTTTTTGATGTTCTAAGTGTGGAAAACTCATATTGGGTGTTAGTATATCAAAGAGGTAGCAAGTTTTGAGCATCTTCTTCAAGTTTGAAGCCCTACGAGCCATTATTCATGTCTTCCCCAAACCCACATCAAGAACACCATGAAAGTGAGGGTAAGTTCTACATCTATGCATCTACATCATGATTTTGTTCATTCACTCCTCCTTCTTGTGATTCCATGGAAAATCTTTAGTTTCATGTTAGTGGATCATCATTTTTATGAAATTTTTTAGCATTGACCATCACAATTGTATGATGGCATAGTGGGTTTGTGGTTGCATGCTCTTGATTAATCACCATCCTCTTGATCTAGACACATGCATGTACAAAAATGAGTTTGTTGGGTATGTATGTATATTCTTTAGATCTTTTGATAGTCTAATTTCAAATCTTTGTAGAGTATTTCTTGCATGCAACAAGTTTTTCAAGTAGAGAAAACCATAAATTTCATGTTTTGAGCATATTTTTACATAGATGGGAAAAATATTTACAATTTTCAGAAAATTAAAATAAAATTACGGTTTGTGTATTTTTATGTGATATTTCTACAGTAATAATTTCAGAGACATTGGACTCGTATCTAATTTTTAATCTGCAAAAAACCAGTTCTGTTTTGACACTCTGCTCAAGCTCAGACCAGTAATATTTTTCATAAATTTGATTTACTTATTCTACTCCAATGGTGACAAAATTTGGACATGTTGTTCACAGGAGTGTCGTTCACTTCCAGTTAAAATTTCATAATTTTTAGAATTAATATGAGTATTTTATGAATTTATTTCCAAGACTGCTTTTCAGCCTCTGTTTTACACCTAAACAACTCTGAAAGTTAATGTTTAAAAATACTTACAAGTTTTCATTTTTTTATATTGTTGTATGTTATCAGTAAACTCTTTATATATGTTATGTCAAAATTTTGGGTCCTAAATAATTAGTTTGAGCCACCTATGAATTTCCAAACTAGCGATGGTTACACTTTGCTTATGAGCATAATCTAGAAGTTTATCAAGTTTATTAAAGCTAGATTATTTAAGTTCATTTTTAGTTCATAATATGTCATATTGAGTTTATGTGTTGCATTAGACATGTCATATGCATCTAATCAAGTATATGGTTCTAGATATGAATATGTGAGAAGTTAGTTCATCTTGCATTGATAAGCCTAGTAACGTTTAGCTAAGTGATTTGAGCATGTGCTATGTTTGGAATGATTTCGTGCCAAGTGATTATATGCTATGTTTGAAATGATTTCGTGCTAAGTGCTTATATGTATGATTTGTAGCATTATTTGCTATTTACGTGACGTGGAGTTGATGCTCGTACGATTGAAGATGATTGAATTTGGACTAAGGATTATTAAGTCAATGGATTAATCTCGCAAGTTGAGTTACCCTACCTCCCGAAGTTTGTACCGTACCCTCAAGTTTGTTACGAAGTTATGTATGTTCACGTTTCCCAAATATGTATGTATGTATGCTTTCGAATCAAGCAATGTTTTATGCCCCATGGATGCTAACAAAGAAAAATAAAGGATGATTCATAAGATAAAACACGTTTTCAGAAAGGCCACGGTTACCGAAGTGAAACCCCCTGTCGGGTATAGGCAGGCTACGGCCCTTTTGCTGGGGCAATATAAGCAGGCAACGCGCCGCCTCACGAGCCGTCGCGATGGACATGTCCCTACGTTATGTTAAGCCACGAAGGTTATCACGGGCCCTAAGATAAGAAACTAAGAAAACATGTTCAAGTATGATAAGGTCTCTACGCGAGACAAAGCAATGTTCCTACTTGGAACAATATGATTTCACACGATACAAGTTATGCTTTACGTTACACGTTCTTTACGATACAAGTTACACTTTATGAATGTCATGATCTTTGAAGTATCACAAGTATATGTATGTATGTATGTATGTATGTATGACTATGATTAATGTTCACGCGCTCCATGGGAAAGTTAGTTATTTTTGTTTTCCAAACCTACGGAGGGGTGTAGATGTAACTCACTGAGCTAGTTGAGCTCACCCTTTCACGTGACCTTTTTTTTTTCAGGTTTTAAGGACACGTAAGAACTAAGAAGTAGCAAGGCGTTAAGTTTATATGTGTTTAAGTGTTGGCTTAAAGATGCTTATGTGCTCATATGTTGCAAATATGTTAGATAGCTTGAAGCGATTATGTACATGTTGGTTATTTGTACTAAGAATGTAAAATTTATGTAAGTATGTATATAAGACCTTGTATGAGCCTTGTATGATACCTAGAACAGTTCCCGGTTTATGCTCTGTTTATGTTAAGAGTCGAGAGGACTAAAAGATATTGAATTTTGAAGTTCCAACTTTCTATTCTTTACAAGTTAAATTGTTTATCATGACGACCCCAAGTAATTTGTCAATTAAGCTTCCGCAAAGTTTTCGAAGAAATTTAAGTCACTATTTTAAAAAATAATTCGTTTAGCCTCTCGACCAGTCGAGGCCGCACCGGCATGTCGCGCCCTCCTCCCGTTAAATGCAAAGTTTTTATTAATCGCTAATCAAGGTCGGTGGGAGTGGGGTGTGACACCTAAACCCCTGTGCTTGATTAGTTGATACTTGATGACGAAAGACAAAGTATTTTGACACATTAATCTAATCGATCTGTTTGACTTAGTTTTGCAGGGATATTTTGTTTCCTATTTTACAGGATTTATTTCTTAACCTATCTTTAGCAGGAAAAGAAATTATGTGATGATTTGTTTCTCTGATCAATCCTGCTGTGTTTGGAAGTTCATAACAGATGTTTATACAATATCAAATCAGTATCATTGAAGATACTGAGAAAGTATCTGTTGGAGAAGCTGTTAGAGAAGTCAAAGGTGAAGCTACACAATAGGGAAGTTTGTTAAGAGAAGATCCTGAAGATCTGCATTTCAAACTGCTTTATAAAAGAAGGAAAGCTGAAGCAATGAAACGGGACAATTACGGGAGACACTCGAAAAAATGCAGGGATTGACAAGCAACAAAGAAGCAGATTCATTTCTCTCAATCCAAGCATCTGAAGAACACTGCATACTCACTGCAGATTCAGCTGTAGTGTTCTTCTCTTATGAACTTCATTTGTATATCATTTTTATAATACTTCTTGTTCTTATTCTCAAGGATTGTTCAAGGTGAACAATAGAGAATTCTTATTTAATCTGATAGCTAGAGGAGATACTAGATAGGTTAGTGAGAACCACATACTGTAACAGAGTAATGCATCTCTCTGTGCTTGAGATCTAAGGCTTAGCCGTTGTTTAATAAGAATTGAGTTGAAAATCCTGCAAGGAGAAGATCCCTGAGATAGGGACGTAGGTCCAAGTGGACTGAACTCTATATATCTTGTGTCTCTTGCATTTACTTTTTAGCTCCATACTTAGCTCTTTTGCAGCATTCAAAACAGTTTAATTTCAAGGGCCTTGAAATAGACTTATCTTTTATGCTTCAACTATTTTCATTCCAATGGCTTGAAACTCATTTCAAGGCCTTGAAACTCATTACATTTCTTTTTAGAACCACTTCTCTTGCAAGTTTAGCAAAATTTGGCATACTATATTCACCCCCCTTCTAGAGTATTGATCCTGTATTTCTACCTACCGTACACCCCTTCAATTGGTATCAGAGTTTGTATCACTGCATAGATTTAACCATCTTGTGATTATGAGTACTGTAGGTGATGGTGGTTTCTCTCAGGGAAGAGTTGCTAACAGACCTCCTCGATTATGTTGAGACAATTTTGTTCACTGGAAAGCTTTGATGAAAATGTTCATCATTGATCAAGATATAGAACTTTGGACTATCATTCAGAATGGTCCTCACACTTTCTACACATAGAAAGATGGGATTAAAACCCCCAAATCTAAAGACTCACTCTCTGCTTCTGAGTAAGAAAACTTTTCCAAAAATTATAAAGCTATGAATCTCTTATATTGTGCTTTGAGTGCAGATGAATTCAATAGGATCTCAGGTTGCAAGACTGCCAAGGAGATTTGGGATAAGATTGTGGTGACCTTTGAAGGAACCATCCAAGTCAAGCAAACCAAGATCAACATATATCTCAGGCAATATGATCTATTAAAGATGAATGGAGATGAGTCAATCAGAGACATGTTCAAAAGATTCACTGACATTGTCAACAATCTTGATTCATTGGGAAAACACATTTCCAATGAAGAAAAAGTTAGAAATATTCTGAGAAGTCTTCCAAAGACTACTTCTATTGAGGAAGCCCAAGATCTCTCATTACTTCAACTTGATGACCTACAAAGAAAGGTCCTTACACATGAAATATCCATGAATGAAGTTGGTGTAGAATTACCAGAAGGTGTCTAGAACCTAGCTCTCAAGGAAAAGGAGAATGAGCCATCTCAAATCCTTGAAACTGAAGATGATAATGAATATCCAATTGCTTTGATTTCCAAAGCCTTGACCAGAATTCTTCAAATGAAGAAGAACTTTGGAAATAAAGACTTCAGCAGAGATAGACACAGATCCTTCTGTAGCAAAGACTATAAAGGTAAATCTTCATCACATTGTAATAAGCCTAAAGTCATGAATTGATTTGCTTGTGGTGATGCATGACACTTGATCGGAGACTGTCCACACAAAAAGAGAAAGAGCTTTCAGAAGAAAGATCATGATAGAAGAAAGAAAACTATAATAGTTTCCTGGAGTGATTCAGAAACCTCAAGTGACTCTGAATTTGGAGAAGAACATGCCAACCTATGCTTCATGGCCAAGCATGATGAAAGTTCTGAAAAGAACAATGAGGTAATGGTAAACTGCTTGATTTCAAAACCAACAGAAGCCCTCTCTAATTATCTTAGAACAATGCTTTTAAATGAAGAGGACTATCTGGAAGACATTTGAGTTTTGAAAGAAAAAGTTCATGAGCAAGCAAAATAAAACTTTCATCTTGTTTGCCTGAATCAACAGCTTGAAATTTCTCAGAAGAAAACTGACTGTGATTTCAAGGCCTTGAAAACCAGTTTCAAAGCCTTGAAAACATAATTCAAGGTAGTAGTCACTGAGAACTCTCTTCTGAGTGACAGTATTGTTAATCTAAGACATCAAGTTGATGAATTGGATAAAAAAAAGACTACTCTAACTGAGAAACTTCAAGAATTTGAATCAGTCAAAACAAAACTTGCGGGCTCATAACACAACTTGAACTTTATTCTTGGAGGTATCTTAAAGTCTGTTAAATTGGTATTGGATACAATCCAAATTTACCCAAAGAGAACAATACCAGACTTGTGAAAGCCGAAAGCAGAACATCTCCTAAGTTCCATTACTGCAATAAGATTGGTCAAGTTAGGATGACTTGTCCTTTTAGAAGAAGAGACCCTCACATAATGAGGAATAATTTTCCATTCCAACTCAAATGACAAGTTAGACAGATTTAGGTTCCTAAAGGGGTTAAACCACCTAACATAGTTGACCCTGAATATGAACCTAAATTCCACACTTGGTCTAACAGCTGGGTAAGGCAGTGAATGGTGTTTGCAGGTTGTCACCAAGACCAAAGAACGGAAATGGTTTATGGACAATGGTTGCTCAAGACACATGAGTGGAAGAGATCTCTATTCTCAGAATTGAAAGAGAAATATGAAAGTTCAATTACAATTGGTGACAAAGGCAAATGCAGCATTCTTGGTATTGGTAAAGTTGGTACAGATTCTGAAAGTTCCATTTCTGATGTATATCTAGTTGATGGTTTGAAATTTAACTTGCTTAGTGTATCTCAACTTTGTGATAATGGTAACAAGGTTATCTTTGACAAAGATAAATGTGTGGTGCAAGATGAGAAATATGGAAATTTCATCCACACTGCCTTTAGATCAAACAATGTTTATACTTTTCAAACTAACAAAGTTGCTGGAGAAAACATGAAGTGTCTCAAGGCCTTGAAAGAAGATTCAAAGCTTTGGCACAGAAAGTTGGGACACATTAGCTTGCATACCTTGAACAAGCTAGTTTCCAAAAACTTAGTAATATGTCTACCCTCTATCAAGTTCAAAGATGAAGAAGTATGAAAGGCATGTGCACAAGGCAAGCAAACTAGAATCTCATTCAAACCAAAGAACTTTTTAAGTACTACTAGACCAATTTAATCGCTGCATATTGATCTTTGTGGTCCTATGAGAACTAATACATGCTTGTTAATGTAGATGATTCTTCTAGATATACATGGGTTATGTTTCTTAGAGAAAAATTTGAAGCTCTCACTGAAATTTCAAAGCTTTGAAGAGAACTTCAAACTTTGAAAAACTTACCAATTGCTTCAATCAGAAGTGATCATGGTAGAAAGTTTGATCAACTAGATTTTGATGTATTATTTTCTAAGCATGGTATCTCTCATAACTATTCTGCTCCTAGAACTCCTCAACACAATGGAGTTTTTGAAAGAAAGAAAAGGACTATTGAAGACATGTCAATATGATTCTGGAAAACAAATTGCCAGAGTATTATTGAGCAGAAGCTGTGAATACAACAAACTATATTCTTAATAGGTGCTTGATCAGACCTATTCTGAAGAAGACCCCTTATGAGCTGTTCAAAGGAAGAAAGCCAAACATTTATGACTTCAAACCTTTTGGTTGTACTTGATTTGTCCATAATAATGGTAAGGACAATCTTGGTAAGTTTGATGCAGGAATTGATGAAGGTATTTTTCTTGACTATTCACAGACAATCAAAGCCTATAGAGTTTATAATAAAAGAACCAAGCTTGTTGAAGAAAGCATTAATGTTATAATTTGATGAAAGCTATGATGGTTATTTGAGTGATGATTTTGCAGATCTTAATATGAACAAGCATGATTCAGATACTGAAGAAGAATCCTCAAAAGGTTCCAAGGAAATGTTACAGGAACAAAGAAGGAATTTTCAAGGCCTTGAAAATAAGGTTCAAATCCTTGAAACAGAACCTCCATAGAAGACAACAGAACAAGCTACTACTTCAAGTTGTCAAAGACTTGAAAAACAAATTAGAGAGCTTGAAACTTGGACACCAGGGAAGAGATTCAAATATCTCATCTCATCCTGCTGATAACATTATTTCTGATCCAACCACTGGTATACAAACCGGATCACAATTGAAGAATCTTTGTGATTTTAATGCTTTTATCTCTCTTGTAGAACCTAAAACTGTGAAGGAAGCATTACAAGAAGCATAATGGATCATAGCTATGCAAAGTGAGCTCAATGAGATTGAAAGGAACAATGTTTGGAATCTAGTTCCTCCACCAACAAATCAGTCTGTCATTGGTACCAGACGGGTATTCAGAAACAAGTTAGATGAGAATGAAAAGGTAATCAAGAACAAAGCTAGATTGGTAGCTCAAGGCTACAATAAGAAAGATGATATTGACTATGAAGAAAATTTTGATCCTGTCGCCAGTCTTATGAGCAGAGAATTTGAAATGAGCTTGATGGGAGAATTGAACTTCTTTCTTGGACTTCAAATTTCATAAGATAAAGAAAGGCATATTCCTACATCAAAGTAAGTACACAAGAGATTTGCTAAACAAGTTAAATATGTCTCAATCCAAAGAGACCAAGACCCCCATGATTTCGACATTGTCTTTAGAGAAAGATGAATCTGGTAAGAGTGTGAATGTGAAAGAGTATAGAGGTATGATTGGATCATTACTCCACCTCACCGCTAGTAGATTAGATATCATGTTTAGTGTTTGCATGTGTGCTAGATTTCAAGCTGATCCTAAAGAGTCACACTTGATTGCAGTTAAGAGAATATTTAGATATCTCAATGGTACCAAAGACATAGGGCTTTGGTATCCTAAACAATCTAACTTCTCTTTGTGTGGCTATTCAGCTGCTGTTCAGGATATAAATTTGAGAGAAAGAGGAAATCAAGATGCTGTCAATTACTTGGATCATCTTTAATCAGCTGGCATTCAAATAAGCAAAACTCAGTTGCACTATCAACAGCAAAAGCTGAATACATAGCAGCTGAAGCTTGCTGTTCACAAGTGTTATGGATAGCACAACAAATTAGAGACCTTGGATTTGTTTTCAGAGATATACCTATAAAGTGTGACAACACAAGTGCAATATCAATTATAAAGAATCTAGTTGAGCATTCAAGAACAAAGCATATTGGTGTTAGACATCACTTTATCAGAGATCATCAGAGTAAGGCATCTCTCTATGCTTGAGATCTAGGGCTTCGCTGTTGATTAATAAGAATTGAGTTGAAAATCCTTCAGGGAGAAGATCCCTGAGGTAATGACGTAGGTCCAAGAGGACTGAACTCTATATATCTTGTGTCTCTTGCATTTATTTTTCATTTCCATACTTAGCTCTTTTGCATCATTCAAAACAGTTTCATTTCAAGGGTTTGAAACTCATTTCAAGGCCCTGAAATAGACTTATCTTTTATACTTAAACTCTTTTCATTCCAAGAGCTTGAAACTCATTTCAAGTCCTTGAATCACTCTTCACTCATGACATTTTTTTTTAAACCACTTCTCTTGCAAGTTTAGCAAAAGTTAGCATACTCTATTAAACACCCCTTCTAGAGTATTGATCCTGTATTTGTACCTACTGTACACCCCTTCAAAAACTAAAAAGAGAAACATAGTTAACATTGATTTACTGCAGATAAATGTTTAGACACTTTGGATTGTATTCAAGAACTACTAGGTAAAATTTTAAACATTACGGAGAGTACATTTGGCATAGTTTTACATTATGTTGTCCTCCTCGTTCAAAATAACAAGTAGATATGTATGTGTGATATATTTTGGTCAATAAACATCTTTACGAAGACGTTCTCAACTACCAACCCCGAATAAATGTAAGACTTATTATACATTGTAATGCAACACATGAGTTTTCCATACATGCAATACAAGACATTGTAATGCAGTTATGAAAGTATGAATCTCTCATATATATGACAAGTGTATACCATATGTAATCTACATATGATAGCTATGGGTCAATGACCATCTGTATGAGGATGTGCTCACTGAACACTCCAATCACCACTTAAGAATGATAGTCCATTATAATACAACGATGAAACTTACATACACATACTACAACACATTGTAATGCAAGCATGAAAGTGGATACTATAATACTTAAGTGTGAATGAATTTGGCCAATAGATCATTTCCCATAATATGCAAGTGTAATAGTACCATAGGCAAGTGGATTCCATAACCACGTATCTACTATAGTAATACTACAAAGTATAGTCAACGTCAATGGGATGATACAAGTGGATACTAACAATTCAAATTGTGGTACCTTATGTTCAATGATATTGTGTATGAGTCGTCAAAAACTGTAACCATATAAACCACTAATGTGTGATTTTCCCCTATAAGAGTGAAGGTAACCGGCAATATTGTATTATATATTTCTCACAACAATATGCTCTAATTTGGATGATTTTTAAATTAATGTGTTTCGTCACATCTTCGCATCTAAAGTATTAAATTACGTATCCAAGTTTTGCATACTGTATTTTATTTTAATATTGTCACAAAATATTTAGAAATTAAATATTTATAAATATTTCGATACATGTATTATACCCCAACTAGCAAATGACCCATGCCCGACGGGCACTTATAATATATCACTTGACTCACCCGGCCGTGGCTTTATGGCAATCATAAAATATATATTATTTAACTTATATTTTGTTTCTTGAGATAAATTTTGATAATAAATTTATATAAAATTATTTGTTTATGTTAACAGACGATTAATAATGAATTAGATAAAGACACATTCTTTTAGTTCTAAGATACATTTCAAAAATATTATCCAAGATAAAGATGGATTTTGAAATAGTAAGTTAGATGAAAGAGAGATTTTAAGATATAACAATATCTTATCATTTATACGTTTTAACTAATTTTTCTTTTAACAATGTCTATAATAAAAAAGAATTGAAGATCAACGAATCAAAATGTTTTGAGACATTTATTAAGATTGAATGGCTAGGATGTTCCCGTTGACTATTTTTTGGAGGGAAACACCTAGCTGATTTATTATATAGATGTTAAACTATGAGTCAAATGTCAAGGAAAAACAACCATGTTCACATAGGTTAAATGCATATATTGGTCTTGAGCATCAGGCTGACCTGCAAGAGCAAACACATAATTGTGTACATATTGTAGAGAATCTCTAAACTTAATAACTTCAATATAAATATTATACTTAGTCTAATGTTGGAGAAGTTCTATTTTTCTAAAATGTGCTATGATACAAATTGTACAACTTCAACGATGTAAACTCATGCTAACTACATATTTTACACTATATGTTTGTCATAAAAAAGTCAAATTCATTCAATCCCAAGGAAGCTCAATCTCAATCCATAAACCTAGTAACATGATATGTTTTTTAACTAAGAAGTGAAATGTAAAGCACCTGATCTGTAAACTATAATTGAATAAAATCGTAGAGCACATAAACTCTAATTCTATATGGATAAAAATTTAAAGCACCTAAGCCATGTCTGGATAAAAGCCTAAAACACCCAGTTAGGATTTACAACATTCTTTAATGGGTTGCAATCATTTACACATTTTTCGATCTATTATTTTTATGTCTTGTGCAATTCGCTTATCTATTATATTCGTTTTCTTATGGGAGTGTAGACAACATCTAACAAGCCTTCACCCAAGTCTACAGTTCAAGTATCTTCTCCAATCAGGCGTGATCATGCATCACCCAAGGTGGTAGCTTCCCTACCCATCAACCAGTTTCTCTGTTGAAAAAAAACAATGTTAGTCCAATGAACTGAGCAGGAGTAGGGAGAGAGAGAGGGAGAGAGAGATAGTCGGACAAGGGGCCAAAGAGAACCTCTCAAAGAGTAAGGATGTTGGATCAGTTTGTCCGTGTCATAATATTATAATGTTTACAACATCAGAGATTGGGAGATTGTGTGGACACATCATGGCATTCCAAGACAAGTTAGCAAGTAATGTCTGCAGTCTTATGTTTCTTTCTTTTCTGTTTAAGTATCTATCCATATGTTCTGTAATATATTCTACTTTGTCCAAATATGATTGTGGAGCATATGTATGCTTTTTCATGGCACATCTGAGATACCTTATCCCCCAAATATGATAGAAAACAATGGAGATTTATTACGATATGGGTTGTCAATTTCATTGGTCGTTCCACGTACAACGACAACATGGAAGTATTTCTTGAAGATATGAACAGCTTCAAAGCTCAGAAAAAAAATGATGATGTATTCACCAAGAAGTACAAGAAGATACCTACAGTCTTTTCAGTTTAGAAGGTCGTTACCTTTGAGCAGGGCGGTCCATTATGATCTCACAGTGGTTTTGTATTTAAAAACAATTGACTAATTTATGTTGGATAATGTGGTTGGTGGATGTTATTGTGCTTGTAAGGTTGAATGTGATTTCAAAACAATTAACTTGTATGATTTTTGTTCAGATGATTGACATTATTTTCTGGTTGTTTATGATTTCTGTTTGACTGACTTAGACTTTTATTTGTTATTTTGTCATGTCAGTTTATCACTCATAACCACATTCATTACTTTCTTTCCTATGTTACTAAGCTAACACTTGCTCTTTGGTTTTAGAGTAGTCAAACATGTCATTATGGCCAATTTACTTCCCTTCTATGTCCAACAACCAACCACCCACTCACTTCTTCTACTTATACACCAGCCCACTCTTTCACAATCATATCTGCCATTTACACATCCTCCTCCAAATATCCCAACTTCGCATTACCACCATGTCACATACCTCCTTTAACTCCTCCTCCCACAAATTTCATCGTAACACCGAGTCTCGACCAAGATATTATAACATGTCCTCACAGAAAGAACCTAGGTAGAGATGTCTTCTGTGCCCTCTACGTCAGGGGTCTCAATGCGCCTACTTCGTATGGTCCGATGAAGAACCTCCATGCTTTTTGCGAGGAAACAGTGCAACTATGGTCAACAATTATTGCAACAACGAGGCAAATGAAATTTGAAAATGAAGAAATGCTAAAGAGTTAAAGGATAGCGCACAAATGCATCGCCATTCTTGCATTTGCGTTACTTTTCGCTGTGCTTGTTATTTTTTTAGGTGAAACGACCGTCTCAAGGTGTGCTTGTGTCCATTGCTTATGTATAAAGCTTCGATGCTTGCAAATCTGCTGTAATAGCTTATTTGTTCAGCATTGTTTACATTTTTATTTGATTCATTTCAATTTCGTATATTTCACTTCAGTTTTTTCCATTTTAATTATTTTTATCTTTAGCTTTATCTTAAACTTTACATTTTTATCCATTTTCTATAAATTTCTATCCGAGTTTCGGATGACGACGCCCTGGGGTCCAATTTTTTATCCTTTTGCTGGTAAAACCGTAATTACCGGCTGAAACTGGCTAAGTAGGTTTATTTTCGTGGGGCCAGGACGTACAGTAGCCTTCCCCTTTATAAATAAATAATTAAATGTCACATGCAACGCACGTGCATAAAACTATTATATAAAAGTATTTGGAGTACTTGTGATGTTTGGAGCATCATCGTCCATGTTGAACTAATGTGTATAAATGTTTGCTTTAATATACTTGAAAGTGCGAGACAATTAAAGGAGAAATATTATGTCATGTGAAAAGCACACGATTTCTCATAAGCAATGATCAACTCGTGGTATGAGTAATAATGGTTATTATGATACTTAGTCCACAAGACTACAAAGTGATCATACACATATTTTATCGTAACTAGTTATAGTATGATCGCATAAATCACTTTATGTGAAAATTATGGAGGCTGGTACCAATAAAAGATATCTAGTTTCCTGAAGCAACTGAAAGTGTATACTCGCGAGTAGTCTAAGTGCATTTGAATTTTGGTAATTATTGATATAAATATCACCTGACATACATACAAGTACATTACACTCTAATTATTGATAAATACTTTTATTTTATATTAAAAGGGAGACCTGAAATAAATATCATCTGATGGAATGCTAGCATTGTGAGCACTTTTCCCTCCTCGGCTGAGTAATCTTGTTTGGAAACCCCAATTAACCTGAATAATGAGACTGACCTTCCTATCTGGCAACCCTCATTCATGGGAAAATTCACTGTTAAGTGTGCATACTTCATTCAAAATTACAATAATTCTTCTCTTCATTAGCTTGCAAAGAAAGTTAAATTTAACAAAATCTCTTATTCTTTTAAATAGAAAAATCTTTAGACCTCAGGTCTCCCTTTTAACATTACTGCTCTTTTATGGAGAATTCTTACGAACTCTCTTCCCACTCTTTAAAATTTGCATTCTAGAATCAACTCTATTAGCCCTCACTATCCTTTATGTCCTGGTTCTATTGAGTCTTCCTCCCATATCTTCTTTTCTTGCCCTAGAGCTCAAGGACTTTGGGAAATGGCTTCTCTTATTTATCCCCCCTCACCAAACACTGATATTCAACTATGGATCAAATGATGGTTAAGAAAAAAAAGAAGTTGCAGGCTTGCCCAAATTGGCATTGGTTTGCTGCTATCTTGTGAATTCTTTGGCGTACTAGAAATAAACTGATCTTTGATGAGAAACTGTTTTCTATATAAGACTTATGGCATCAAACTAGTGCCATGGCGGCCATGATTTTTACTTTTTGTACCATTTGACTTGTCCCTTCTAGATGACTTTGATTTGGTGAAGTTGCTGTTGGTGTTGATCTTTCAGCTTGGATCCCTGGGAATGTTCATGCTCCGTCGACCTTGGTTCATGTATGTGATGCTGCCCCGCTTGTTTCACTTCCTCCTCCTGGCTTTCCATGCTCTTCTGGTGGTGATGTTTTAGCTCTTCCAGATCCAACTGATTGCACTGTGTTTGATGACCCTTGTGTTGAGGCCCCTCTTGGACCATCTCTGAGCCATGTGCCTGGTGATGAGCTTTCTGTTGCCATTGTTCCATTTACTGACGGCTAGTTCTGCTGATGTTTGGTGTTCTTGGCTTCGTGCTGTGATAGTTAGTTGGGCGCTCTAAGTTTACCTATGTTATTCTGTTTGATGTATTGTGTACGCTTTAGTCTTGCGCCCTTTTGTTTCATTGTTTGTTTTGGTGGCTTACTCCCTTAGAAGCCTTTTGCTTTTTTCATGGTAGTTTGTTCGTGCCCTTTGTTGGCTTTCTTTGTTTATGTGCTATTTGACAATATTAATATGATGTTCTTCTTTGTCGCAAAAAAAAAAATAAAAAAAAAAATTATGTCTACGTGGTCATGTAGTATTCCATATATATTTGGATGTGATGTTATACTTCCGAGTAAGCATCGAAAAAAGTGGAATGGAGATCAATCAGTTTATGACATGAAGAGGGGGATTTCAATCTTCAATCCCGAAACTATTAGGGTTTGTACTCTTTTTATTTGCTGAGGTTTTTATCCACATGATTGTTCCTAAGAAGGTTTTTAATGAGACACGCAGACAAATGTGATTTCCCGAAGAATGTAATTTGCAATGAAATTCAACAAAGAATCCAGAAAATTCGTTATGCCATGGATAATGTTTATATCGGTCTGTACTCTTTTTCCTTAGACAATGTTTTTGTCTCACTGAGTTTTACTTAGTAACGTTTTAACGAGGCAAACGATACAAATCTTCAAGCACAAGTATACTCTTTTCCTTCACCAGAGATTTTGTCCTGTTGAATTTTTGTTGACAAGATTTTAGCGAGGCATCCTAATGGTAAATATTGAAGGGGGAGCATTATGAAATATGGAATGGGCTTACAATGAATATCCACTTACTAGGCCCGATATTATTTTTTATTCGCTCAAAACTCACCATAATGCCTATATAAAAGGGCTTAAGTTTGGAGATATTAAACATCATCAATGAGAATCAATCCTACACTTCTCCCTACACATTTTGCCTCTTTATTCCTCGCATATCTCAAATATCTCGATTTACAACACTATACCTCTTCTTTTTCTAAAGTCATTTTATCTCCTCTTCATCATCCTTTTAAAACTAGCAATAAACGTTAGGCAATGTTGTTACGAAAAATAAATTACATGCGACGACATAATCCATTACTAAAATTTATTACATTTATTTGATATTGGTGGTAGGTAATTTAAAGTCAGGTAAAACATATGTCCAAAAGTTTAGAAGTATCGACAGGAAATATATAAAAAAATAGAAACAATATCGAGCCTTGACAAACATGACTTCTACGCCAGTTTTATAGCTTTTGCAAACGGATACCAAATAATTAAAGATATCAACGGTAAATGATCTGATTTAGACTAACATGATTGCTAAAACAAAATAGTACTTTCTTTTTTTTTTGCGGAAATATGGAGAACTTCATTAATAAGAAAGTTACATGGCAAGATCACAAGCCTTACAAGCCATTTGACTAATGTACCGAATGCAGATAGCCAATCTCCTAGATAACCAAACTAACTAAAACAAATAAACCACTAACCAAACAAGCTAAATGCACCAAGTGCTCAATGATCCAGCCAACTTGAGCACATGCAAAAGAAAAAAACATCCCAAACCAAAAAACATAGCGTTCAAACAAAACATTCAAAGATAACAAACTTGCAAAAGGGAAAACATAGAACTTAGAGTGCCACCACTTAGGACGAAAGCATTTCCAGCAGACCGCTGAGGATACCCTTACATCTTGAGTGCTTAACCATCAATGAAGGGGATGATGGCTGACATGAGCTCATCTCCAGGAATAGGGGGCAATGAGGTGTGATCTGCATAAGCTTCAATGGCATCATTGGACGCTGCAGCAGAAGAGCTTTCCAGTGGGATGAAAGAGGCTGCTGTCTTAGGGTCTGAGCCTGAAATTCCAGCTGAGCTCTGTCCATACTCCGGAGGCAAAACAGCAAGAGGGGAAGCGCCAGAAACAGGGACTATTGCAGCTGATGAGGAAGATTGGGAATGACCTGGCATCCAGTTAGAAGCCCCTGGGAGAACTGCAACCTCAACCCATTTTTCAGAAACAGCTACAAGAGGTAAAGAGACAAGAGCTAATTAGTCAAAGTAGCAAGAATGCAGTTTGCCAAGGCCTCTGCTTGCAAGAGAATTTGAGACTCCTGGGGCCTGTAATCTTCAAATAGCCTTTTATTTCTGGTAATCCAGAGAATCCAGAAAATTGCATGAATCCAATGCCAGTTACTAACTTTAGTTAAATCTTTCTTCTTCCTTATCCATTTTAGAAGCCAAGTCTGCAAGTGAGTATGACCCAAAGGCTTGCAAAAAGGAGGAAGAGGAGCCCTATTCCAAACTCTCAAAGCCATGCGACAAGACACAAAGATATGGAGCTCAGTTTCAGGCTGATCAAGACAAACAGGACACATTGGACTAATTGAATTAACTCTAAGATGGATATTAGCAAGACAAGGAAGAGAATCAGTAATAATTCTCCAAAACAGATGCTGGATATTAGCTGGGAGACCTGAAGACCAAAACTTCCTCCATTGTGGAGAATAGGAAATGGGTTTGAAAGTTATTTTTTTTGAGGAAAGATTTGGAGAAGAATTGTTGTAGTTTTGCAGATTATACGCTGATTTAACAGTGTAGATTCCAGTGGGAGAGGCTTGCCAGAGAGGGGTGTCTGCTTGTTGATCACTATTAGCAACCTCCTGCCTGAGCTGATCACTTAACCATTTGGGGAATAATTGCTCAATGAGAGGGAATTTCCACTGATTATTTGACCCTAGCTTCAGTTGAGAGATCCACTTGTAGTTTTGAATTCTGTCAGTACTTTGCAAACAATCAACAATGGAAGAACTTGGAACATTTTTGATCCATCCCCCTGCTCTAATCCATATCCTACTACCATCCCCCACCTCCCAAGATAACCCCAGCTGAAGAGTGTCTCTCCCTTTGCAAATACTTTTCCAAGCACAAGAGGAGCTGGAGTTAACTTTACCTCCTAAAAAAGGTTTTCTTTTACAGTATTTAGATGTGAAATATTTACTAAAGAGGGTTGTGTTATCATATAAAATTCTCCAAGAATTTTTTTCCATTAGGGCATTATTGAAACATTGAATGTTTTTAAATCCTACGCCCCCTTTATTGGGCTTGTTGCATAGGAAGTCCCAGGAGAGCCAATGAATACCCTTTTTAACTGTATTGCCAAACCAAAAAAATTTTGAGAGCATGGCTTGAATTGCTTCACACTCAGCTTTGGGAAAGAGACTTATGGACATTGGGTAGACTAGATAACTATTTAAGACTGCCTTAATAAGAGTAGCTCTACCATAAGTGTTAAGGAGCAATCCCTTCCACCCTGAACATTTTTGAAGTATCTTGGCTTTAGTTGTCTTAATAATATCCTTATTTGTCCCTTTATTATCTAGATGGACCCCTAATATTTTCCTATACACTCCTGAGGATCAACTCCTAAATTGGTAGCAAAGATGAGTTTGTCCCTATCACTGCAGTTTGGGCTAAAGACAAGGGAGGATTTGTCAAGATTAATAGCTTGGCCAGTTTGTGTAGCAAAATCATCAAGGATAGCCTTGATCTGAGAGGCAGTTTGATCCTGTATTGTGAAGAAAAGCAGAGTGTCATCTGCAAATTGAAGGTGGGTGATACTATGATTTCTAGAATAGGGAATACCACAAAGTTTCTTATCCCTTTCTGCCATTTGGAGTGAGCAAGATAAAGCTTCAGCACATATAGTAAATAGGAATGGTGACAGTGGGTCTCCCTGTCTCAAACCTCTTTTAGGGGCGAAGTACGCAGATTGAGTGCCATTTATTAGAATGGAGTAAGAAACTGTGGTAACACATTACATTACAAGTCTTGTAAAATGGGAGGGGAAATGCATTTGAACTAAGATATGTTCTAGGAAATCCCACCTAACTCTATCAAAGGCTTTAGAAATGTCTAATTTTAGAGCCCCTAGTTTATGATTATGTGGAGCATTAGCCTTATGGATTGTGTGTACAAGGTCTTGGGCAATCAAAATGTTATCTTGAATTAGTCTTTGAGGAACAAAACCATTTTGAGTAGACGAAATTAGAGAAGGGAGAACATATTTTAATCTATTTGCTAGAACCTTAGCTATAATTCGATACAAAACATTACATAGACTGATTGGCCTGTAGTCATTTACTTTTTGTGGATTGTTATTTTTTGGTATAAGTATGATATGTGTCTTATTTATTTCTTTAAGCATATGTCCTGAGTTAAGGAAAGATAACACTGCAGAAGTAATAGGAGTGGCTATAGTACTCCATGATTTTTGGAAGAAAGCTGGTTGAAAACCATCAGGGCCAGGAGCCTTGAGGGATTCATATCAAAAACAGCTTTTTTCACTTCCATAGCAGTGTAAGGTCTGGATAAAGAAAGTTGTTGATCCGGATTAAGAAAGTTAGTAACATTAAAGAGAAGTGAGAAGGCATACATGCTATTATTTTCTCTTAAAAGAGAGGCTTGGCTAGGGACAGGGTCGGAGTAAATATTTTTGAAGTGAGAAACAAAAGCTAGCGTTATGTCCCTAGAATCTGTGATAAGGGATCCATCATCCGTCGCAATAGAATAGATAGTATTTTTGTTTTTTCTAATTTTGGTGTAGGCATGGAAAAACTTAGTGTTTTTATTACCCTCTTTCAACCACTTACATCTAGCTCTATGAGCCCAAAAAACTTCCTCACAATCTAATAGGCGCTGCAAATTCCCATGCAACCTAGCAAACTTTGCAGCAGCTTCTGGGTCTGGGAGAAGCTCTTGGGCTTGAACTAGATCTTGTTTAATGCTAGCTATCTGCTTAGATAAAGAAGGCCTATTCATGGCCCAAACTCGAAAGGCTTTAAGTGTGATTTGAAGGAGTTTTGTTACTCTATAGCATGGGGATCCATAAATTGGGAGTTTCCAAATATATTCCAGCAGACTTGAGGTACCGTGACTATTTAACCACCAAATTTCAAACCTTCTAATAGGAGAGGATCTTAAAGGAGGGTTGTGTACAAGATTCAATTGCATAGGTGAATGATCAGAAACTCCTAAACCTAAGTTTTGGATATTTACAGACGGATATATATGCAAGAAGTCTGCATTACACCAAGCTCTATCTAGTCTTTCAAAGGTAGGCATAGTTCCATAACGATTGTTAGACCAAGTAAACCATGGACCTAGGTTCCTAATTTCAAATAAATTCCATTTATTTAGATAGTTTTTTAGGAGATCCGCTCCTCGCAGATTGGCTGCATTTGGCCCTGCTTTGTCCTGAGGGAAGATGACTTGGTTAAAGTCTCCAATAAGGCAGAGGGGGCGTTGAAGTGGAAGGGACGCATCGAAATACTCCCAGACTTCCCTCCTAAGTTCGAGGACAGGTGAGCCATAAACTAATCCTAAGATCCAAGTTGAGTTTGAGTAAGTGTTAATTTCCATTAATATAAGATTTGAGGATGCTGAAATAACAGAGCAAGAGAACTCTGATGAATGCCATGCACACCAAAGTCCTCCTGCAGATCCATTAGGATCAACACACACTGATTTATCAAATCCTAGTTTCCTAAACTTTCTAGAGATAGAAGGAGATTTCATTTTAGTTTCTGATAAGAAGAGAAGAGAGGGTTTGAGTTTGCGGGTCAATGAAAAAACTTCTCGAATTGCAGAGTCTTGACCCAGTCCTCTGCAATTCCAACTTAGGAGGTTCATGGCTCTCTTGGGGGTTGTTTTGGGACAACCACCCTAAGCCCTTGACACACTTTCTTGTTAATATGCAGTAGGGATGCAACCGGTTCTTTCATGCATCTTAAACGTTTTTTGAATTTAAATTTGAAAAATAGATCTGAGAAAGGATTAACATTAAAGGTTGAATTGAAGAAATCATTGAAATTAGAGTTTGTACCTTTGTTTTGCTTTGGAACTCCCCTGGCTCTAGGCTTTTTACCCTTAGCCTTGTGCTCTTCTAAGTATGTGCTTGGGGTTCCTCTCTTCTTAGCAGGGTTTCTCAGGGCTGGGATTTGAATGGACTTGGATCTTGTCTGCGGCTTACTAGGCTTCACCACTTCTTTCACCACTTCTTTCTTCTGCTTCTTTCCTCTCTTTCCTTCTCCCCTTTTGCCTCTTGTTTTCTTTGGGATCGAAGGGCCAACTTCTTTGTTATCATGATCCAAATCTTTCAACTCCTGGTTTCTCTGAGCCATCTCTTGATCAGCCTCTGTGGATGCTGATCCTGGGAAGTCCGGAGCTTTTATGGAGAAGCCAGAGTGGGAGAGCATCTTATATGTAGTTGGCAAGAGTCTCATGTTTGGAGGAGTACAAAGGTGGGTCAACAGAACAGAGGGGGCTGATTGGTGGGACAAAAGGCGTAAACCTTCATTTTCGATGGAGTGTTGCCTATTTATAGTGTTTATGGGGGGGGGGAGTTTACGGAGCTCTTGCATTAAAGAGTCGTCCGTTAAATTTCCAAGAGGCATGGGGCAGTTCAAAGGGGCTGTGAGGTTCTGGATAGGGGAGAAGTCAATTGGTTGTGGCTGTTGAGTGCTTTGAACGTTCAATGCACCTGAAGTGGCACATGCATTGAATATCTGGGGGATTTGTGAAGCCATTTGGGGAAGAGGAAACGGATGGAGTATAGGAATCAGTTGCGGGTGCATTGATGACTGGGGTGGTATAAAAGAGTGGTGCTCACCCTCGAGTGGACGTTTGGAGTTGGGGTCTGTGAGTGGTCTCGAAGGGGGAGTGAGAAAAATATCAGTGCTATTAGATGAGGAGGATTGATCTACTGGTTGATGTTTCATGGGGGGGCCTTGGTTAGGATCTAGATGGGTTGGGATCTCATGAAAGGTGTAGTCTGGGGTGATTCTTGAATCAAACTTCATAGTCCGATATGGACCATGCTTGGAGTGAAACTTTAACAGATGGGTGAAGAGTTTTCGTTGGGGATTGACATGAAACTGGTAGGCAGAGAGGTGGTGTGACTGTAGGTATCTTGCTTCCAATCGCTCCAGGACTTCTACCAGGTTTGTGTTACAGTGTCTATTGTCATGCCCTATAATCCCACATCTATAACAAACCTTGAAGATTCTCTCATAGCTAAAGAACACCCACTTTTTTTCTTCTTCTCCAGGAACAACAACCTAAGCACCAGGAACCAACGAGTAGTCTAGCCGAACCCTAGATTTAATCCTCAGACTTTGCATGCTACGGACTCTATCAAAGTTCCAGTCAACCACCAAAAGATCACCCGCCAAATTACCCAGTTTTTCAGCAGTTTCATATTCAAAACCTTCCAAAGAAATATTGGGTACTTGAAACCAAAGATCTGCTGTGGTAAAATCAATTTCACTAAAAGCTTGATTGTTTTGTCTTTCCTTGAAAACCAAAGTAAGTCCATGCAAAGAAATCACCGACTCATTTAGGAAAAAATGTTTATCTTCAACACGTTGAAAATGAAAGATATAGAAAGCCCCTTTTTTTTCAATCCAAACAAAGCCAAAAGTTTTCCATGCCTTACTGATTGCTTTCTGCATGACTACAGGCGAGAGAGTGGATTTTCCCAGAAATTTTGCAACCAGAGAGTCCTTGAGGATTTCTCTGAAAGCAAAGACACGAGTGAGATTGAGTGGTAAAACAGACCCTCTTTCATCCAGCCTCTCTTGCATGGAATCATTGGAGGAAGGGCTATGGGAATCAAACTGGTAAGGGTTGGACATGTTTGTGATGACGAGAGAAGACACGGAAGTGAAGGGAGCATAGTTACACACACAACAAGCACACAAAAACAATGGCTACAGAACTTCTTACAAGCTACAATTTAAAGAAGAAACCATACCTAATGGAGTTCCTAGCTACCCCAAATTAGACCTGTAGGGTTGCTGCAATCTTCAACAAATCAAACAAGACATCGAGAAAATATGCAGTGATTTGCCGTGATTTGCCGTGATTTGCAACAAAAAGGTGGCCAATGCATGCAAGTGAAATGATGATGGATTAAGGGATGGAGTGGGAAGTGTAGAAAAGAGAAGAGAATTGTGATTCTCAATGCTGAAATGATGATGGTTTTGATTTAGAAACCTAAAAGAAGATTAAAAAACAAAGCAGGAATTGGATCAACCAATGCATGAAGCAGATGTGATGAGAGACGGGAAGGAAAAGGAGAAGAAATGCACCAAAGTTGAGTAAAAAAACTGTAGAATTCGAAGGGGTGGCTCCGAGAGCAATGTTGGGGCTCCTCAATCCTAGAGAGAGAAAGAGCAAAAGTTCCTTTAAAAATAGTACTTTCATATCTTAGGAAAATTGAAACATTGCACAAAACAATCATCAGTCATGAGGGTTTAATATAATTTGGGACTTCCCGGATTATTACTGCAAGCGACAGACCTTGCACTAGCTGTTGAGAGCAAACCAATTTCCCCATGATAAAAGTACGGTGTGCCTACCTCATAATTTATGTATGCTTTACTTTATAGCATATTTTTATCACAAAAATATCGTTACCATCGTATCTTTGTTGTAGTGGTTCAAATATACCACTCCGTCCCACCTCTAATACACCATTTTCTTATTTTGATCTCCATTCACTTTTAACAATTTCCTTTTTTAGTAACCTTAAATTGGTTAAATGGCAACAATACCCTCATTAATACCCCACATGTGATGTGATCTTTTGATAATGACGTGTAATTGTTTCCTCCTTGTGAGGACAAAGCAGTAAAATACTATCATTTTTTGTCTTTAGTCCCACCTCCAATGGTGCATTAGAGGTGGGACGGAGTGGTAGTATTTTTCCTGTCTTTCATATTAGAGCTTGTTTGGTATCCGTTTAAAAACAAGAAAAACAGTGGAAAATAAACATGCTTAAAAAACATGTTTAAAAACAGAATCAAGAAGCTGTTTGGTATCCGTTTAAAAGCAATGTTTAAAATCAAATACACATTTGGCATCTTCACTAAATTTCAATGTTAATTTGCATTAATATCATTTTTACGTACAGTACCGGCATATATTTAATATTTTTTGCATTTAATCATAGTTGAAATGTCTTTAAACACCAATAGTATAAAAAAACACAAAAAACACCACATTTGCTGTTTTTTTTAAAACAACTGTTTTTCAGCATGTTTTTGTTTTTAAACAGGCAAAAAAACAGGCATGCCAAATGTGTTTTAAATAAACACCCTGTTTTTAATCAAGTTATGCACTTAGTCAATAACGAGAAAATTTATGACTTCAAGTTTTAAATGATCCGCTCCACAACATAACTGCAAAAATTTGGGCAGCTCGAGCTTGGAAGCTGAAATTTGGGCAGCCTATCGAGGTATCACCATTTCACATAAAAAGGGATGGACTATCAATATTGAAAGTGATAACCTGGATGTTGTGGATATTTTTAATGCCGACAAAGAGGGGCCAGCTTCAATGAGTAATCAAATTGAGATTGAGAGAACGATGATGAGAGGGACAAGGTCAGTACCATCAAGGTCATTACTAGGTGTGCGAATGAAGTGGCGGACGCGCTCACCAACATGGGAACGGAACAAGACAAGGACCTCTGTATTTTTGATGAGTAACTGGATGCCATCAAAAGTCTCGTTATTACATACATGACGGGCATCAGTATGTTTATGTAATGTTGTTTGTATCTTTATTTTCGATGTAACAAAAAAAAATAACTGCGGAGAACGGTAAGCACGCTTTTACTCACGTGTGCCTATCTGCTATACTATGGCAAAGCTTTGCTGTCTTTTCATGATTGTACACTCAACTTTCACTGATTATTTGGGGATAGGAGTCTAAAGGTTCCACGTGAAAGTATAGAATGACACGTGTACTTGTATGTGGTACTATATTTTGTATGAGTACGGTTACTTATATGAAGGGAGTTATTTTTCTTTTTCCATTATGCCATAGACAATCCAGGTTAACCCCTTGCTAAGAATTTAGAATTTTAGATACTCTCAGCGGAGGACACTAGGTTATGTGGCTCAGGATGGAGGGGTTTTACAAATCTGCCATCATCACTTTTTTCTTCGCGAACCATGTCCCTTTCTGAATCGTATTGCGTCGCTGAATTTTCGTTCCTTCTATCCTAGGGTTTAAAGCCACCAAGTTTTTGAAATCTCGGCAATGTCGACCATACCGACTAATCCTTGTGAGCATGAATGGTTCAAACTTAAAATCTCAATAATTAGTCTGATGAAAATAATCTGGATTGAATAAGTTGACTGAAATTATAATCTGAAAATTGTTTGGCATGCGTCGAAAATCTAGTAAATTTTAAGTGCATTTGGGACACTGGTAGCTTTTACAATTGAAATCACAATATTGTCCCGCTCTAAATCAATCTTACACTTTGGTGTATTATAAGTGTTTGTTTTGGAACTCCTGGAGTGTAATGTTATTATTTAAATCTCGGCAATGTCGACCACACCGACTGAAGGGCAGGAATGATCTATCACATACAGATCTACATAATAAATTATAGCGGAAGATTCATGTGTTTACCTTGTCTTCCTTAGCTCCTAGCGCAGCGGATGATCGTAGGTTGCTTGCTTTCACGTGCCTTCGTCTTGATCTTGCTCCCACCAATCTATTGTGAGTTTCGAGGACGAACACTATGATCCACCCCACGTACCACCTCTTTGGATGTAGTTGGAGAGAGACTAGGGTTCTCTACAATTTGAGAGTGAATCTAGACAGAGTAAGTTTACTGTGTGGAATAGCATTATAATATGTAGGAGGCTACCTCTTTATAGAGGCAAAACTTCTCCTAGGTTTACACATAAACCCCTAGGGTTTGAGCCTTAACTACTAACCACTCTAGGTTTGTGCATTAGTGCAACTAACTCCATAAGATTATGATAATTGCATTGGGCACCCCACATGGGCGCACCAATTGCTAACATCTCCCACTCGCACAGTGGGGTTGCACAATCCATCCAGTCTCTATCAATCTCCAACTATTTATCATCTACAAAAGAGTATTGTTGTGGCCGTGGCGTGTGACCGGTGAGAGTACATGCATTTCGGGAGATCCGTGCAACAAACTCGTATAGCCAGCATGGGAAGGCACCCTCTCGGGAGATCCACAAACCAAAATCGTATAGCCAGCGCAGGAAGACACCCTTAAAAGATAAAACAGTAATAATGCACTCCGTAACTCTCGTATTCCCCATATTCCTCCTATTGTCATCTCGTGGATCATGAGTACCTGCCTTGTCCCGAAGGACATGCTCCAATGAGTCCACATCTCCTTTATATTTTCATATCCTACATGATCCCATAAGATCTTGCAGATGGGCCCAATGAAGATAATAAAGAGAGATGCAATGAGAATCTTTCCTTACATACATGTGTCACTCAGATTCGGCTCAGCTGCTTTCCCAGCAGTGTCCGGAAGGCCGAATCATCCATAGCCGTAAGGTGTCACGCCAAAGTAGCACCACCGACCCATCTCCTCATGACACAGACGTAAGTACAAAGGGTATACAGTGACAATCATATTTCTATGATCGACGAGGCTCACACGATGAGGAATCCCAGGGAATAATTCTACTCATCACCTCATGGTCACTCATAGGCGCGCGTTATTCAAGGGGAATATGCGCCATAGTGTTTAGACTCTGATCAGAGCGCATGTCTTATCCTTGCAAGGACCACTATGCAGATGTTAATCCGGTAGCCTTTATGGCCACCAACGCGAGTACTGCGATGTCACACTATTGTGAACAGTAATCAGTTCTTGCATCTGGCTTTCTCTACGCAAACTATACATGGTTCGGGGTACTAACCATGTTCGATTGGCCATAACAAGTCTCACCTTGGAACTTATTTCCAATGCGACAATTGAGTCCTTCTGACAGGCTACTTAGCTCTACTGATAGACATCTAGCTCTTATCGTGGGTCATATACCTCATATGATAGGCATCTTATATCATATTGTAGGCTTCCAGCGCTTATCGGGATTATGTCTCATCTTCCGCCACACCCAGACAATTTCAGGATATTGCGAAGGCGGTCGCTCGTGTGAGTGAGCCGACCTGGTGTCTGCGTGACATGCTCTATGCTAGTAAAGGAAATGTAACATATCATGCACGTACCAAATTACATGTTGCTTAAAACAAATCCAATTAAAATCCAATTAATCATTGTCTCGTGTTCTCATCAATCATATTGCTAGTTATCGACTACCAAGTCCCAATTCCCTAAATCAATCCACAAAGACGATTCTTACGTGGTTTAGGAATGGGATGATTTAACAGTCTGGCCCATAGTCGATCCACTCCAGGATTACTCTTTAGGTAGTCATTTCACCTTTTGTGAAAATGGTACCTCTTGACTATGTGTTTGACTTTACCGCTGTGCTTTAGTCGTATGCTAGCACTACTCATGGTACCTGGTTCGTCAACAGCTCATAAGCTTACGAGAAACCTTTTTTATTTAAACACATTTCTGCCCTATGACAGAGCAGGCAATCGTGCTTCGCTTCCATGGTCGATGGAGCGGTCTAATACGATCATGCAACACTTATATTGCATTTATTCCATGCGAGTCTATCATCGAGCATGGGTAATAGCCTGAGTTGGATCCATGTGCACCTAGGTCCCCACCCTAGTTAGCATGTATGGCTAACTAGTCGAAGCATAATCTTCGATAGTCATAGCACGTGATCCTCCGTATAGAGCATCCTTTTGGTTGCAATCTTGTGTCTTAAATTGGAATATCCTGAAATCCAACTCTTCCGATCGCATAGCGTTCGCTGGGTCTGAGCACACACCATAGTGTATAGAAGACTCCTGCCGCATCAGGCACTCCGGTCATCTGGTTATTCTAGTATGGTGTCTTTTAGGGAACATGTCTAGGCTCGTAAAGTCTTGCGCTGAGCTACAGGAGTACAGTTACTCCTTAGGGGACTCGAACAACCCTTAAGCTCCACTAGCCAATAGTGTGTAATCGATATTAGTGACATGATCATCAACTTTATACTAGTGAGAGTGATACACAGCGATTTTCATTTGTTATCGTAAACATATAGTAAACGATCCCTGATGAAATACTGCTGTCTAGAGGACTAGCTAAGATCCGACTTAATTAGTTTGCACACATTCTGTGCATTTGACCTTATGCCACCTCTTTGACTTCTCCAGTGAGAAACTTAGTCGTCACGCCTATCGAGAATGGAGCCGTAATTCCATCATCACAACTATTAATGCTACTTAGCGAATCAAAGTAATCCTCGCGACCTTATTGGGAGAATACCTCTTCGGATCGACGCAAACTCGTCGATGTCTACCCTCAGAATGAGTTTTAGCTTCTACGCAAGTCATATGCCTTACCACGCTTCCGTCTGGGTCTCTGATTGACCTTGGAAATCCATTAATCTCCAATAGTCTTCCATCTAGTCGGAAAATTCAACCTAGTCTTAAACTTGGTGGGCCTTTTATAGACTCTAATTTATCCTGTAAAGCTTAATATTCATTCTTCATAATTAGGGAACGATAAGGACTAGGATTCTTTCCTATCGTTTATGCAAGGTTATCCTAAAGATCATCCTTCGATCTCAAGTAGTCGATGGGGTATGCTCCTATGAGAAATTCCTATGAATAGGAGGATCATCATTTGCTCTCATCCCTTGTGGATGGGTCACCCTGCTTGGAAAGTCACTCCCATTGTCTGAAGGATCCTTGAGGAACTAATTCCTCATAATCGACCAAGGGACGGGTATTTTCCAGCGGTATCCTCCATGCTCGCGGAGATAATCATCTCTACGAACATTTCCCTTAATTATGGACATCTCACATGAGAGATCACATATCTCGCGAATCCATTTACGATATACTACTTATCGGCTGTTGCGTTTCGAATACGCAACCCCTAGAATGCTCCGAATAGCATGAGAAGATACGTTACTTTTATCTAGGGTCTAACTTTAAATTCCTTCTTTTCACGTGATGAAATATCCTAGGATAATATCCTACGTTCATCATTTTCTTGCGTGGTTAACCTTATGGTCTTCCTTTCGATGTCAATTCATCGACGGGATACGCTCCAAAGAGCGCTCCTACTTAATGAGGGATCCTCCACATAGTCATAATCTATGATGGGCTATTCACTAGGCATGTTACTCCCACTGTCCTGAAGATCCGTAGGATCTGTTTCCTGTTGATCTATCAGGGATGGGGTGTCTTCCAGTGAAACTTCTGTTTCGTAGAGACTTACTTCTCAACGAACCTCTTCCTGACTTGAATTTTGTTAGCTCATAAGTTGCCGATCCCCATGGCCTAAGGTGACCTCATTCAGGTTGCCTTTTGGTCCACGTCTCGTAGGGTTTAGTGGCTACAGACTTGGTGGACTTATGGTTGAGTATGTCGATAGCCGTTCAACAAAGTATCTCCTCCGAATAGGGAACATGTACTTTGCACGCTCTATCATACATCAGACCATCTCTTACAGTAACCTATTCCTCTTATCCTCTACAGCATCTTACTGGGGTGTGGGAATAGCCAACTGCCTTACTATTTCTCTCCATCATATAGCCCTTCCTAAGATAGATGTTCACAGTCTCATACTGGCCAAGGACATATCCTTTTGTTCATACGGTTTTCTACCTTTTAGTAGAGACCTTTCTGAAGCACCCTTGTGCCTCAGACTTATGTGTCCCAAGCACACATAGTTGAGACACGGACAATCATCTAGGAATGTGATGGAACAGTAAGCACCATGTCTTAGCTCTAACATTTAATGGATCATAATAACAGAATGAATAAGATATAAAGACTCAGTAGTCCTTAATGCTCTACCGGATGATTTGCGTTTTGCCTTTCATGTCCGGAAAGAACCACACACAGGTAAGGATACCTTGGGCAAAATCCAAGCAGGCTTGCCCTAGCTAGCCTGAACATCCTTTCCTGTCATCGTGTGTCTTAATCTAGCACGCCACATATCAGAATCTTAAGTCATACTCTTAAGTTGACATCCAAGAATTCTGAAGCGTCACTCATGCTAGAAGTCTTAAGAACGCAGACACCATGATATAACCATATCCAAAGTTAAAACTATGATCAAAACAACTTTTGGTGGCTACTCCCTCAAATATAATCAGTGGATCCATAGACGAGAAGTCAGTGCCAGGTCTGGTCATTTCTCTTAGTCTTAGGAAAACTCCTTTTCCCCCTTTTGCGTTTTCCAGTCTTGGGCTGTTTGGTCTTATACCAATATTGCCCCTAAATTCCCTTATCCTTGCCCCACCTGTTGCCTTGGTCCTAATACCAGGCTAGGGATTATTTCTGCCGATCATACTTCACTAAGTATGTTCATATATCACTAATAGCCTTTAGCAATCTTTTATCTCTTAGACATCCGAAGTATGCTGGACTAGCATTCTTTAGAAAACACTTGGTTGCTTAGATCCTAGAACCGAGTGATGTTAGGTCTTATCCAAACATCTTGACACTCATAAGTATGTCATATAACGTTTCATGAAACGTGGCAGAGATTGCAACAAAATGAAAATCGGATAGCTTGTACCTGAAAGCCTATAACTTTCTGATCATAAATGACATCAATCTCAAATGTTTAAAGTCGAGTGCTCAATATTATGACATGAGCCATAACTCATAGATGAGCCACAACTCATATTTAATGCAGGTTTATTATGAGTCACTACTCACAATTTGTGTACGCAAATGGCTAGGATGGATCCAAGATTCTTCTTTGGCCTACTTCCTACAATTTTAAAAGTGGTCTTGAACATGCTGATGAGGTCATTTCCCCACCTTTTCATAGCATGCTCTATGACATTATCTCGACTGCTGCCTCCCACTTGGTGAGCCTAAAGATAATGTCTATGTGCTGCTGTGACAACTTATTCATCACAGGTTCGACCATATTTGTAGGTGGTTCGACAACCTATGTCCAACGGATGGTTACATAGAACGACGACTCATCATATCGTTGTTTGTCACCATTTAGTCTTTACAGTTTTGATTTAGACACGATTGATAGAGACATTGTGGAAGTTAGCCACTAGAATTTACTTAGCTCCAAAATAACATGTGACATTGATTAAAATTTAATAGTTCCTCACAAGGACTCCACCAAAACCTAGCGTATATCCTAGGAACCAAATCTCGTCACTTGTGATTTCCTATCAACTTTAATCATCTCCTCATGTGATCTCTTTTGTTTTAGTTCTTTAGCATGCAAGGTTACACATATATATCCAATCACACGCAGTTATAACATAAAACAAGCATAAGCATAAATAAATATGCAATGGATGTGGCCCTTAAGGTGCACTCCCACTATTGGGAATACTTCTTGAGAAAGTCTTGAACTTCGTCTCATGCCATCTCGCCTAACTCGAGGACTCCAAGCTTGAGGCTCCTTAGACCATCTATTTGCTCCTTGCACCTTGCGCCATAGCTTTTGGTTTGGCCACCTCTCTTGAAGCTTCTATATTCAATCTCTACTAACTATCTTATTTCCAATAAGAAGTAAGCTCATAGAGGCGATTGGATGAGAAGAGAAGACACTAGAGTATATAGAGAGGCCCGACACGCATGCCGTATTTTGATAACATATTTAAAACCAAAACCAAAACCAAATATAAAACTTCTATGCCACATCCATGCACCAAACACATCCATTCAACCCACAACAGCATGTATAACAATATAATAAATATACTGGAATTTTCTGGAAATTTCCAGAATTAAATACTAATTACTGGAAATTCATAAGCAATAATCTAATCAACTAAAAAGATCAAAAATTGCTCCCTACCACTTAGGGTTTCACCACCTATGGTAGGAGGTAAGGAAAAATGACCTAAGTCTCCATAAAAAAATTGGGCTCAAAACAGTGTGTTTAAGGTCGCCAAACTGCCTCGGGAAGTGTGCTAAACACTAATCAATTAATCTGGAAATTTATAAAATTTTCCGTCGCTCCAAAAAATATGGAAAAATATCCAAAAAATAGGAAATTCAATTTGGAGTACCTAGGAAAAAAACGGACGAAAAATGACGGCGGTAGGAGGCCGCACGAGCCGCCGCGAGTGGGCGCGTCCGCCTCCGTCACGCGCAGACGTCGGCCATGTGCCACGTGAGCATGCCACGTGGTATGCCACGTCAGCACCTATGCTGACGGCAGCTGCCACACCACCCCGCCACGTCAGCTGCCACATCATCCAACACGTGGACCACCACGTCATCACCACATCAGCCCTAGCCTCGTCAGCAATCCGCTGGCGGCCCATTGGCGCGTGCGGGTCGTGGCCGCGCGTGGAGGCGGCATAGGTGGCGTGTGAACCCCTCGCGCCGCCTTCCCGTGCTCCGTTCCTGATGAAATTAATATTTCTGGGATCGTCTTTTCGTCCTGATCCCGATTATGTGTTCAAAACCCAATTTTAACAAGTTTTTGAAAAACGTGTTCTACATATTGGATCTAACAGTCCAGATTAATACTGCTTTGAATCTTAAAATATTCATAAATAATTCATCGTATATCCAAAAATTATAAAATTTATATTTCGGGAATCCTCGTGAAAATCCCTATCTAACCATATAGGTTTCATCTACAGATTATGAATTTTCAGAAACTCGATTTTCTAAACAGATTCGGGTTCACATAACGAGGCACAAAAAACAAGCCTAAAGCTCTGACCAATGAAGGGCAGGAAGGATCTATCACATACAGATCTACATCATGAATTATAGCAGAAGATTCATGTGTTTACCTTGTTTTCCTTAGCTCCTAGCGCAGCGGATGATCGTAGGTTGCTTGCTTTCACGTGCCTTCGTCTTGATCTTTCTCCCACCAATCTAGTGTGAATCTCGAGGACGAATACTATGATTCACCCCACGTACCACCTCTTTGGATGTATTTGAAGAGAGACTAGGGTTCTCTACAACTTGAGAGTGAATCTAGACAGAGTAAGTTTACTGTGTGGAATAGCATTATAATATGTAGGAGGCTACCTCTTTATATAGAAAAAACTTCTCATAGGTTTACACATAAACCCCTAGGATTTGAGCCTTAACTACTAACCCCTCTAGGTTTGTGCATTAGTGCAACTAACCCCATAAGGTTATGATAATTGCATTGGGCACCCCACATAGGCGCACCAATTGCTAACACCGACCAATCCTTGAGAACATGTTTGGTTCCAACTTAAAATCTCAATAATTTGATGAAAATAATCTAGGTTGAATAAGTTGGCTGAAATTATAATCTGAAAACTGTTTGGCATACGCTGAAAATCTGGATTAAAATTTTAGTGCATTTGACACCGCTGGTAGCTTTTATCATTGAAATTACAATATTGTCCTGCTCTAAATCAATCTTACACTTACTAATTTGGTGTATTGTATCATTGAAATTACAATATTGTCCTGCTCTAAATTAATCTTACAATATTGTCCTGCTCTAAATCAATCTTACACTCCTGGAGTGTAATGTTGTTATTCTTTAACGGATTTTTTTTTTGTTATTTTTCTTTTATTTATGTTATCAGTTATGGAACAACAATGTAATACAACACTAAAAATACTAGTCCCAAATTAATACAAGCCGTTTTCATGAAAATGAAAATTCTAAAGTGTAAATTTACTACCAAATGTATCACCCACTAATAGGAGAAGCAAGATTCACCATACGTGTAGCAAGCACATCATGTAGACCTCTATCTGTGTGCCCTGAATTGGCGGTGGAGTGGATAAGAAATTGTACACACGGGTAATTAACTAAGAAGGACAAGGGTAGTTTTGGTATTTAAAGAACGAGAAATGAAAAAATTTAAGATTTTGCAGATTGTTTAATCTGCAAATTTTTCAGCAGATTAAATTATAATCTACCTCAAAAAATCGACTTACCAAACGAGATGAAATTATATGACTGATTTTAATCTCAAAATCTCAATAATCAGCTGAAAATAATCTGGAAAGAAAATCCAACTTAACTGATAATCACAATCTGTTTGGTATGAGCTGAAATTATAAATCACTAACTTGATCCATTTGACAAAATTTAAAGTGCTCTAAAGTCAACTAATTAAATACACATGTTTATAACTGAATGGTGATTATGCTAATGTAAAAATAATATTAAAATTATTTTTTTAGAGATTTTAAGCTGCATAATCCCCAATTTTGGAGATTCTACAATTGCACAGAGATTATTTTAATCTGCAGATTATCAGATTAAAATCTGCATGCATAACAAACAAGATTGTCAAAAAGAGGCCGATTTTAATCCGATTGGATTAAAATCAGCGATACCAAACATGCACTAAAAGATGAACTAAACAGGCACTGAGTCATGGGCCGTCGTATGTTTTTTTTTTTTTTATATAATACTTCAAATTTCCTTCGTTGCTTGAATTAATTTTGGGATCTCCTTCAACATGGTACCTAATAAACCGTTGTTTTCATATACTGATGATGATATGTTCCTTAGGCTGTAATTTTGTTCCAAATGTATAACTTTTTTTGCCATTTTGATTGAGATGTGTTCTAGTTTTGACGGGTTCCTCATATATTTTCGATCTTGAATTGGTGATTTTTTTTCCTTTTCTTGATTTCGTTTTTCAATTGAGAAGTCATGTTTGTGTTCTTCAATATTCCAATTTTCTTAAGAATGTATCAGAATTTAGGTCATCTGATCATATTGGTTTTGTTAAAAGGCTACCGGTCTTATTTGATGGAATAATATAACATGAAGAGTGAAATAGGGAATGAGAATCTCTGTTAAATCTTGTCAATGATTGGTACGATATCAGTCTTAAAATACAGGATCGGACGTCGTCCTTTGTTTTTCATGCTCTCTCTCTATTGCATACATTCCGCAGTGCGTTTATGTTCTTCACCCTTTTCCTATCGCTTGTATTAGCCTTGGCGTACCTATAAGGTTTGCATTCGGTTTCTCTTACGCATTTTTCTCATGCTACATAGTTGAGACTGCAATTTGTATCATGCTACATAGTTGAGAGTTGAGACTGTAATCACTGCACCCTGGGTTTCGTTGCGCCGTTGCGGAACTCTTTATTTATGTATCACAAGCTTACACTTTATGGTTTCATAGATCCTTATAACAAACGGATATGGTTGGATATTCATATCCTTACAATTTTCATTGCACACTTGATAAGTGAAATTCGTGTAAGATTTTATTTTTTGATACATAATTTTAGGTACTTAAAGGGTGAGTGATGTTTGTGTTGGTAAATTGCATCTGAGGAGTGAAGCTGAAGTGCGTTGGTAGATGTTTGTTGGAGAAGGACTCAGATAGATTGATGCTGTAGAGTGGTGGCTAAAACTCTAACAGTGGAGGCGAGAACATCTCCATTAGTTGATTTAGACTATTACATTATGTGCTATTTATAAACTACAAGGTCGGTGTCGGTATCAAGAAATTTCTACATTTTAAACAAGGGTCATTGGTTTCACAACTTTCTATAAAAAAGACCTAGCTATCTAGTATCTAAATACTTCTTTCTATATTATTCTGAAATAGCCAAACACTTCTAATTTTTTAGGAAGTATCAAAAGTCAAGGTGAAAATTTATTAATTTTAGCAGTGATACAATACAAATATTTGAAGAGAAAATAATATTTATGCCGAATAAAAGTAAATTTCATTTAGAAGTGTTGGGGTGTCTTGAATTGTTTGGGCGGCAAGAAAAGAAAAGTCAAATGAACTCAAAATTAGAAACAACATTGAGGCGGTGGTATTGGCAAAACCACCGCCCCACAATATGTATAAAAAGGTGCTTTTGGTTTGTTATTCACAACACACACAGAGGTACAAAATGGGGGTGAGAGCATTAGGCATAGGCAGTTGTTTAGTGCTAATTTTTGTTTTAGGTGTGTGTTATCGGGTTGTACCGGGTGAGTTTCTCTCTAATAAAATCGGGGTTTTCGGTCGCGGAGGTAGCTAGCTAGTAACTAGTGACCACGTTAATACTTGTGTTCTTGTGTTATCGTTTACATCGTTCTCAACGCTAGGTCCAGATCATAACAATCTGGTATCAAAGCTTGGGTTTCGGTGTTCCAAGATCAATGTGGAGCTAAAGAGCTAGGGTTTCACAATCCGTGAAATTCATAGCCAGGGTTTCGCGATCAAGGTGGAGCACACGTTCGGGGGTTAAGGATCTGGACAAAGAGCCGCAAAGAAGATGACCGGGGGGATGTCCAAGATCGACAAGCTCACGGGGAGAAACAGCTTCAGCTTATGGCAGATCAATGTACGTGCTTTGTTGAAGCAGCAAGGCCTGTGGTTGCCATTGGTGGAAGATAAAGATGGGGCTTCTACAACCAACAAGGAGTTCAATACGATGGAGGAAAGAGCGCACTCAACGATCATGTTGTGTTTGGCGGACGACGTGATCACGGAGGTTGCGGATCAAGAGACTGCTGAGAAACTGTGGAGCAAGTTGGAGAGCCTATACAAGAAGAAGTCGCTCACCAACAAGTTGATGTTGAAGCAACAACTGTTTGGTCTACGTATGGGGGAAGGTACGGATCTAAGAGATCACTTTGATCATCTTAATACTATTTTGCTTGAGTTGCGAAACAGTAATGAGAAGATAAGTGATGAAGATGCCGCACTGATTTTGTTGGTATCGCTACCACCGTATTATGAGGGGTTCGTAAAGAGTGCTTGTGATCGGAAAGAGACTCTCACGTTGGAGGAGGTAAGATCAACTCTTCACACAAGGGAGATGCATCAGAGGGCCGCATATGGGGAGTACGACGTTCCGGTGTCGGGTGCATTCGTGGCATCCAAAGAGGGTTACATAAAAAGGAGGAAAAAGGGTTCTAAGTTGCCAAACGACGTATGTGCACTGTGTAAAGAGAGGGGTCACTGGAAGAGGGAGTGTCCGAAGAAGGAATCTCCAGATCTGGCTGTATATGCAACAGCTTCGTAGATCAACTAAGTCCTCTAGGCCCCGTTGGGGGGCATGGAATCCGTGCTCTTGACGAGGAGGCAGATTTGGCATGGGGGATTCTCTGACGAGGGACACGACACGTGTGAGACATGAAAGGGGGTGTGTAGGAGGCGCGCAAGGGGGCGATATTGCAGGAATTCGGTGGGAATTGGAGAAATCTCGCAAAACATTGCAGGAATTCAGGGGGAATTGGAGCAACGTGATGGGGGGTTTGTTGTAGGGACTCGGTGGGTTTCGGAACAACAAACGAATTTGTTGAAGCAACTCAGTGGGAGTTGGAACAATATGCAGGGGATTCGATTGCAGGAACTCGGCCGTAGTTGGAGAATCGATAGGGTTTGATTGCAGGAACTAGACGGGAGTTGGAGCATTGCTGGGGGCACTCGGTACAAGAACTTGGCAAAGTTGGAGCAACTTGTGACATGAGAGTTTCGCATACAGCTGTGAAACGTTTGGGGTTGATTATTGGAGAGAAGCATCGGTTTGGGTTGCTGAGATGATTCAAGACAAGGTGGAGATTTGTTGGGGGTGTCTTGTATTGTTTGGGCGGCAAGAAAATAAAAGTCAAAGGAACTCAGAAATTGGAAACAACATTGAGGGTATGTATAAAATGGGTGCGTTTGGTTTGTTATTCACAACACACACAGAGGTACAAAACAGGGTTGAGAGAATTAGGCATAGGCAATTGTTTAGTGCTAATATTTGGTGTACCTGTGTGTTATCGGGTTGTACCGGGTGAGTTTCTCTCTATTAAAATTGGGGTTTTCGGTCGTGGGGGTAGCTAGCTAATAACTAGTGAACCACGTTAATACTTGTGTTCTTGTGTTATCGTTTACATCGTTCTCAAAGCTACGTCTAGATCATAACAAGAAGTTTATTTGTTAAACATATATAAGTGAGGGTACTAAAATTACCTCGCACGGGTCTGGGCTTCCAAAACATTTAGGCGTGAATCAGGCGCTTCTAGCAAAAACATGCTACCGTGTGCCGACGGACTCCACCATTCTGTTTAAAGGTTACAAATTACCAAGACTTATGTGCCCCTCAGTTTTGCAAATAGCCCCGAAAAATGTCTGCGATGATAGCTACTTTGCTCTCCACTTTAGGTATGGATAACTCTTTACTTATCCATATGTATGGATAATCCCGATTGATTGCCTCTAGGTTTTAATCATATTAAAAACCCAGTTGTTTCCAACCTCTTATTTAAACAATTGCACAATACTTGCTGGTGCCATCGCATTGCATCATTATGAACCAAGTCGCCTTGCGTTGGCATGCACGAGCTTGATAAATCATGATGACAATGAGTGCTTAAATAACGAGAAGACAAAACACAATATTTGAATTTTGAGGGATTTTAAAATTCAATTTTAATTGTTTTGTTGATTCATATCGACTGATCTATCTATTTTGAGTTTAGGCACAACTCCAAATAATAGATCTGGGTTGTCTAATTATCTTATTATCCTAATTGCATGCATCATTCATACACCAATCATAAAACAATAAGATAATAATATAAACAACCACAAAATAAAATAAAACGTGATATGGATATGGCCTTTTCTAGACTAAGATATTTCCAAGCCAATGGAAATATCTATGAAACCTAAAAGCAAGCACATCTCTATGCGTCTTCATCTTTTGGTCCATCCTTCATAGTCATGTGGAATGCTCCATGCTCCATCTTTTGTGGCTTCTTTTGGCTTCGGTCTTCTTTTCTTCACTCTTGGCTAACAATCTATTTTATCTAGCACTAGCTAACAACTATACTAAATAAAAATAAATCTCACAAGTTGAGAAAAAAATGGCTCGCAGGCCATAAAAAACCCTAATTAATTATTACATGAAATTGATCAGCTCGCAGGCCGTAAACCAAAACACAAATTTAAACAATCACATCAAACCACATCCTAAGGCCATATCCAACCAACATGTGATTTGCACATAAACAGTTAAAATCCACGCGCTTGGTCAATTTTTAATTGATTTTAGGAATTCTAGGGTTAAAACAGTCCAAGGGGCCCACCATCATATGGTCGAACCCCTTTGGAGCTGCCCCGGGCCGAGCCTAGGCCGGTCGGCCCAACCCGTGGGGCCGGCCGACCGCCTAGGACCTCGGCCTAGGTGCCTTGGGCGGCAAGGAAGGGAGAGGGGCGGTCTCTAGGGCCGAACCTTCTTTTGGTTACAAAACAACTCCTTCCTTGTTCCCCAAGTCCAAAAAGTTTTCAAATTTGAAACTAGTTTCCAAATTGGTGCCCAAAGCCTAGTTCTAAGATCCTAAAATTTCTCAAACTCACTAATTCATGCATCCAATGCAAAAACTACGTCTTGTTTTGTTTGATTATTGAAAAATTGCATCATATGCTTCATTTGTCCGTTTTACGCGATAAACAACAAATTTAAAGTGTAAAACTATCAAAACGTACATGTATATGTTCTACGACCTGTAGCTCTGATACCACTGTACGGTTTTTATCATGGATGCGCTGCAGAAAAATAAATTATCCATTCAATACCCTCCAAGGATCACCTTGAAGAGAATCATAACGATGGTAAAGGAAGAATCATGTTACACACCTTAGGATTTTTCCTGTGATGACTTGTAACGTGAATTGTGTCACGTCTCTACGATTGATCCACGCCTAGATTTGAGATCTAAATCTTCCTTCTCCTTTGTGATAGCTTGGACCGAAGGAAGAGGAAGAAGAAATCACGCAACACGAGGCAACAAGGGAAGCTCACGGCTTCCTTGGGGCCGACGGGTAGGGGCGGTTGGCTAGGGGGGCGGTTGGCCTCTCTAGCTTGGCTTGCTCTCTCCTTTTGTTCTCTCCCACTCACTTATGTTATGAGCATTAGTATGAGAAGGAAACTAGGAGTATCCTTTATATAGTCCAACAACTCCTTGTCAACTACCTAAAGGCCCTTCCTAATCCAACATGAGTTCGGATTAGTCCATTCCTTGCATATTAGTCCTTCTAAGTTTGCAAGGTGTTGCAAAGTGATCATTCTAATTAATTAATCATATTAATTAATGTCCAAATCTAGTTCAACTCTATCTAGCGTGTGACCCCATAGGTTCTATCTAGTTGGTAGCAACAACTTGCTAATATGGAGCGGTCTCTAGCAAGACATCAATTCTAGCAAACTAATAGAATAGTCATCCGACAAACCTTGTGCAAGTAATTGTCACATCCCTTTGTCTCTATATTCGGATTGGACACGAGACATACAAGTCACACTCGTATATCCAATCCAAAGTTTCTCGATCCTGGGAATAGCCTTATTCGTGCAAATAACATCAATATCCTATATTGATTTATTTGAGTCTGGCCAGACATTCCATAAGCACTATCCCTCGAGTGGCCTCAGATATTTTCTCCTGTTATGTAGGAGGGACAAGTTCTATCTACGTCTACTACGATTTCTAAGCTCGCTTCTTATTGTATCCGGTAGAAGCGCTTGTGACTTTACATAACATGTATGTAGCCTTCTCGTAGATGGGTCAATCCAGTGCGCCATTACCCTTAATGCACACCCATATGTTGGATCATGATATCTACATATCAATCCAACCCCATACTAGTCTATAGATGATCGTCCTATTAATCATTATATTGGAACATGGATATTTAAGATAAACAACACAATTGTAAATCTAAGGACTTCATTATATTAAATATCCAATAAATAATATAACGAATATTCTAGCCAAAATAAGTTCATACTTAACTAGATTGCCTCTAGGGAATCTATTCCAACAGCAAGGTGCAAGGAAAAAATAGATGGTCTGAGGAACCTCAAGCTTGGAGTCCTCAAGTCAGGCGAGATGGTATGAGATAGAGTTCAAGACTTGCTCAAGAAGTATTCCCAATAGTGGGAGTGCACCTTAGGGGCAACATCCATTGCATATTTGTTTATGTTCGTGTTTGTTTTATGTTATAAATTTTGTGTGGTTGGATATAATTGTATAACCTCGCATGCTAAAGAACTAAAACCAAATATCTCACATTAGAAGACATGATTAAAAAGTAATAAGGAATCATAAGTGACAATATTGGATTCCTAGAATTGCCACTAGGTTTTGGTGGAGTCCTTCAGAGGAACTATTAAATTTTAATCGAGTGTCTAAATGTTAGCTAAGTAAATGCTAGTGATAAAATTCCACAATGTCTCAATCAATCGTGTCTAAATCGAAACTGTAAAGGATAAATGGTGACAACAACGATATGATGAGTCGTCGTACTATGTAACCATCCGTTGGACATAGGTTGTCAGCCACCTACAAACATGGTCGAACCTGTGATGAATAAGTTGTCACAACAGCACATAGACATTATATTAAGGCTCACCAATAGTGGGAGGCAGCACCCAAGATTATGTCATAAAGCATGCTGTGAAACGGTGGGAAATGACCTCATCAGCAAGTTCAAGACCACTTTTAAAATTGTAGGAATTTGCCAAAGAAGAATCCTGAATCCATCTTAGCCATTTGCGTACATAAATTGTGAGTTGTGAATCATAATAATCATGCCTTAACCATGAGTTATGGCTCATGTCATAATATTGAGCACTCGATTTTAACGTCTGAGATTGATGCCTTTTATGACCAGAAAGTTAAAGGCTGTCAGGTACAAGCTATCCGATTTGAAATTTGTTGCAATCTCTGCCACGTTTATGAAACGTTGTATGACACACTTTCTAAGTTTTAAGATGTTTGGATGGGACCAAATATCACGTGGTTCTAGGATCTATGAAACCTAGAGTTTGCTATTAGAATACTAGTCCAGCATACTTTTGAAGTCTAAGCAGTATAAGATTTCTAAAAGGCTGTGAATGACGTATGATAGGCAGAAATAGTCCCTAGCCCAGTATGAGGACCGCAAGGCAACAGGTGGGGCAAGGATAAAAGAACTTTTGGGGCAACATTGGTATATGACCAATACTCCAAGACTGGCAAATGCAAAGGAAGGAAAAGAAGTTTTCCTAAGACTAGAGAAATGGTCAGGCATGGAAAATAACTTCTCTAAGGATCCATAAGATTATCTTTGAGGGAGTAGCCACCAAAAGTTGTTTTGGTCACAGTTTTAACTTTGGATATGGTTATATAATGGTGTTTGCGTTCTCAAATTCTAGCATGAGTAGACACCTCGGGATCCTTGAATGTTAACTCAAGAGTAGGACTACGATTCTGATATCTGGCACGCTAGATTAAGACACACGATGACAGGAAAGGATGTTCATGCTAGCTAGGGCAGGCCTGCTTGGATTATGCCCAAGGTACCCTTAACTGTGTGTGATTCTTGCCTTACATGAAAGGCAAAACACAAACCATCTAGTAAAGCAGTTTAGACTATTGAGTCTTTATATATTATTCATTCTGTTCTTGTGTTCCATTAAATGTTAGAGCTAATACATGGTGCTTACTGTTCCATCACATTCGTAGATTATTGTCCGCGTCTCAACTATGTGTGCTTGGGCCACATAAGTTTGAGGCACAAGAGTGCTTCAGACAGGTCTCTACAAAAGGCAGAATACCGTCTGAACAAGAGGATATGTCTTCAGCCAGAAAGAGACCGCGAGTATCAATCTTAGAAAGAGCTATTTGATGGAGAGAAATAGTAAGGCAGTTGGATATTTCCACGCCCCAGCAGGATGTTGTAGATGATAAGGAGGAATAGGATACTGTAAAATATGCTCTGATGTGTGATAGCACGTGCAAAGTACTTGTTTCCTATTCTGAGGAGACACTTTGCTAAGCGACTATCGACATGCTCAACCAAAAGTCCACCAAGTCTGTAGCCACTACACCCTACGAGATGTGGACCAAAAGGCAACCTAAATGAGGTCACCTTAGGCCATGGGGATCGGCAGTTTATGAGCTAACTAAATCAAGTCAGGAAGAGGTTCGTTGAGAAGTAAGTATCTATGAAACAGAGGTATCACTGGATGACACCCCATCCCTGAGTGATCAACAGGAAATAGTTCATACAGATCTTCAGAACAGTGGGAGTAACTGGCCTAGTGAATAGCCCATCATAGATTATGACTATGTGGATGAACCCTCGTTGAGTAAAAACGCTCTTTGGAACATGCCCCACCAATAATTTTACATCGAAGGGAAATACATGATAGTCACCACGCAAGATAATGATGAACCTAGGATATCGTCCCAGGATCTTTCATCACCTGATTAGAAGGAATTTAAAGTTAGAACCTAGATGGAAGAAACGTATCTTCATGGAGTAACATATCTTCTTATGTTATTCGGAGCACTCTAGGGATCGCGTATTCGAAACGCAACAACCGAGAAGTAGTGTAACGAAAATGGATTCACGAGATATGTGATTTCTCATAGGAGATGTCCATAATTAATGGAAATGTTTGTAGAGATGATGATCTCCGCGAGTATGGAGGAGCCGCTGGAAGACACCCTATTCCTTAGTTCATACTGAGGAAACAGTTCCTCAAGGATCCTTTGGACAGTGGGAGTGCCTTTCCAAGCAAGGTTCCCATCCATAAGGGATGAGAGAAAATGATAATCCTCCTATGCAAAGGAATTTCTCATAGGAGCATACCCCATCGACTGTTTGAGGTCGAATGGATGATTTTTAGGATCACCTTGCATAAACGATAGGATAGAATCCCAGGCCTTATCGTTCCATAATTATGAAGAATGAAATGTAAACAGAATGAGTTAGAGTCTATTAAAGGGCCAACCAAGTTTAAGGACTAGGTTGACTATCCGACTGGATGGAAGACTGCTGGAGATCAATGGATTTCCAAGGCCAATCAGAGACCCAGACGGAAGCGTGGTAAGGCATATGACTTGCGCAGAAGCGAAAAAGGCTACACTCATTCTGAGAGTAGACATCGACGAGTTTGCGTCGATCCGACGAGTTATTCTCCTAATATGGTAGCGAGAATTACGTTGATTCGCTTGGTAGCATCAATAGTTGTGATGATGCAATTACGGATCCATTTTCGATATGCGTGACAACTAATTTTCTCACTGGAGAAATCAAAGAGATGACATAAGGTAAAATGCACAAAACACGTGCAAACTAATTAAGTCAACATGGAATCTTAGCTAGTCCTCTGGACAACAGTATTTCATAAGGGATCGTTTACTATATGTTTACGATAACAAATGAAAACTGCTGTGTATCACTCTCACTAGTAGAGAGTTGATGATCACGTCACTTAATATCGATGACACACTATTAGCTAGTGGAGCTTAAGGACTGATCGAGCCCAGTACGGAGTAATTGTACTCCTGTAGCTCAGCGCAAGACTTTATGAGCCTAGACATGTGCCCTAAAAGACACCATATGAAATTGACCAGATGACCAGAGTGCCCGATGCAGCAGGAGTCTTCTATACACTATTGTGTATACTCATACCTAGCGAATGATATGCAATCGGAGGATTGGATTTCAGGATATTCCAATTTAGGACACTAGATTGCAACCAAAAGGATACTCTATACGAAGGATCACGTGCAATGACTATCGGAGATGATGCTTCGACGAGCCAGCTATGCACGCTGACTAGGGTGGGGACCTGGATGCACATGGATCCAACTAAGGCTATTGTCCATGCTCGATGATAGACTCGCATGGAAAAAATGCAATATAAGTGTTGCATGATCGTATTGGACCACTCCATCGACCGTGGAAGCGAAGCACGCTTGTCTTTTCTGCCATCGGGCAGAAATGTCTTTAGCTAAAAAGGTTTCTTATGGGCTATAGACAAACCAGTTACCATGAGTAGTGCTAGCATACAGCTAAAATACTGCGGTAAAGTCAAACACATAGTCAAGGGTACCATTCCACAAAAGGTGAAATGACTACCTAGAGAGTAACCTTGTAGTGGATCGACTACGGGACAAAGTGTTGGCTTATCCCATTCCTAAACTACTTAAGAATCATCTTTGTGGATCACATTAGAGAATTGGGATAGTCGATAACTAGCAATATGATTGATGAGCACACGAGACATTGATTGACTGGATTTTAATTGGATTTGTTTTAAGAAGCATGTTGTTTGATACATGTATGATATGTTCAATTTCATGTACTAGCATAGAGCATGTCACGCAGACACTAGGTCGGCTCACTCACACGAGCGACCGCCTTCGCAATATCCTGGATATGTCTGGGTGGGGCGGAAGATGAGACAGAATCCCGATAGGCGCTCTACGATATGATATGAGATGCCTATTATATGAGGCATAAGACCTATGGTAAGAGCTAAGTGTCTATCAGTAGAGCTAGTAGCCTGTCAGATCGACTCAATTGTCGCATTGGAAGTAAGTTCCAAGGTGAGACTGGTTATGGCCAATCGGACATGGTTAGTACCCCGAACCATGAACAGTCTGCGTATAGAAAGCCAGATGCGAGAACTGATTACTGTTCACAATGGTGTGACATCGTAGTACTCGGGCTGGTGGCCATAAGGGCTACCGGATTGACATCTGCATAGTGGTCCTTGCAGGATAAGACATGCGCTTTGATCAGAGTTCAAACACTATGGCACATATTTCCCCTGAATAAACGCGCGCTTATGAGTGACCATGAGGTGATGAGTAGAATTAGTCTATGGGATTCCTCATCATGTGAGCCTCGTCGATCATACAAATATGATTGACACTGTAGACCCTTAGTACTTTTATCCGTGTTGTAGAGAGACGGGTCGGTGGTGCTACTTTAGCTTGACACCTTACGGCTATGGATGATTCGGCCTTCCAGACACTGCTAGGAAAGCAACTTATTTGAATCAAAGCAACACAATGGATGGAAAGGAAGATTCTCATTGCATCGCTCTTTGTTATTTCATTGGTCCCACCTACAAGATCTTATGGGATTATGCAGGATATGAATATAATAAAGGAGATGTGGACTCATTGGAGCATGGCCTTCAGGACAAGGCAGGTGCTCATGATCCACAAGATGACAATCAGAGGAATCTAGGGGATACGGGAGTTATTATTAGGCATCGTTTCTTAAAATGGTAGAGTGCGCCTGCTGCTAGCTCGTCTCGTATGAGTTTAGAGTATGTAACTCCCGATTGCAGGAACTCTCACTGGTCACATGCCACGGCCGCAACAATACTTCTCGTAGATGATAGATAGTTGAGAGATTGATAGAGACTAGATGACTTCTGGATTGTGCAGCCCCATTGTGCGAGTGGGAGATGTTAGTAATTGGTGCGCCCATGTGGGGTGACTAATGCAATTACTACAACCTTATGGGTTAATTGTAACATGGCACAAACCTAAAGGGAGTTAGTAGCAAAGGCACAAACCCTAGGGGTTTATGTGTAAATCTAGGAGAAGTTTTGCCTATATAAGGAGGGAGTCTCCTACATATAATAATGAATATAACACAGTAAAGTTATTCTGTTCACATTCATTCTCAACTTATAGAGAACCCTAGTCTCTCTCGAACTACATCCAAGAAGGTGGTACGTGGGGTGAATCAAAGTGTTCTTCCTCGTGATTAACACTAAGACCGGTGGGATCAAGATCAAGGTGAAAGCACATGAAAGCAAGCAACAACAAGATCAATCCGCTGCACTAGGAGCTAAGGAAGAAAATGTACACATGAATATTCCGCTTTAATTCATGTTGTAAATCTATGTATGATTAGATCAGCCCTGCCCTTCACAAACCATGATTGTCAACACCGTTTAGCAGCAAATTAAATAGTTGAAGTGAGCTGAAATATGTTTTGGTGATGCCCGAGTAATTTAATGTGTCTATTCTGAATCCCAGGTATCACCTGATGATATGCAGAAAAACAAAATACGTTGCCGAGTTTTTTTAACGCTATTGTACAAATGTCCACTCCCACAGATATTCTGAACGTAGAGTAAAAAGAGATTAAAGCAGGCAACGGTTTAGTTACATTCTTCTTTACTATTATAAAGTACTGTGATTAGGATTCACCTCTTGTCAAGTGAACTTCTCGGGAAAGACTGATTAGGATTCCACTATTTTCATTTGCATTGGTGTTTACGTATACTAGCTTGTCAGATGCGTTATCTAGCAAATGAGGAGTGCTAGCCCAGTAGAAGAGCATTTGTAAGTTGTAACCCATGCGTGAGGAAAACAGGTCCACACCAGCTAGTTGTAGGCTAGTTTAGGAATTCATGTAATGACTTTTCTACGTAAATGGGGTTCCCTACAATTATGGAGTATCCTTGTGCACTTTCTCTTCAAACATTGATCAAACAACAAAAAATCATCTCAAACATGTTATACAACAGACCTACAGAAGTATGAGAGGAATTGAACTTGGTGTAAATATGCCCCGAAAATAGTAACAACATCATGCAAAACCCAAAGCTTTCAAAAAGTTAGAAGAGAAATGCAAAACTCGTTTATCTCAGAGCTAGGGTGCTACAACCCCCTTTCATCATTCCGTAACACATTGGGTCGCCTCTTTGGTTGCTAGGGGTTCGTACCATTGGGGGCCAAAGCCAGCAGCTTTTCTAGCGGCCTCATTGAAAGGAGGCTTCAAAGGCCCCCTGAAATGCCTCCTTACTGTCTCGTGAAACTTGTGAATCACCTCCTCGTTCTCTTCGATACTTTCAGCCCCTGAAACCACATCTCTAGACATTCTTGTGCAGAGATACTTGAACCACTTCAAGCCAGCAGCACAATGAGTTATCTCTTCTGGATAGATAACGGTTTCCAGCAAATCAGCTGTTTGGTTATCACCTCCGTTGCGGAAACGAGCAATGGTTGTCGGCAATACATCCAGACCTCTAGCCTGTATTCATTAGCAATGCATGCTATAAGTGTGGTGTTCATTAGCAATGGATTTGATTTTTTACGTCTAGAAAAAAAAAACTATTCTGCTATAGACTCTCCAACTCATAGTAACTTTTGGATACTGAACGTTTTAAGTTCTGCTCTGTTTGGTTCGTAGTAAAATGCTCTACAAGGGAAAATATCGCGTAAAATATTTTGTGTGAAAAAGTTTTTCTCTGCAATTATTTTCTCGTGTTTGGTTACACTTGCCAAAACAGTGGACCGTGAAGGCAGTGGCAGTGATGGGTGGCGGTGAAGGTGGGTGGTGGTGATGGGTCGTGGTGGAGGTAGGTGGTCGTGGTGGTTATTGGTGGTGGAGGTGTTAGTATGAGTTGCTGTGTGATCCTTCCCTCTCCGGAAAATCGTTTACGGATTTGAAATGTTTAAATTATTTTACATCATTTGAGGGAAAACATTTTACAGGAAAATATTTTACCTCTCCAACCAAACAGCACCAAAACAAGGGAAGACATTTTACAGGAACATGTTTTACAACCAACTAAACGCAGCCTAAACGTTTTAATTTAGTGAGTTGGAGATTTTGCATGCTAAGAAATAAAATCACAGAATTTATCCAATAACACCAGTGTGCAAGAAGACCAGAAGAATCAAGAAATGTAGATCATTTTACATTAGGCAGCTTCAGCACTAGGTCACTAGCTACAGTTCAACTACTCTCAGTGAAGCGAAGGAAATGGCATCACAACAATGTCAATTGAAGTACTCTTTTTCTTTTCTTTTTCCATACAAGAAACGGCAATAATGTAACTTCTCCAAAAAAAGGTAACCCCCCTTCTCAAAAAAAAAAAAAAGGTAACCCCAGTACTAAATTAAAATTTGTGATGCACATTAATTATATTTGTCACTGGCTTCCAATGTTCATATGGTGCTACTGTATTTATGATATCTTACTCTAATTTGGCTCACAGGAAACACTATAGCAGCTAGGTGTTAACATTTAGCTCACCTCATGAACACAATGTTCAACAGCCAGACGCGCTAACAGGTCCGTGGAAGTGGCAATAGCAGAGTCCCAAAGACCGTCATGAGCAGGCAATGCCCCATAGGATGAACCTATCTCTCCAAGTCGAGCAGCTAGAAGGCTGAAATGTCTACCTTCATCTTGAGCCACCTTCACAAAATCAGTGAAGAATTCTTTCGGCATTGCCTCTTGCTTACCAAAACGAGCAATTATATCCTACAAGGAATTGGAAGTCAGTGAAGTGTAAAAATAAATGGATTTCTTCCAGAATGCAGTTATCTACCATCTCCAGAGAATTGGCACTTTTTAGCAGTTACAGAAGACAGAATGAAAGTTTCAGGCACTGGGAACATAAGGAAGACCAAGGTATTCGCTCAGATGAATACTCGTAACAAGATGAAGCTGAATCACAATTTCAGATTTGCCCGTTTGATACACAGGCAAGATTCTCATAATTACAGACAAATAACATTTCCATACTAATATAATCTAAAAAAAAGCTAATCTCAATCATTTCTTCTTTACTCCCTCTTGCAGAATATTCCAGGGAATCCTAATGGTTAGTTGCGTATCGTGGAGCAATGCAGCAATAGCATGCAGGCATCGAAACATCTGACACTTTTTTGTTCCTTGTTTGTATTTAGCTTTAACGAATTTGTACATTCAACTCCATAAAAATGTAAATAACCTGACCTTATGGTTCATAGACAAAGCAACAACTGATCATTTGCTTAATGGTAATAATTTAACTCCTAAAAAATATTAAGCCTGGATTTAGAAAGTAACTTTTAAATCCACACCAAACAGTTTCTATCCATACTTTGGCTCTTATCATCAACACAAGTAATTTGATATCATGCTGTTACTTACTAATGGCCTGAGTAGCCTGTAACGACTAACGAATGGCGAAGAGGTCCTTTTTTGAGAAGTTTGTGTTCTAAAAAATGAATATTACAACCCAGGGAACTTGTAGTCACTTTCCCTTTTGCTACCTTGAGAGGCCATAATACAAGATCAAAATTCAAGTGGAATGCACTAAGCTATCAAGTGGAACCTTCAATTGGCTGTGTTCCGCCTGGGGTCGGTTGATCCGAACTGGGGTACGTGTACAATCTGGAACAAGGAATAGTAATATACCTTCAATATGTCATGAGGCCATTTTGTTCTGTTTACCTGGCTATTTCATGGCCTTTTTTAGCATTTTCTTTCTCTAAGAAGAAGTAACTTTGGTTAACTGATCACAATTGTGCTCTATAAGACATTCATTTGAGAAATTTTTACAATATGTTGGGTAAAGTCATCCCCTAGTCGAGAGGCCATACAGAGGAGGCATATTGCGTATGGCGTATCATGACATATCAATCAATTATCAGGTTTCCAATCCCCGTCCCGTCTACTGCAGCGACCCACAATTGTAGTAACTTAGCTTCATCCCATTACTCATAAATGTAAGTAAGTAACTACACCACCATTTTCTTATTTCTACTTAGTTCTGGAATTCATCTTCATTAATTCCTGATTCTCTTAAGATTTTACATCTAACATTCACAAGTTTGAATACCTAAACGAAAGTTACAGGAAAAGACACATCCAATGGTACTAATACAAAGCCAAACATGAAGGAGGGCACACTTAGTTTTCATCTTTACTACTTAAGAATTTTTCGAAATTTTGTCATCCTCTGAACATCTGATAACAAAAAAACCATGTTATGACTCTTGTCTGCCATTGAAATCGTGAAAAACTGAGGGCAAAGTTTCAAAATCTCAATGAGCAATGTCGTAAGAAAATTTGTGAAAACTTCACATTTCATGTTGACTAGCTGGTTTAAATATTTGCGGCGTCGTTATTACTATCTTAACTACTTCAGAAAATATATATTTATTTAACTGATGGAGAGGAATAGGAGTATTAGTTACATGTTTGAGCAGGTTACCTGCGGATGCAACCAAGAAACTCCAAGTTTCTATCTCCAAAGACTACCTAACAAATTATTTCCCTTCTGTTATGGCTCCTAATAAGCCCCAACAGCGCTTTTTGTGATTGCTGGACATGGAGTAGAATGACCATAACATTTCACAGTCGTAGGTTCCTATAATGAGAAATTATTCCTTTCATGAACATTTTATTTGGTACTATTGGTATAAAAGAAGCATCACAATAGCGTATTTTATCTGGCTATTACAGTATTTAAGAACTGTTTAACTGTGCGCTAATGTTTCAAAAGGGAACAAAGGCACCTCCTACTATTTTTTGAAATTACTATACTATTAGTGGTCGTTTAGCATTCAAACGAGGCATCGACATTAGTTAGTTTTTTTAAACAGAGACACTAGTTAGTTTAACGAGGATATTCTTGGTCAAGTCAAGTGCAGTTTCGTTTAAGGGCATGTTTGTCCTAAAAGGTACAAAAAAGTCATGCTTTAAAGATAGAAAAGGGAGAATGAGGCATAACTATAAGGCCGTAAGAGAGAAGGGTGAATAAAATTTATATTTTTTATTCTTCATCCTCCCTGCAGTTTTCATTTATATTGTTCATAGATGAGAAATAGAATATGTGAAGCAACTTGATTCAAAGGTTTCATCATATCCAAAATGAGTAGGTGCCTAGGTCGTCATGGTGACTCAGTGCACCACATACTGATAGTGGTACACAGGTAAATCAACCGTCACATTTGATTTCTGAGTCCATGTCAAGTAGTTTCGATTATTGCAATTGAGTGACTGACTATTAATATTTTGCCCTTCCAATCTTTAACTGTTGTAATTAATTTATTTCAGCACATTCCACAGCAGAAGCTGAAGAAACTTTGTGATCAAGTAGCATTCATCATAGAAGGGCCGTTCGTAAGTATGAAGAAGCCCACAGAGATACTCCCTGGGTCCCATTTTTGTTGTCTCACTTAACCTATCACCAAGTAGGATGCTATTTACTTACAGATTAACAAACTTGTCTTTTGTTTAATTTGATACCTATCTTTGGAAAACGAAAAAAGTCAGAATTTGAAAAAGGATGGTATCAGGGAACTAAAGTCAAAACATGTGTAAAGTCTCGGAAGTAAGACACTTATTCCGGGAAGTTCATTTTAGGAAGGAAACAATTACAAATGGAATGGAGAAATAGGTAAAGCGATCCTTTCCAGAGATGTTCTAACTGGAACCAATGGGTTTCTTCTGTTTCCTTCAAATGATAGATGTTTACAATTACAAATGTAAACCGTGCTTTGACGCATCACTATAAACTTCAAATTCTCCTCCTTCAATAGGTAATGTCAACACAGGTGCTGACGTCAACCTATCCTTTAATGTTTGAAAAGCTTCCTCTCACTTATTATCCTATACATACTTACTCGACTTCTTCATTAAGGCTGTCATGGGTCTCGCGATCCCTCAAGAAACAAAAACAACAAACAAAAGCACATGTATACATCAACCACTCGGGGACTAAGTATCCAACCCGAAATCATCCACCGTGCCTGATGCTTATGCTGCCACTAAATGGGCTGCGTTGTTTAGCTGCATTGAACTAGCCGAAAGCAGCAATAGTTAAACCAATATGAAAATAAGCGTACACCAACTAAGATAGGAGAATTTTTAGTCAACATAACAGCGGTTCTGAATTTATTCCACACCAAAGATAACGGTTCTGGAGGCTATTTGTTCTGCTTGCCGCAGTGCTACTTCAAATCTGAGCACATGTAGGAACTAGGTTTCATCTTAGAGGAAAACCCCTACAGGAGAAACAAGAAACCTGGCTAGCAGATATAAAGAAGAGACCGACCAGATAAACATATGAAACACATATATACTGGTCTAGCTTCTTGATCAGTCAATGCAATTGACTCCAACTCTACAAGTCTGTTATTGTAACTTGAAGATTATTGCACGGGCCATAATATTGTTCCTCAAAACATACTTAAATATTTACATGTCAAGAACTTACGCCCAACGGCAGAGATCCAGTAAGAGAGTTGTGGGCCCCCGCCCAACTTTCGAAAATTGCAGTTTTACCTTATATTATGTTCGATAAATTGAGTTTAGCCCCCAGTGAAGTCAAATAATTATCCTTATAACTTTTGTTTATTCATTAATCTCTACTATATAAAAGGTTGAAGAGGTTCCTAACCAAAAAGTGTTCCTAACCTTTTGAAACTTACAAAAATACCCTTTTACAAGGAGATGTAATTACCAAAATATCCTTATCAATTGAACAATGTAGACTGAATAGACACGTCTTTATGGAGACTGAACAGATACGTCTTTTGAAGTTATGCCTATTCATACATTGACGTAACCTTCGGGAAGGTCCCCTGACGCGTTGCAATCGCCATCTTCTCGGCCTGTCCTCCGCATTCGCACCTGCTCCTCAATGAACTTGACGAGTTCCCTTCGATCTTTGTTGTGTGCTTCAACCACAACTACGGTTTCATTGCTGTATTCTAATGGGTTTCTATGGCTTTAGACGGCTTCCGGCGGCAATAATTCTGCTAAAGATTTGTTTGCTCTCAATCGGCTAGGCTTGTGGCTGTGCCTGTGGTCGTCTCCATGCTTTTGTATATTGAAGGTATGTATTCTTGTGATTTGTACAGTTGGTTGATTTCGCAGTTCTATGCATCCATCTACAGCCAGTTATTTTTCATTTAACTCATAGCTTCGGATATAACAAACATCAAAACGAAATATTATTCCTTATCAAAATGACATATCTTTCGGCCGCAATCAAACTGTACCTCTGCACAGAGAAATTACTAGGCTAACTTTAAATGGGGTATTGATTTTGTATTGTTGATTGATTTAGTTTCATATATCCAACGACGGTACGCATGCTGATCAAGTTCCGCTATTCCAAATTGAAATGTATCAGTAACTATGGACCCATTATTTTAAAGTAGGAAAAATTAGATTCCCCCAATTGAAGTCAACTTTTACAAGATCTTTTAACATTATAATTTGATATGTTTTAGTTTCGACATCACCATGAAAAATACATGTAATCTATGATGACGTAGTACTGGGAAAACTACTTCATTTGATGATGCTAAATTGTTAATGGCATATGTTGTATTGTTAACAGAGATTGAAGCTGATTATATATGAGAAGCTTATGCTACTCCGCCGCGGCAGCCTCTCAAATTACTGTCACTTCGAAGTTTTTGCTGGCCCGCCAGTTCAGAGATGCTAACAGATCGAATACATATGGTATGTCTGCTATGTTTTAAAGTTTAGGTCAAAATCAGGTTGGGGTTTTCGACACTCAAGTCTCTACTAATTAGAGATGCTAATTTTCTTCTAAGACTCGAATGTTTGCGAGCAAGCAGAAGGCATCTGATTCGCTTCAGGAACCTAAATATCTTTACTGCCGATCCATTCCTTGATTCTCACTTCTCCGCTTACATTTTGTTTTCTTTGGCAGCGAATCCGGTCATTGATGTTTCCGTAAGTCTGATTTTCACCCATATATACGGACTGTTTGTTCTAAATTGAGTTTTTACTTGTTAGATAGAAAGAGTATGAGGTGGGACAGTAGCCCACGATCACAATTCCCGAGTTCTAACTATATTGTTATGTTTTCAAATTCGCCCAATATGCATTGAAAGAAATATTCGCATGGAATAAATATTTAACATTTTACTTGTTTGATTTCTCATTAGTTGTCATCTCTATATTCGAACGATAATGAGTTGCAATCTGATGTGTCGATTGAATTTTTGATCACTTGTTCAATACTGGTGTTTAAGAAGTATTTTTCTCCTTTATAGTCAACACATTGTTATTGTAAACAATATGCGTAGATAGTTTTCTGAACCATCATAAAGCACCCATGAGTAATTATCTAACTTATGCCTTGCATCATGCTAAGGATACATAAGCGCGTTCTAAATGATTTTTTCATAGGAGCATAGTTATGGATGTCATGCAGTCAAGCCACAGATTTGTCGTTAACATCCAAACATAAATTAGGCACATTCCCTTGTCAATTTGGGTAATGACAAACAGACAATACCCACCAAAATATTTCAGGCTTTAGACATCAGATAAGCATATTTTATGCATAATTATTTCGTATTAGAAGCCGCATGGCATATGTATAACAAAACAACATTCAAAAATATCAAACAGAACTGGTTAGAAATCCTATCATCTGAGTTACATAAACTATACAGTCATTTCAAGTGCTTGAAAACCTGAATAGCATGAATCTGGAATAAGAAACCACAACGACGTTTGACGTAAACCTAGCTCTCTTAACAAGAAAATTATGGATACGAAAGTCAGTGTGGCCTGTAAGCGAAACACATGAGGGAATCAGTTTCAGAGATATATACATAATTCGGTCTGAGTAGTAATTTTGATTAATTGCTAATTTCACTTGTAAAATATGTCTAAAATTGTGCCAATGTGGTATGCATCAGGTTGTTGAAACATGTTCAGTGTGCTTACTAAGTTCTATATTTCTATTGGAAGCAATGATGAATTAGGATTCAATCACTAAATACAAGTTGTGATGCTTTAGTACTCACTGCCGGCAGAAAATAAATGTTGGTATTCTTTAGCTACTGTCGACATACTTTATAAATGAAGATACATCATACATGTTATGATAAATGTTTGTGGATTTCAAATTGGCTATAGAATTAAGTTCATGATAATAGGAATTAAAGTTTCTATTAACAAATGATGCATTGAGATCAGACTTTGCAGACTTGTAACAAGTAGGTGCATAAATTAATTTAGACTTTTGCTGACCAGACTCCTCACTGGATTCTAAATATTGTCAGATGTCCCACTAATATTTAAGACCATTTACTTAATAACCTTAGGAAAAAGAGAATGCAAACCTTGGAGATTATAGAAGCCCTTGTAATTTTCTGGTGAATCTCACAACATGATAAGTGACTTGTGGTGTTAAAAAAAAGCGAGAGTGAAAGTGATTGTTACTATGATTGAAAGAGGATATTAAGGCCGACAATTTAAGTCCTTTGAAGGTGATCAAATAGTTATTGCGTGTAAGGGGAACAGAGAGGAGTTGGTGGAAATGATAATCCACCTATAAACATGTTTTGTTAGAGCGAGTATAGGTCGATTCTTCAAGACACACATTGAATATAGCAGCTTGTCATGGGACTTGATCGTGACCAATCACAATGTACACTTCAGCGTCACTGAATTCATCAGAGGATTTGGAAAGAAGACACGGTTTCTCTTTAGGGATGATCTATGTATTTTTGTCTGTGCAGCGAACACTGGTTACTTAAAGTCACCCAAACAAGCCCTTTCTTCTAAGACAATGGGATTCAGAATTTTCCCACAGCTTGTTTATTACCATGGCATTATCTACTTAAGGAAAACATAAATAGTCATAGGAGGCAGATAGAGATTTGACGGTGCTCAAATGTATGAAATATCGGATTCTTTTTTAGACTTCTTCAACTATATATTCTTTTCCGTACTTCTTTCTCTTCACCAACTTTGTATACACTGTTGATTACTCTATTGAACTGGTCATGTCACTCTCTGTTTATTTATTTAAACTGAGTTATTTTCCGTCTTTGCCTTAAAATTCTTATTCAGGTACAATGACATTGCTTTATCTTGGTATCTTAACGAGAAAAGCTGCATATCCTCTTTCCAAGAAAGCACTTGTGCGGTAGAGCGAGCTCCCTCTTTTGATATTCCTACTGTGTTTCCCTTTGTTGCAGACAATGAATCTTATATATGGGTGTTGTCTCCTCCAATGTTTGTTTGAGACATAATTGTAGATGATTGTGTGGGACTTTCTACTCTTAAATTGACAGTGCGGCCTTACTTAATCTTTAACACATCCCTTTGATAAAAAAAGCTGGTCAGCAAAAGGTAAAAGATTGGTATAGCTTTTTAAGGCAAGAGTGATAATCATGAAAGCTTTTTAAGGCAAGAGTGATAATATAGCAGTCTGCATGAAAGCAAAATGCCATACACTGGTAAGATATTTTACCTTGTGGAAGCAAGCTTTAGTTGGCATACCCCTGGCATGTGTAACTTTTTTTGGGTAAGTATCTCATGTGTAACTGGATGAAGAAACTACTTCATGCTTTGCCTTCAAAAATTACATTAATATTTGTTTGAAATTAAATATAGTTCATCTCTTATCTCATAACTATACAATGGATTTTTTCTCACGTGCGTTACCCTACTAGTATATTATATTTTTGAAATTTAGCCCCCACTATGAAAAAATCCTCAACCCGCCTCTATCATGACCTCAAAGGCTCAAATAGCATTCACTTGACAGGCATTTTAAAGCAAAAACCATACTTCATTCAAATGGAGCTTAGAATGCATAAATAAGATTGGAGATGAGTTAGTAGTACCCAAGACAAATCGATGGCCCAGCTCTCGATATGAACCAGACTGTGAACAATTGCCTGTCTACTCTGCAAGCTACCGGCTTTCCCGAGCTTGGGCATGAGACCAGGCGCCACCAGCTTCACCTGCAACAAGCGTATTCCACCATTCAGACATTTTATCAAACACTTGGACGGCATTCGAGTAAAAGGCTTAAAATGGGCCTTGATTCTCACATTGGTGAGTCTGGCGGGGCGGTCTGGTACGGTGTGGTCTCCACAAGGGTCGTAGGCTTGGGTGATGACGCCTCGTAGCCATTTGGTTGCTGCTTCGTCGCCGATTCGGGCCTTCTCGACTGGGTCGGCGGTGTTCAGCACGCGTAAAGCCTCGTCGATTAAAGTCTCTGTCTCGCTGCTGGTCATGTCGAATTGTCACGACGGAGGGTGTTCCAGCTCGTACGACGACGACGGCGACGGCGACGGCGTGAATAAGCGTTTACTTTCTCACTTCTCTCTCCGTGTGCAGTTGTTTGTTTCTTCTATTCTCCGCGTTTGACTTTAGGAGTAAACTGATCGACTAGTTTTTTTTTTAAAAGTGATAATATATTAAACTTAGGCAATATCTGCCAAATATTCATTACACACATAAGTAGGGCAAACTACACACCAAGTTTGTACATTTTGTGTGTTGAAACATAATTCGTCAGCTAATAAATTAACATTTCGGGGAACCCAGTGGACACAGTCCACTTTCCTTTCTATCAACCTTCTCGAGATCTCTCTCACTAGATGGAATTCTTCAGAACCCGAGGGGGTATTCCAGAGGAAGCTAGCTTCCTTCATCTTCTTCAACAGTCGATTGATTGAATTCTTGAGAGTCTGAGAGTCTGTTTCGATCATCACAGTTGATATGAAGCCAAAAGCGTCCATCAAAATTAAACCTTCCTTCATAGCTTGTGCTTCTAAGACAGTGGAGTTGGGGTTGAATTGGATCGGAAAGACCCAGGCTTTGACGAACTGGCCGTGGTGATTTCGTAGAACCGCTAAACTCGTGGCCGATTTGGTCGAAGAACAACATGCAGCATCGAAATTGCACTTTAGAATCCCCGGCGATGGAGCCTTCCAATTTTGAGCCACCGGATCTACATCTTCACTGATAGAACCACCACAAGTGTAAGTCGATTCAATAAAATCTATGTTATTAGCTACAACTTTGTTCATGGTGGAAATCTATGAAATAGAGACCGAATCAAAATTTATTTTGTTGCGAGTGTTCCAAATTTCCCAGATACCATGAACAAATAGGTTTCTGTGAACATTCTCAAGATTTTCAATGATGTCCAAGAGGCATTGTTGAAAAGGCATATCTTTTGGGAAGATTTTAAAAGGCCAGATTTGTGATTCCCAAATTTCCTTGGACCATTTGCACTTGAAAAAAAGATGGAAAGAATCTTCAAAAGGGTGATTGCAGAAAGCACAGCGAAGAGGTAACGTAATACCTTTTTTGGCTAGATTTATTTTTGTAGGAATCAGATTGTGTATCAATCGCCAAAAGAAGATTTTAATTTTGTTTGGGACGTTTAAAGTCCAAATCAGGGTTTTAGAGGTAGATCTATTTGAACTGGAAGAGGTAATATTTGAAATCAAATTTTGATTTGTTAGATTAAAAGCAACATGATATTCAGTTTTCACATTATAAAAACCATCCTTTGTTTGAGTCCACACAAGATGATCACTTACCTGAAAATGATTTCTGGGCATGCTGAGAATGGCTTCTACTTCGTCAGGGAAAAAATTAATTATTAATAACATCCTGGTTCCAACTACCATTGGGCAATAACAAATCACTAACTCTTGTATGTCTAGGAAGAGCTTTTGGACTCAAAGAAGTTCTACCATAACCAATAGGGATCCATCTTGTTTTATAAATAAAAGTATTTGTACCATCCCCAATACCTTGACGAAAACCTTTAAAAACAATATCCCTATCATATGTTAAACCTTTCCAGACAGTAGAGGCTCCAGTATTAGGGTAGGCATTAAGAACATTTGAATGGTGGAAATACTTACCCTCTAAAACTTTTGTTAACAGAGAATTTGGATTCTCCCAAATACGCCAAACTTGTTTTGATAACAGAGAAAGGTTGAAAGCATGTAAATTTCTAAATCCCATACCCCCACAATTTTTAGGAATTCACATTTTATCCCAATTTCTCCAAATTATACCAGAGGAGTCTTTGTTAGAGGACCACCAAAATATAGACATCATTTTTTGAATATCATCACAAAAAGAATGAGGTAATAAATACATGGACATAATATAAGTAGGAATCGCTTGGGCTATAGATTTCAATAAAACTTCCTTACCCCCAAACGAAAGAAATTTGCTTTTCCAATCCTTAGTCTTATTCCAGATTTTTTGTTTAAGATTAGCATAATAGTCATTACTATTTCTGCCAAGAATAATAGGAAAACCAAGTTATTTTTCATAATTATAAGCAATTGGGATTTGAAACACTTGGGAAATATTGAGTTGAGTCTGGGTGTTCACTTTAGGACTGAAAACTAAAGAGGATTTGTCCTTATTTATAAGTTGACCAGAAGCTTGACAATATTGATAAAGGACAGAGTTCAAAGTTATAGCATTTTGAATTGTTGCTTTTCCAAACAAAATACAGTCATCAGCAAAGAGTAAATGAGAAATACTTGGGCTGTAACGACTTGCTTTAACACCTTTTAAATAATTTTGAGAAACTGTTTGATTCAAGAGATTAGAAAGACCTTCAGTACAAAGAACAAAAAGATAAGGACTAAGAAGATCGTCTTGTCTTAGCCCACAATTTGGATGAGAAATAGGTGTTCTTTGACCATTGATTAAAACAGTAAAACTTACAGTAGTGACACAATCCATAATCCTATCAATAAAACGGGAGGGGAAACCTATTTTTTGAAGAACCATGAAAAGAAAACCCCATGCAATCCTATTGTAGGCTTTGGCCATGTCTAATTTTAAGGAAAAAAGAACCCATTTGACCTTGTTGATGCTTCATAGTATGAATAGTTTCTAAAGCAATAATAGCGTTATCAGAGATTAAACGACTCTTAATAAAAGCTGACTGGGACTCATCAATTATAAAAGGTAAAAAGGATCTTAAACGATTGGAAATTGTTTTGGAAATGATTTTGTAGGAAACATTGCATAAACTGATGGGACGAAAATCACCCACTTTTTTTTGCATCTTTTTTCTTAGGAATCAAAGCAATACAAGTTTCATTCAAGTTGGAGATATTGTTACCATTATTAAGAAAATTTAGACAACAATTAATAATATCATCTCCAATATCATTCCAATAAGTTTGTAGAAAAGAGACGGAAGACCATCCGGTCCTGGAGCTTTAAGATCATGCATTTCACTCAAAGCAACAATAATTTCATCTCGGGCAAAAGGAAGACCCAGCTGTTCATACATAGGTGGAGAAACTTTAACAGGAATGGAGTCAACAACTTGATGGAAAGAATTAACATCACTAGAGAATAAATTTCTAAAATAATCAACAAATAAAGAACCAATTTGAGCAGGCTCATTAATTCTTAAACCCATATCATTTTCAATAAAAGCAATATGATTTTTCCTTTTTCTATCCGAGGAAACTTTATGAAAAAGGCAGTATTTTTATCACCTTCTTTTAGCCAAATTGCTCTTGATTGTTGTCTCCATTTCAATTCTTCATCAGCATTTAAATTATTAATGGCTTTGATGGTGCTTTGAATTTGTTGCAGATTTGAATCAGTAGAAGGCAAGTTTTGCAAGCTGTTCAGATTTTGATGCAGATCACGTCTAAGCTTTTTTTTTCCCGAAAATCTTTTGTACCCCAAGTTTTGATTTTCATTGTGATGTTCTGTAATCTATCATGTAAATCATGTAAATTAAACAAAGTAGATGAAGGATTAGCTTGCCATACCTTGTTGACAATGTCTCGGCACTCCAAAGATTTAGCCCAAGTAGCATAATAATGGAATCGTCTATTTCGGAGGTCCACAGGCGCCGTGGTAGACAGAGTGAGGATGATCGGTATGTGATCCGATCCGACCGTGAGGAAGTTATCCAGCAAAGTATTTGTGAACATGCTCTCCATCTGGTGAGACCAAACTGCTCTGTCTATTCTTTCCGCGACAAAATCCCTGCTATGCCGTCTGTTGTTCCAGGTAAATTCAAAACCCTTGTAGCCAATATCACGGAGCCTGCAGTCAGAGAGGGCTTCCCTAAATTTTTTTATTTGATTCCAGCTTCTAAGACGTCTTCCCTTCTTTTCTTTCTGCGAGAGGATTTCATTGAAATCACCAATTACCAACCATGGTAATCCTATCCCTGGGTTTAGTCTTCGTAAAACCTTCCACGAGCACTCCCGGTATGCCGTATTTGGGTCTCCATAGAAAAAAGTCGCAAAAAACCATTGTTGGGGTTACCAGGGGGTCGAATATAGCTGTGGATGTGGAAACGATCAATTCTTAGAACTCTCAAGTCCACATACCCTTTCCAACAAAGAGATAAACCCCCCGATAGTCCTTTTTCGCGGAACAAACACTCCATTAGAGAAACCCAATTTAACTCTACTTCCTTCATATTGATTCAAAGTTTGTTTGGTTTCTAGTAAAATATCCGGCTTATTGTTCCTACAGAGGGAAAGAAAAGAATGGAACGTGCAAGTATTTCCCAAACCTTGGACGTTCCAACTTATAATTCTCATTGTGGTCGGCTGGACCGGTTTTCACCGATCTCAGTCGAGTTGTGAGTGAGAGATAAGTCTCGATCACTCGAAGATGTTTCTGAGCCCGAAAATTCACCGTCTGACTTCTGTTTCTTAAGTGTTCCCTCTTAATTTTCTGTGTCCGCCACTTCCAATTGCATTGAAACAGAGGTTCCACTTTTAGGACTTGTCAAGACCTCCGGTTTCCTCTTAAGTGTAGAAGAATTAGGCGTCGATGATTCCCCACGAGGGTAAGGGAGTCCATACTTTTTCCTGATAAGTCTTGTCTCTTCAAGTATATCCGTTTCCTCATCCTCACCCTTGTCAAGAGACTTCAATTCCATCATCATCTCTCTTCTAGAATCCTTTTGTTGCTGTTTGTCTTTAAACTTTCTTTCCTCTGCTGTCATACCCATCTCTTCATCATCATCCTCATCAAAGGATCCACCTGTGTATCCTTGTCCGTGTGAATTAACATCCACCATCAGATTTGCATTGGACGAAGTAGCAGAAGGACCAAAAGCATGAGCCATATCAGTATTTAAACCCAGCACATAATTGATCATTGCCTTATTCGTCAACCATTGTCCATAGCGGAGTGGGACAGAATCCGCAGTAAACTTCTCCTTCTTAGCAAAATTACAATACTTAACATCATGACCAAGTCGACCACAAAAAAGACACACATTTGGGAGTCGCTCGTAATGCAACCAAACCCAGACTTCCTTCCCTTTCTCAATAGTTACAAACTTGGCCCTAGGAAGAGGGTTTTTCACTTCCAACACAAGATCCAGTTTGACAGTTTTCCCAGCCAATACTCCACGCGTCGGCACCGTACAGTCCTCCACTGTTCCTAAGCTATGACCAATTTCCTTTCCAATTTTAACTGTTTGACACTTTCCTGGAAGACCCCAAACATGAACTTTAAGTGTAGTTTCAGAAAAGTGTAAGTCTGAGATGTCCTCTATCCAAGAATCCCACTTTCTCATGATGATGAGATCACCATACAAAAACCATGGTTGGGAGTTGTAAACCATTTCAACAGTCTCCTCTGATTCAAGAGGAAACTGATAAATGTAGTCACCTTTAGGAGTAACTATCATACCAGGTGGATCCCTCCAAGCCTTGAACATTTGCATCTGAAGAATTCCCAAGTTAATATTTTTGGATGAAAAGATCTTGCCAAAAATACTCTTCTTACAAACTTGCTTTGCTTCAACCATTGCTTCTGCAGACAATTTCGCTGTTGCTTTCTCATGATCAGTGAGTTTTAAGTGATTAAGAAGATGAGAAAGGTCCAAGTTAGCGACATCTATTGTTTGATTGTTTGACATGTTTGTGAGTGATAGATGAAAGTATGAAGTTTCTGGAAAAAGGTTATGAAGATGATTTAATTCGAAGCGGATATGATGGTAACTGACAGGAACTGCCAGAAACCAAATTGGTTGGCTAAAATTTCGAAAAAGATTATGAGAAAACAAAGGTTATTCAAAATTCCTTAAAATAAGGAATCATGCAATCTCCTTCGGAAGAAGGAAACTGCCGTGACCAGGGAACTGATTGTTTTCCGAAAAATCAGGAAGTAGGAGAGAGGGCAGAGCAAAAAAAGGTAATCTAATTGACCGACTAGTTTGATAACAATCTAATAAGAAAAAAAAAAGTTTTTTTTTTCAATAAAAGACTTAGTACAATGCTTGCTTTAAACTCTGAGCGATGCCATGCACAGATGCACTACAAAGATAACGCCCCGTTTTCACGTGGCTCGTGTGTGAGTGCTGACAGAGTAGTAGATATAGATATATTACTAAGTCACAATCAACTAAAAATGTGGAAGCTATACATTAATTTTAGTTTTCTCAATTAGAACATTATATACGGATATTGTATCAATTAGTTATTGTTTATTTCTTTAAGTTAGTTATTTGATTATTGATATGGCTTGGGCCGTAGAATAAGCCCGTAGGGCTAGGGTAAAGCTAGGTTAGAGTTAGGTTAATTATCTGTTTAAGCAGTGTAATCTTCAATATTATTCAAGCAAATAAGAATATCACTCTCTCCCTTAAACTCATGTCTCTCTCTTTTTCGTCTCTCTCTCTCAATTCTTCACCTCGTCTATCAATTTCTTCCCTTCACGATACTTTCACTTATCATCCGGTGTTTTGATTGAGAGAATGGTGGACAAGGATGATCTCCCTTGCGTCGTTCTCGATCTCAGTCACGCAAGTGTCCAACTAGTTCTTATCGATGAAATCGACGAGCTCTCCCAGCAAGGTGAAGCTATTAATTGTCTCACCATGGTAGACCTGGAATACCTCCACGCAAGTGAGTATCTCACCATGGCAGATCTAGAATGCCTCAAAGCAAGTCCGAAAGAATTTCGATTGTTTTATACTGATAAATTATGTCGCCTCCAGCACATTATCGAAGCCGGAGAACTGCTACTGGATGAAGAACAGCCGCCACAGCCGCCGGTACAAACCCAACAGCCGCCGCCGGAGCACGATCTCAGCACCAGCAGCAGCAAATGGCGGCGAACCAAGCACCACCATCTCTGCTCCAACCGGAGATAACACACAAACAATCGGCGAGCCTCCCCAGATAATGTCGCCGCCTCAGCCCACCACCGACGGCCAAACCCAGTTCGGCCGCACGTCCAAACTGCTCCCGTCGGCCAAAAATTCGTCTAGCGACCACCCACTAACCGACGACAGTCTCCACCACATCCTATCGGCGATTCTGCCGCAGGCTGCGAAAAAATACCCCTCGACGCTGTTGGAATAGATGCCCTAGAGGCAATCTAGTTTAGTATGAATTATTTGTGGCTAGAAATTCATTTATTATTTATTGGATATTTAATATAGTGAAGTCCTTAGATTTACAATTGTGTTGTTTATCTTAAATATCCCTAGTCCAGTATAATGATTAATGGGACAATCATCTATAGACTAGTATGGGGCTGGATTGATATAGAGATATCACGATCCAACACATAGGTGTGCATTAGGGAATGTTGCACTGGATTGACCCATCTCCGAGAAGGCTACATACATGTTATGTTGAGTCACAAGCGCTTCTCGCGGTGCAATGGTATTGTCATCCTTAGACTTGAAGTCACTAGATATTCTAGTTGTGGATTATTGTGATCTTGGTAGCGTTAAACGCTACACCGTAACTGGGTAGTTATAAAGGCGTGTACTGGATACAATAAGAAGCAACATTAGAGATCGTAGTGGACGTAGAGAGGATTTGTCCCTCCCACATAACGGGAGCAAATATCCTAGGCCACTCGAGGGATAGTGCTTATAGAATGTCTGGCCAGACTCAAATAAATCAATATGGGATATTGATGTTATTTGCACGAATAAGGCTATTCCCATGGATAGAGAAACTATGGATTGGATATACGAGTGTGACTTGTATGTCTCGTGTCCAATCCGGATATAGAGACAAAGGGATGAGACAATTACTTGTACAAAGGTTGTCAAGATGACTATTCTATTAGTTTGCTAGAATGGATGTTTTGCTAGAGACCGCTCCATATTTGCAAATAGTTGCTACCAACTAGATAGAACCTATGGGGTCACACGCTACATAGAGTTGAACTAGATTTGGGAATTAATTAATAGGAGGATTAATTAATTAGAAGGATCACTTTGCAAACCCTTGCAAACTTAGTAGGGACTAATTTGCAAGGAAGGGACTAAATTGAATTCTAGTAGGACTAGAATAAGTCCTTTAGGTAGTTAACAAGGAGTTGTTGGACTATATAAAGGACCTTCCTTCCTTCCTTTCCATATAACTTATGCACATAATTGAACATAACAAGAGTGGGAGATAAAAAAAGGAGAAAGAGCAAGCAACAAGGGAGCCGACCGCCCCCTTGCCGCCGCCCCGTCCCCGTCGGCCTAATTAAAGGAGGCCGAGACCCTCCTTTTGGGTCTCGTTTTGCGTGATTCTTCTTCCTCTTCCTCTTCCGAGCTAGCACCAAGGACTTGGGAGATCTAGGATCAACTCTAGGCGTGGATCAACCATAGAGCACGTGACACGATTCGCGTTTGAAGTCATCAAAGGAGAACCCTAAGGTGTGTTCATGATTTCTTACCCTTACCATCGTTATGTCTCCTGACTTGTGATCCTTGGAGGGTTTTGCATTGTTTTTGATTGTTTATGCTTCCGTTGCGCATCCATGAATCAAAACCCTACAGTGGTATCAGAGTCACAGGTCGTAGAGCATAAACGTGGTTTATGTGTTACGTTTTAGTTGTTTTACACCTTAATTTGATTGTTTATCGCGTAAAACAAGACAAATCAAGCATGTGATGCAATTTGTCAATAATTAATCATAACAAGATCAAATTTTTGCATTGGATGCATGAATTGGTGAGTTTGATAAATTTTAGGATCTTAGATCTAGGGTTTGGGCATCCTTGGGGAAGAAGGAGTTCTCCCAAAACAAGGAAACAACCAAACTTGGGCACCAAGCAAGGGAGTTGTTTTGGAAACAACTCCCATAAGGAGGTTCGGCCCCCCCTAGGGACCGCCCCCCCTTGCTTGCCGCCCAAGCTTGGCCGCCCTAGGGGCCGGGCAGCCCTAACCCGCGGGCCTAGGCTTGTGGGTTTTGGGCCGGGACGGCCCTAGGGCATTATGGTTCACCTTATTGTGCCCGGGCAATTTGATTGTTGGGCCCATGAACCGTTTTAACCCTAGAAATCCTAAAATCAATTAAAATTGACCAAGCGCGTTAAAATTGGATTTTAACTGTTTATGTGCAAATCGCATGGTGATTGGATATGGCCTTAGGATGTGGTTTGATGTGGATGTTTAATTTTGTGGTTTGGTTTTACGGCCTGCGAGCTGATCAATTAATTGTAATAATTAATTAGGGTTTTATGGCCTGCGTGCCATTTTTTTTCTCTCAACTTGTGAGATTTATTTTATTTAGTATATATATTAGCTAGTGCTAGATAAAGTAGATTGTTAGCCAAGATTGAAGAAAAGAAGCCCAAAGCCAAAGAAGCCACAAAAGATGGAGCATGGAGCATGGAGCATTCCACATGACTATGAAGGATGGACCAAAAAGATCAAGACGCATGGAGATGTGTTTGTTTAGGGTTCATAGATAATTCCATTGGCTTGGAATTATCTTAGTCTAGAAAAGGCCATATCCACATCACGTTTAATTTATGTCTTGTGGTTGTTTATTTTAATGTCTTATTATTGTGTGGTTGGTGTATGGATGATGCATGCAATTAGGATAATAAGATAATTAGACAACCCGGATCTATTATTTGGAGTTGTGCCCAAACTCGAATAGATAGATTAGTTGATAATGATCAACAAAACAATTAAAATTGAATTAAAAAATCCCTCAAAATTCAAATATTGCGCTCTTGCCTTCTCGTTATTCAAACACTCATTATCATCATTATTTACCAAGTTCGTGCGTGCCAAAGCATGGCGACTTGGTTCATCATGATGGAATGCGATGGCACGTAACAATGTGCAATTGTTTGGATAAGAGGGTGAACGCAACTAGGCTATTAATTTGATTAAGAAACCTAGAGGCAATCAATTGGGATTATCCATATGGATGGATAAATAAAGAGTTATTTGGCCAATTGAACCAAGAGTTGCATATGGGATGCAATTGGAATTGTTCCTACCTAAAGTAGTCAAATTATGGGTGACTTGCCATAGCAAGCTCATGAGGAGATGAAAGATGGATCTTGGCCCACTAGAAAATATAAGGATATTTTCCGCATTAATATCTTGAGGGTTATTAATCCGTAGAAAAATAGTGGGAGCTATATTTGATAAACTAGCCATTATTGAATATAGTCAAAAATTCACAAATACTAAAACTTGCGTATTTTCCTTTTGTAGAATTCCAAATGGCAAACAACTCATCGAGTTCACAACATTCCCTACGATCTGTCCTTGAGAAGGACAAGCTCTCTGGAACCAACTTTCTTGATTGGTACAGAAACTTGAGAATTGTTCTCAAGCAAGAGAAGAAACTGTACGCAATAGAGGAGCATGTTCCAGAAGGTCCAGAGAACCAAACACCTGTTGCCCTAAAGGCGTATCAAAAGCGTGTTGATGACGCTAATGATGCGGCCTGCCTTATGCTTTGCACCATGACTTCTGAGCTTCAGAAGCAACACGAAAACATGAATGCTGTCGATATGATCGAACATCTAAAGCAGCTCTTCCAAGAGCAGGCGAGGGTAGAGAGGTATGAGGTCTCAAAGGCATTGTTCAAGTGTCATCTGGCAGAAGGGAACCCGGTGGGACCCCATGTACTCCGAATGATCGGGTACTTGGAGAATCTCGCCCGACTGGGGTTCCCGGTCGGACAAGAGTTGGCAACCGATCTCGTGTTGCAATCGTTGCCCGAGAGTTATGGACAGTTCATTATGAACTATAACATGAACGAGATCGTTAAACCACTACCAGATTTACTCAATATGTTGAGGACTGCTGAACAGAGCATCAACAAGGGTAAGGGCAAGGCCATTATGATGGTACAGAAATGAAAGGGCAAAAGGTTTGCCTCTTCCTCCAAGGGCAAAGGCAAGTCAGTTGCCAAGTCCAAGGAACCTGCCCTTAAACCTGTTGGTGGCATAGCCAAAGGTGTGACTAAAGGTGAGTGTCACTACTGCAGTCAGCCTGGACATTGGAGGAGGAACTGCCCAAAATATCTGGAGGACAAAAGGCTTGGAATAGTGATTCCACCACCACCAGGTATTTTTGTTGTAGATGTCAATTTAACTTTCTATACATCATGGGTATTAGATACTGGATGTGGATCTCATATTTGTCGAAATATGCAGGATCTAAAGAGAAGTAGAAGATTGGCTAAAGGGGAAGTAGACCTGCGCGTTGGGAATGGAGCAAAGGTTGCTGCATTGGCCATAGGCGTGTGCGAGCTATCTCTACCTTCAGGATTAGTTTTGGAATTAAATAATTGCTATTTTGTGCCTGCTATGAGCAGAAACATTATTTCTATTTCTTGTTTGGACAAGGATGGTTTTATTATTTCAATAAAGAACAATTGTTGTTCCTTTTATTTAAATAATATTCACTATTTTAGTGCACAATTATTTAATGGACTTTATGTCCTTGATCTAAGCAATCCTGTCTACAACATTAATACCAAGCGGATTAAAATAAATGATTTAAATCCTGCTTATTTATGGCACTGTCGTTTAGGCCACATAAATGAGAAACGTGTATCTAGACTCCATAAGGATGGATTACTAGACTCATTTGATTTTGAATCATATGAGACATGTGAGGCTTGTTTGTTGGGAAAAATGACAAAGTCCCCTTTCAATAAGAATGGTGATAGGACTAGTGAGCAATTGGCACTCATACATACCGATGTGTGTGGACCATTTTCCACGCCTGCCAGGGGTGGTTATGTCTACTTCATTACATTTACTGATGATTACAGTAGATATGGATTTGTGTACCTTATGAGGGCAAAATCCGAATCCTTTGAAGTGTTCAAAGAATTCAAGAATGAAGTAGAGAAGCAAATTGGTAAAAGTATCAAGGCTCTACGATCGGATCGTGGAGGAGAATACTTGAGCCAAGAGTTTGACGACTATCTTAGAGAGTGCGGGATCGTGTCCCAACTCACTCCACCCGGAACGCCACAATGGAATGGCGTGTCCGAAAGGAAGAATCGACCCCTATTGGATATGGTTCGATCTATGATGTGTCAAACCGATCTTCCATTATCATTTTGGGGCTACGCTCTATTGAGTGCAGCTTTCACCATTAACCGTGTTCCATCTACGTCAGTCATGAAGACACCATATGAGATGTGGAGTGAGAGGCGTCCCACACTGTCGTTCATGAGGATTTGGGGCTGCAATGTCTATGTAAAACGTTTACAATCAGACAAGCTAGGGCCTAAATCGGATAAGTGTAAATTTGTGGGGTACCCTAAGGAAACTAAGGGTTACTACTTCTACAATCCAACCGAGAACACAGTGTTTGTTGCTCGGAACGGCGTGTTTCTAGAAAGAGAATTTGTCTCTAAAGAAGCAAGTGGGAGGAATGTAGAACTTAAAGAGGTTCAAGAACCACAAATCACTGAACCGATTATGGAACATGAACAGGAACCACAAGCAGTTGTGGAGCAACCTGTTCAGGTAACACAAGAGCTTCGTAGATCTAGTAGAGTGCGCCAGGAACCCGAGAGGTATGGACTTCTCGTAACCGATTCCGGTGACACAATGCTCATAGATGATGAGCCTACTACCTATGAGGAGGCCATGAGTGGCCCAGACTCTCAGAAGTGGCTGGAAGCCATGAGATCCGAGATGGAATCCATGTATACCAACAAAGTATGGACTTTGGTGGAACCACCCGATGGGGTACGACCCATAGGGTGCAAGTGGGTCTTCAAGAAGAAGATCGACATGGATGGTAATGTGATTACCTATAAGGGCCGATTGGTGGCTAAAGGATTCAGACAGATTCATGGTATTGACTATGATGAAAACTTTTCACCAGTCGCTATGACCAAATCCATCCGAATCCTACTTGCGATTGCTGCATATCACGACTATGAGATTTGGCAGATGGATTTCAAAACAACATTCCTTTATGGGAATCTCCTCGAGGATGTGTATATGATACAGCCGGAGGGTTTTGAGGATCCAAAGCAAGCCAACAAAGTCTGTAAGCTTCAACGATCCATTTATGGATTGAAGCAAGCTTCTAGGAATTGGAATCGACGTTTTGATGAAGTGGTCAAAGAGTTTGGCTTCATCAGAAACGAAGATGAGTCTTGTGTCTACAAGAAGGTTAGTGGGAGCTCTGTAGCTTTTCTGGTCTTGTATGTGGATGACATACTACTCATTGGAAACGACATTCCCATGCTGCAATCTGTTAAAGATTGGCTAGGAAAGTGTTTCTCAATGAAGGGCTTAGGGGAAGCAGCCTATATACTCGGTATAAAGATCTATAGAGATAGATCTAAAAGGTTGCTAGGCCTAAGTCAAAGTACATATATTGACAAGGTGTTGAAACGGTTCAACATGCAAGATTCCAAGAAGGGATTCGTGCCCATGTCACATGGAATCACTCTTTCGAAGAGTGGTTGTCCTTCCAATAAGATTGAGAGGGAACGCATGAGTAGAATCCCCTATGCCTCGGCCATAGGATCTATCATGTACGCCATGTTATGTACTAGACCAGATGTGTCATATGCCTTGAGTATGACAAGCAGATACCAGTCCAATCCAGGTGAGAGTCACTGGATTGCAGTCAAGAACATCCGAAAGTACTTGAGAAGAACTAAGGATGCTTTCTTGATATTTGGCGGTGAGGAAGAGTTGCGTGTAAGGGGTTACACTGACGCAAGCTTCCAAACCGACAGAGATGACTTTAGATCACAGTCGGGATATGTGTTTTGCCTGAATGGAGTTGCAGTGAGCTGGAAAAGTTCCAAGCAAGAGACGGTGGCTGATTCTACAACAGAGGCTGAGTACATTGCTGCAAATGGCGCAGCAAAGGAAGCTATTTGGATCAGAAAGTTTGTTTCTGAACTTTTTGTGGTTCCTAGCATTGCAGATCCAGTTGAGTTGTTCTGTGACAACACTGGGGCGATCGCGCAATCAAAGGAACCCAGATCGCACCAGAAGTCCAAGCACGTGCTCAGGAAGTTTCATCTGATTCGAGATGTTATCGATAGAGGAGACGTTCGGATATGCAAGATTCCTACATATGATAATCTGTCAGACCCGCTTACAAAGCCTCTCACGCAGTGGAAGCATGAAGGGCACACTAGGAGTATGGGCATACGAGATGCGCCAGATTGGCTCTAGTGCAAGAGGGAGACTGTTGGAATAGACGCCCTAGAGGCAATCTAGTTTAGTATGAATTATTTGTGGCTAGAAATTCATTTATTATTTATTGGATATTTGATATAATGAAGTCCTTAGATTTACAATTGTGTTGTTTATCTTAAATATCCCTAGTCCAGTATAATGATTAACGGGACAATCACTTATAGACTAGTATGGGGTTGGATTGATATAGAGATATCACGATCCAACACATAGGTGTGCATTAGGGAATGTTGCACTGGATTGACCCATCTCCGAGAAGTCTACATACATGTTATGTTGAGTCACAAGCGCTTCTCGCGGTGCAATGGTATTGTCATCCTTAGACTTGAAGTCACTAGATATTCTAGTTGTGGATTATTGTGATCTTGGTAGCGTTAAACGCTACACCGTAACTGGGTAGTTATAAAGGCGTGTACTGGATACAATAAGAAGCAACATTAGAGATCGTAGTGGACGTAGAGAGGATTTGTCCCTCCCACATAACGGGAGCAAATATCCTAGGCCACTCGAGGGATAGTGCTTATAGAATGTCTGGCCAGACTCAAATAAATCAATATGGGATATTGTTGTCAAGATGACTATTCTATTAGTTGGCTAGAATGGATGTTTTGCTAGAGACCGCTCCATATTAGCAAATAGTTGCTACCAACTAGATAGAACATATGGGGTCACACGCTACATAGAGTTGAACTAGATTTGGGAATTAATTAATAGGATTAATTAATTAGAAGGATCTCTTTGCAAACCCTTGCAAACTTAGTAGGGACTAATGTGCAAGGAAGGGACTAAATTGAATTCTAGTAGGACTAGAATAAGTCCTTTAGGTAGTTAACAAGGAGTTGTTGGACTATATAAAGGACCTTCCTTCCTTCCTTCCCATATAACTTATGCTCATAATTGAACATAACAAGAGTGGGAGAGAAAAAAAGGAGAAAGAGCAAGCAACAAGGGAGCCGACCGCCCCCTTGCCGCCGCCATGTCCCCGTCGGCCTAAAGGAGACTGAGACCCTCCTTTTGGGTCTCGTTTTGCGTGATTCTTCTTCCTCTTCCTCTTCCGGGCTAGCACCAAGGACTTGGGAGATCTAGGATCAACTCTAGGCGTGGATCAACCATAGAGAACGTGACACAATTCGCGTTTGAAGTCATCAAAGGAGAACCCTAAGGTGTGTTCATGATTTCTTACCCTTACCATCGTTATGTCTCTTGAGTTGTGATCCTTGGAGGGTTTTGCATGGTTTTTGATTTTTTATGCTTCCGTTGCGCATCCATGAATCAAAACCCTACATACGCCGCTTCAGTAAACGAACGACCCAGCACAGCCTTGCGGCGCCATCAGACCATAGACTTTTTACCTTTCTCTTTGACCTATATTTTGGGAAGTTAATCAGATTATTGCAATTGAGTGACTGCCTATTAAGACTTAGTACAATGCTTGCTTAATAAAAAAAGAGAAATTGGGAAGAAAAAAAACATACATCACTTTTTTGGTGCAAACTAACCATACACTTTTTACCTTTCTCTTTGACCTCTATTTGGGGTAGTTAATCAGAAAATCTTAAACTAATTAAACTAATTAATATGAAAACATAAAAAACATTAAAATTCAAAAAGTAACTCTCCTCTCTCCTCCCTCTCTCTCTTACTCGGGATGAAAACCCACAAAGAAGAAAACCAAACCGTTGCCTTCACTGTGAAATCGTCCTTCTCTCTTCTCCTCCACTCCTCCATCTTCCTCACCACTCTTTTCTCTCACTCTCTTGGCCTCCCAATCCTCGCCTACCGATGAAGTGAACGAATTGTTTGGAGCACTCAACTCCAGCGGCCAAGGAATAGAGTCCCCGTCCTCTTCTCCGGTGCCGACGGCTTTAGCGGCTGCGGCCCTCCCTCTGCACCGGCGAATGTCCACCAAGAGGTGAGTCACCTCTTCAAGTTTTTTTTATCAAACACATGTTTTAGGGTTAGAAAAATTGTTGTTGTGTTAATTTTTTTGTGCATTTCGATATTGAAATCAAGTTGTTCTGTAAAATTCACGTACAAGTTCATGTAAATTTCGTTGTTGAAATCAAGTTGTTATGTAAAATTCACGTACAAGTTCATGTAAATTTCGTTTTTGAACTCATGGTTAGTAAGCAAAAAAAAGGTGCATAATGGGTTTTTCACAAAATTCCCCTAAAAAAAATGAGACACCAAAAAATGGTGTACAGCAAATGGGTGACAGCTTAGTCGTGGAGCGTTTGAAGCTCATGCATGAGGTTTTCGAGTTCGAACGCCGCTATGTGATATAATTTTAAAAAGAAAACTAAAAAAAAATATTATAAATAAATTAACACGTTTTTTAGCATATCGTTAGCTAAATTGGCCGGTCAAATTGACCCTAAAGTCAAATGGGGAGAAAGTGAAAAAACAGATATACCGCTCATGTTTCTTCTCTAAGTCCCCAATTTGACTTTTTGACTCGTAACTGGGTCACTTTAACCGGATGATTTGGATAGTAAAACGGTGTAATTTTGTCGGGTTTCTTTCATGGTGTTGTGGAGTAAAAATTAATATACAACGCTAAGGAAAGACTATCGAAAATTGCATTGTTTTGCTATCAAAATTAGCGAGTCAAAGTGACCCAATGAATAGTGGCAAAAGTCAAAGCGTGGACATAGAGAAGAAACGAATGTGCTAGTAGGGAACATATTAAGAGCCGGTTTTATGAAACACCAAAGTTTAATTTTTCTAAAATAAATGTTATCATCTAGAAAAACAGACATGCCAAATGAGTTTAGTAGAGTACAAAAATGCTAAAAAACATAGTTTTTTTTGCCAAACTAAAGAACTTAATTACATAGATAAGCATACAACCGGAAGCAAGTCCAAAGCAACAATGACACAAAAACGCCAAAACTAACATCCCACGATAGATACAGAGACTAGCGAAACCCATCTAACATCCAAACTAGTAGCTACCAAACAGTAATAACCAACATCCATAACCAAAGCTAGAACTAATCCATACCACTCCGTCCCAGCTCTTTCTACCCAAATTGACTTTTTGACTCGTATCTGAGTCACTTTGACCGGGTGATTTAGATAGTAAAATAATTTGATTTTTTGATATTTTTTTCACCGTATTATAGAGAAACTTTTACTCTACAATACCATGAAAAAATTATCGAAAAATTGAATCGGTTTGCTATTCAAATCAACGGGTCAAAGTGACCAAGTGAATAGTGACAAAAGTCAGTTTGGGTAGAAAGAGCTGGGACGGAGTGGTATAATATAAGAAACAATGACATCAACATTCACTAAAGATTCAGGAAGAGGAGGAAGGATATAAAAATAGTTTAGAACCTCAAAAGAATAGTTCATAGTACAATTTTTTTACATAGTCATCAACTTATATAAGAATAATAATAGTCAAAAACATTTTTCTATATCAATTTGTAATCGCTTGTGCACTTAATGTACATTCGATGTCTGATGAATCGTGTCGTAAGAATATCTTTCGTCAATTTTTCATTGTATCTAGAACATGAATAACATTATTGTAGACAAATTGTTGAAAAAAATTGGACATAGCAAATCTGTAGCATAGTTTACCAAGTTTTCTCGATGTTGAGGAAGGACAAAAGATTCATAGTATATATGAAAATTTTGGCACCAAATCTTCAATTTGATAAATTGACAAAGAATTAAGGTAATTCCAACTACTTCATAAATTTATTTTTTCTTTCGATCAAATTCTTATGTTTGTAGATATCAATTTCTTTGTGCAATTACTCCTTGTTGACTTATTCATAAACTTCAACTGGTATACAATATTATTTTGTGAAATACAAAAATTAGGTGGCATACAATAATGATAATATTATTATGTGAAATACAATAATGATAATATCATTCTGAAGCAAAATATGATTAGAGTAGAGCCAATTTTAATGAGTCAATAACATTGATTGGGGGGTTAACAGCATGGGCACTATATGTTAACCACAAAGCTCTAAATCGCGGCACAACTGGTGGCATGTGAGGGAAGATACTCCAAATTTCATTTAATTCAATAAAGAAGGAATGCATTACGTGGCACAACACATGTAGGGACACTACAGACGGAGTCCAAGAAGAACACTTCATATACTGATGGTATGAAGGCACGCTAGATTTTGAAAACATCAATAAGGTTAACCAGGAAAAAAATAAAGAAGAAAATAATTTTGCGACATGTTTGGTCAAAAAGAGTGAAAAGAGGAACTTAACCGGGCTCAAATGAAGTTTAGAAATTAAGGGGAGACAAATAAGAAAACCAGCCAATTGTGGGGCTGAGTTATAATACCATGAATATAATGGGGTTAGTTGGTTATTCCTATGAGACAATAGAGTTCCAGTTTTCTAATGAAAATTAAGGTTTGATCAAGGCGACCTAGGTGAGGGCTATTCACATCGGATATGGGATGAGCGACGAAGACGATTATGGTATTGAAGTGGTGATTTCCTGGATAACTAGAGGCGGCAACATGGAGAACAAACCGCCCGCCGTGGATTAGAAGTTTTGCTGTGATTTTTTGGCAACATCAAAAAAGAAATATGGCATACGGGTGGTGTGATAGCTACAAGACTTGCGACGAGGAGGATATGACAGTTGATGAATTGGGCGAGGGTTGTTGAAAAGGGTTTGGTTGTTCGAAAGCAGGTAACTACAGTCGTGCTATAATCGACGAGATAATTAAACGGGACTATGAGCGTGATCGGCAGAAGTCAGGGTGTAGTGTTGAGTTGGGAACAAACGGTTTTGGAACATAGGTGATTGTGACATAAATAGTCGGGCGATGGAGGTATGGAGACTGAGGTGATGGTAGTTGTACCTGTACATGCAATGACATAAATAGTCAGACGATGGAGGTATGATGACTGAGGTGATGGTATTTGTACTGGTACATGAAATGGGGTGTTGAATCTAGTGGAGACCAAAGAATTTAACAAGAATCACAAGTAGCTAGAAACAAGTCTTGGCGGGCGACTAGTAATGGCGTCGGCCATTTCAGCATAAATAATTAAAGATTTCACCAAGAAGGCATAGGATTTGATACCATTTAAGAATATAATAATATTATTTGTATTTCTAAAATATTACTATCGTGCATATTTATGATCTTGAGAACCACGTGAAATAATAAGCTAAAGATAGTCCCAGAGCTTCTCTAGATAGAGAAAGCTAGAGAGAGAAAGTCCTCCTTTGGAGAGTTCTTGTCTTGCTTCCTGCAAGTTCTTCTTCTTCTTCTCCTCTTCTATCTCTTCCTTCTATTCTACTGTCTCTGGTCGCAGCTAGGGATAGCCGTCGGGCTCGTCGTCGCCGCCTCTCTTGGCCGCGGCGAGCCCTCCGTTCCGTTTCAATCTCTGCTTTCTTTTTTCTGTTTTTTGTTTTGTTTTTCTTTTTTAGTTTTCAGATCTGGGCATTCCAACCTCTCTCAGGGAGCAGCAAGGTCTTTTTGGCAATGGTCTTGCTAGGGCTTTAAGTGTTATTTATCAGATCTTCTTGATCGGCAGCCATGGCTCTGTCCTCCTCTGTTTGCTCTCCTAGGAGCCAGGTATGACCAGATCTCTTTTGTTCCGGTGTTGTGGCCCCATTTCTTGACGAGGATGATGATGTTGGGGTATTTTCGGATCCGTCGACGGTTGTGTTTGAGATTGCTAACGGCCTTATCCTGAGCTTCGACGACAGATTCAAGTTTTTCCGGTGGCTGTTGCCATGGTTGCAGCTTCCCCCTCTTCTCGGTGGTCTTCCTTTCTGCTTTGGGAACTCGCAATTGACTGCTTGTGGAAGCGTAATAGTCTTTATTATGTCTGTTGGAAATGACCACTTGGTTTCTTTTGATGTTTTTCTTTTTTGCTCTTTTCTAGAGCTTTGTCTCTTAGAGTGGTGTTTGTACTGCTCTATGCTTGTCAGATGTATTCTGATCTCTTTGGCTGAGATAGCCTTTTTTAATGAAAGCTACAATTTTCGGTGAAAAAAAAAGAACCACGTGAAATAGAAACAAAATAGTCTCGTTAATTTAAACCAAAAAAGGCAATATTGTTGATAACTCCGTTTTCGGAGTTATTTTATTCCTTATTTTTCTGCATTTTGCGTGCTCAACATGGAGAATTTGTCGTCTTTTGAGTAAATTATGCTAAAATTTGATAACATGAGTTAATGAGCTTTAATTGTTGAATCCGGGCGTTTCTAGCGTGATTTTGAGCTTTTATTGTGATATGATCACGGGTTGTGTTTTCTTGTTGTGATTCACAGGAAAATAGGGCTTGGAGGATCATGCGGGAGATGGAAACGAGATTCGGAAGCAAGGAACTCAAAGAAAAATCCAAGGAAAGAAATGCAGAAAGATGGTGTCTTCGTACGAAGACAATTGTCTTCGTACGAAGACTTTACACTTAGCCAAAAATCCAGTTGCTGAAGATCTCTTCCCAAAACAAGCTGCAGTACTTATCTGGTAAGGTCTTCGTACGAAGAGTTACAGTCTTCGTACGAAGACTCTTCGTATGAAGAGATTTGTGTTCGTACAAAGAGAACGCTGAAACTTAGAATTTTGTTGGGGCTTTTATGCAATTTATTCAAACTTTATAATATGATTATGGAAACGTATTTAAGACTTTTAGTTCGTGATTTTGAGAGGTGAGCATAGTTTTTGACGTCTTGGAGAGCTAGGGAACGATTGGAGAAGCTTGGGAGCACTTGGATCATTCTTTTGGCTTCTAAAACTTCGTTTCTTCTCTAGTTTTTGTTATTTGGATCATGAAAACTTGTACTGTGATCATGTTTTGGAGTAGCTAAACTCTATCTCAGGATATCTCGTAGGGATCTAGGTTTTGATCACTATGTTTGGTGATTTATGAATTTCCTTTCATGCATTCAAGCTTAATTTATGATTTCTTATCTAGTTATGTGTGTTTTATGCGTTTTATTCATCTTCTCTATTGGTAGACATACTAATAGGATTGAGTTAGGTCATAAACGTTAGAGACATCAAAGTTTATTGCCCGGAAAATTGAAACACACACTAGCCGTATCTAGGGTTGAGAAATCTTGCTAGTTAGCTAAGAACAGAGAGTAGATCAATGATCGTAAAGCGTGCCTAAACTTGATTAGACTAGAGAAATCAGCTTTGATAGTTTAAGTATAGGTGTTGGTTGAGACATCTTCAACATAAACTTGCTCGTTTAGCTAGAACAACGAATCATCGTGTTAGTAAAACGTAAATCCAACATAGTGTGAAATACCTATTGACCCGTAGAGATATCCTGATTTTGTCAAACTTTGAGAAAAACTTAAAATAATTCGTCTTTATTAATTGTGAAGTAATTCAATTGATTAATTCAGACATTTGTCTTTTCAATTTAGTAGAAATATCAAAACAAACAATCGTGCTTGACCCACATAAGGATTGGATAAAGTAACTAATTTATAAGAAGTCTCTGGGGTTCGACAACCCGGATTCCTGGAATTTTATCACTACACCGACAACTGTACACTTTCAGTTGGAGCGTGTCAAGTTTTTGGCGCCGTTGTCGGGAACTTCGGCTAAATTAGTTATTCCTAGCCTTAGGGATTTTACTTTTCTGTTTATATCTGTTACTCACCTACTTTTTGTGTGTGATATGTGATTTCAGGTTAGATTGTATGGTGCATGTCCCGTTCTAGATACGAACCTTTGCACCCAACACTTGAAGACCTGGAATCCCTGTTACATGCACAACGTAGAGATAAAGCGGAAATCAAGCTCAGTTACTATGGATGACGAAACTAGAGCTGAGTTTGAAAGGATCAGAAAAAATATGCAGGATGCGGAAGCAGCTAGAATTGCAGCTGTGGAAGATGCAGCTAATCGATCAAGGGAGACTGAGGAGCTCAGAGCTCAGTTAACCGAGATGCAAACTGCAATGTCACGCTTGAACCCCCCAAATCCACAACCACGTCCTGGTGTGGGGGTGCAAGAGAGAAACGATGGAGGTAATAACGGTAGAAATAATGGCGGAAACAGTGGGGGGAATAATGCACAGAATGTTGCGGCACAGGTAAATAATGCTGAAGATGATGAACGTGTAGGGTTTTGACGTAACTTAAGCAGCGGAATAACAAAAATTTAATTCCTACTCAAAGCCCACCAAGGATCACAGGAAGAGACATTCATAACATGATGAAGGACATAGAATATGTGTACCTTTTGGTTCGAGAGATCACACGAAGAATATTGTCCTCGTCTCTACGGTTGATCCACATCTTCCTTCTCCTAGTGCTAGCTTAGACCGGAGGAAGAGGGAAGAACGAATCAAGCAACGAGGGACAAAGAGAGGAGTCGGCCTCTCTTTGTGGCCGAGGGGTAGGGCGGACGGCTATGGGCTTTCGGCCTCTAGCTTGTCTTGCTATCTCTTTTTCTTTCTCTCCCACTCACTTATGTTATGAGAATTGGTTATGGGAAGGAAGATAGAGCATTCTTTATATAGTCCAACAACTCCTTGTTAACTACATAAGTCCTTCCTAGTTCTACATGAACTTGGATTACTCCCTTCCTTGCATATTAGTCCTACTAAGTTTGCAAGGTGTTGCAAAGTGATCCTTCTAATTAATTAATTATATTAATCAATCCCAATTATAGTTCAACTCTATTTGACGTGTGACCCCATAGGTTTCTACTTAGTTGGTAGTAACTAATTATTAACATGGAGCGGTGTCTAGAAACACATCCATGCAACCCAACTAATAGAAATAAGTCAGTGATCCCGACAAACCTTTGCGCCCAATATCACATATTGCATTATCCCTTTGTCTCCATATCCGGATTGGACACGATACATAAATAGTCACACTCGTATATCCAATCCATAGTTTCTCGATCTTGGGAATATGCTTATGCAAGCAGACAACATCAATATCTCCATATTGATTTATTTAAGTCTGGCCAGACATTCAATAACCACCATTCCTCGAGTGGCCATGGATATTTACTCCCATTATGTGGGAGGGACAAATCCTCTCTACATAACTACGATCTCTAAGCTTGCTTCCTATCATGCCTGATAACTACCTTTATAGTTACCCAGTTACGGTGTAACGTTTGATAATATCAAAGCATGATATTTCACAACTAGAGTATCTAGTGACTTCAATTCTAAGGATCACAATTATATTAGCACTACGAGAAGCGATTGTGACTTTTACGTAATCCAATGTATCCCTCTCGTCGTGGGTCAATCCAGTATGCCATTACTCATAATGCATACCCATGTGTTAGACTTGATATCTCCGTATGAATCTACACACATACTAGTCTATATTTGATCGTCGTGTTAACCAATATAATGGACAAGGGGTATTAAGATAAACAACACATTGTATCTAAGCACTTCATTATATTAAATATCTCAATAATTAATAAATTAATATTCTAGCCAAAATACATTGTTCATACTAAATATAGATTGCCTCTAGCGCACCTATTCTAACAGTCTCCCACTTGCACTAGAGCCAATCTGTGCATCTCGTATGCCTATAGATCTTGCATGCCCTTCATGCTTTCGCTGCGCAAGTGGTTTTTTGAGTGGATCTGAAAGATTGTCATCCGTTTGGAATCTTGCACATCTTCACATCTCCTCGATCGATCATATCGCGAATAAGATGGAATCTCCTAAGTACATGCTTTGATTTCTGGTGTGATCTTGGTTCCTTGGCTTGTGCGATCGCCCCAGAGTTGTCATAGTACAACTCTATGGGATCCAAAATGATAGGGACCACACCGAGCTTAGTGATAAAATTCTTTATCCAAACTGCCTCTTTTGCTGCTTCCGCAACAGCAATGTACTCAACTTCTGTTGTAGTATCAACAACTGTCCCTTGCTTGGAACTCTTCCAGCTCACAGCTCCTCCATTCAGGAAAAACACGTATCCAGACTGCGATCTGTAGCCATCTTTGTCGGTTTGGAAGCGTGCATCAGTGTAACCAACTACACTTAGCTCTTCCCTACCTCCAAATATCAAGAACGCATCCTTAGTTCTTCTTAAGTACTTTAGGATGTTCTTGAGAGCAATCCAGTGACTCTCGCCCGGATTGGACTGATATCTGCTCACCATACTCAACGCGTACGATACGTCTGGTCTAGTACACAACATGGCATACATGATGGATCCTATGGCCGAAGCATAGGGTATCCTACTCATGCGGTCCTTCTCAGTCTCATTGGAAGGAAAGTCATTCTTAGAAAGAGTGACTCCATGAGACATGGGCAAGAATCCCTTCTTGGAATCTTGCATGTTGAACCTCTTCAACACCTTGTCTATATACGTACTTTGACTTAGGCTGAGCAGCTTTCTAGATCTATCCCTATAGATCTTTTTACCAAGTATATGAGCTGCATTTCCTAAGTCCTTCATTGCGAAACATTTTCCTAGCCAATCTTTAACAGATTGTAGAGTAGGAATATCGTTTCCAATGATTAGTATGTCATCCACATACAAGACCAGAAATACTACAGAGCTCCCAATAACCTTCTTGTAGACACGGTGCCCATATTCGTTCTTGATGAAGCCAAACTCTTTGACTGCGTCATCAAAATGTCGATTCCATCTCCTAGAAGCTTGCTTTAATACATAAATGGATCTTTGCAGCTTACAGACTTTACTGGCATTCTCTGGATCCTCAAAACCTTCCGGTTGTATCATATACACATCCTCGAGGAGATTCCCATAAAGGAACGCTGTTTTGACATCCATCTGCCAAATCTCGTAGTCATAGTTTGCTGCAATAGTAAGTAGGATTTGAATGAATTTAGTCATGGCGACTGGTGAAGAGGTCTCATCATAGTCAATACCATGAATTTGTCTATAACCTTTAGCCACCAATCACCCCTTATAGGCAACTACCTTTCCATCCATGTCGGTCTTCTGCTTGATGACCCATTTGCACCCTATGGGCCGAGCCCCTTCAGGTGGTTCCACCACAGTCAATACTCTGTTGGTGTACATGGAATCCATTTCGGATCTCATGGATTTTAGCCACTTCTTGGAGTCTGGGACTTTCATGGCCTCCCCGTAGGTTGCAGGCTCATCATCCATGAGTGGTACGTCATCGGGCTCAGTCACGAGAAGTCCGTACCTCTCTGGCTCATGACGCACCCTTCCTGACCTACGTGGTTCCTGTGTTACCTGAACAGGTTCTTCCACAACAACTTGTGGTTCCTGCTCATGTTCCATCATCGGTTCAGTGATTTGTGGTTCTTTAATTTCTTCAAGTTCTACAGTCCTCCCACTTGCTTCTGTAGAGATAAACTCTCTTTCTAGAAACACGCCAGTCCGAGCTACAAACACTTTGTTCTCGGTGGGATTGTAGAAATAATATCCTTTTGTTTCCTTAGAATATCCCACAAATTTACACTTATCCGCTTTTGGCCTGAGTTTGTCTGATTGTAAACGCTTTTCATAGACATCCAGCCCCAAATCTTCATAAACGACATTACGGGACGCTTCCCAGTCCATGTGTGTCTTCATGACTGAATTGGATGGAACACGGTTAATGTTAAAAGCTGTCGTAATTAGAGAATGTCCCCAAAATGATACCGAAAGATCCGTTTGAGACATCGTAGATCGCACCATATCCAATGGTGTGCGATTCCTCCTCTCGGACACGCCATTCCATTGTGGCGTTCCGGGTGGAGTGAGACGGGATACTATCCCACACTGTCTAAGATATTCATCAAAATCTTGGCTCAATTATTCTCCTCCACGATCCGATCGTAGAGCTTTAATACATTTTCCAAGTTGCTTCTCTACTTCGTTCTTGAATTCTTTGAACAATTCAAAGGATTCAGATTTAGCCTTCATAAGGTATACAAATCCATATCTACTGAAATCATCTGTAAACGTAATGAAGTAGGTGTAACCACCTCTGGAAGGTGACGCCGTTTCTTAACGCGTATGCGCAAGTGCACGGTCAAGTAATATAGGGGTAGTATTTCAACCCCGAGTTATCGATCCCACGAGGAGAGACTCTAGACTATTTAATTAAGCTACTAATTAAGAGCACAGTACGAGGGAGGAAGAGTTGTGAATTAAACGGTTGTCGCCCCCAAACAATCAACTAAAATTGAAATAACGACTAATTAATATTTTTGTATTTTTTATATTTAATAAACAAGTATGGAGAAACTAGGCGATCTTCAGATCACCTAGGGCTGTAGACGAAATCCGGTTCAACTATGTAACACGTCAATCCGATTTTAGTTCAGCCGGGTAATAGACTATGACAATATCCTGTCGGTCTCATGTTAATTATTTTACGCCTCGGTTGACTGCAATCTCCTCTCGGTCTCATGTTGTCTACCGGTCCGTTCTAGCAGGTCATCTACTGGTACGATAACGGGTCCTGTCGGCCCTTTGTTTCACGGAACAGTTGAATAATCCTACCGAATCTACCCACACTAGGCCAATCCTAACACTTCTCCTTTTCGGTCTCGGTGATTTGGGTTTGTGTTCATTTTCTCATCACAATTAGGCTAAGTTACTGTCGTGCACTCATATAATTAGCTAGTACGTCCTGGTAGCTACTCCATTCATACTAAATATTAAGCATAGAACAAGAACGTGTAACTAGAACGAATATTAAATTTAAGCAAGAAATTGATACAAGGATAAATCTTAGTTTCATTGAATATAAAATCATATCCTAATCGTGTCAATAGACTAAGATCAACAATAAAGTCAAGAAGCTAAGCGTTCGTTCAATAAATCAAATCACAAGCATGAAACAAATTCTAAGAATTCGGAAAATCGATCGTCTACATAACCCTAGGCTCTCGTAGAGATGCCTTTCAAAAGTATTTAGCTACTTGAAATCAATCTAGCAATACACGATAGTTTCTCCATAAAATTGATTAAGAGAAGAAAAATAAGATGAAATCAAACCCTAGTCTTGATGATCTTCAGTTTGGCTTCGGTTCTCATTCGTCTCCTCCTATGCGCTTTTCTTTTCCATGTTGAATGAATCCTCTCTTCTTTTTTTATCAATTGGGTGCTAAAGTGTCATTACCCAAACTTCTGAAAATGACACTTGCCTCCCCTCTTCATGCCTCTACTCCATTTTCTTCACGATTTCTTCTCCACTTTAGCTCCCGATTAATCTCCCAAGCTTTTTTCTCCTCTCCGCTTCATATCCCAAGTTTCGTTCCCTGCCAAAACAACACGAAACACAACCCGTGCGATCAAATGCGATAAAAATACATAAAATAATGCGAGAAACGGCTGGATTAAAAATATAATTTCTCGAGCTAAGATTCTACTTTTGCTCTCTAATCATAGTGTAAAACTAAGATTATCAACCCGTAAATCACGTAAAACGATATAAAACGTGTAAGAAATATAACTCTAATAGAGAGTTATCAAATCCCCCACACTACCTTTTTGCGCGTCCCGAGCAAAATCAAACCCTACACTACGTTTTAATCCATCGTGAAAGTGTGAGTACGCAGATTTAAAAGAAACTAAGATACTCTAGAAGGGGGAGGGGGGTTGAATAGAGTATGAAAACTTTTTGCAAAACTTGCTAACAAGTAGAAGAATTAGTGCAGAGAATGAAATTCAAGGCCTTGAACACAGCTTCAAGCTTTCAAGAGTAGCAGAAAGTTTTAGAATAAGTATGCCTTTTTCAAGGCCTTGAAAGCAAGTTCAAACCCTTGAAAATAAACTGTTTTTGTATGCTACAAATGCTTTGAAAGTAGATGAACTGAAAATGCACAAGACAAGTGATTTATAGAGTTCGGTCCACTTGGACCTACGTCTCTACCTCAGGGATTAGATCCATGCAGGATTTTCAACTCAATTCTTATGAATCAAAAGCTAAGCCCTAGAACTCAAGCACAGAGAGTTCCCTTACTCTGTTACAGCTTGTGGTTTTCCCTACCCTGTCTAGTACCTGCTCTAGCTAGCTGATTAACTAAGAATTCTCTATTGTTCACTTTGAACAATCCTTGAGAATGAAATTATAAATAATACATAAATGATCTACCAATATAGCTCTATACAGAAGATCACTTAAGAGTAGAAAGCTGCAGTGAAATGCAGTGAACTTCTGTGTATGGATTGGAAGAGATGAAAACTTCTTTGATGCTTGTCAATCCAGAATGCTTTCTCTGTATTTTCCCGTTGAGAATTGTGTTGTTGTTGCTTCGAATTTGAGATCTTTAAATACTTCAAACAACTCTGCAAATCTCTCCAGATTTTCAGCAACAACCTTCCTATTTTGTAGGCAACAGAGTTTGACTCCCTTGAGATCTTCTCCAACGGTTGAATGATTGTAATCTTCAGAGATATTGTTGTAATCATTCATGTAACCATTGTGAGAAGCTTTCAAACACGTTTGATTGATAACAGGATCAAAGTCTTCAAGTATTTCCAAATCTGCAGCAATCTAGTTTAGGAAACAATCCTGCAAAACTTAGAAACAATATTTCCTGCATTATCATGGTCAAACAGTTGATTTAGTACGATTCAAAACATGTTTAACACTTTGTCTTTCATCATCTAACAACAGGTAATCAAACATATGTAAGAGAGATAATAAGTTAAATCAGAGAGTTAATAGAAAAACTCCCTGATAACTCCACATTAGGAGTTATATTGTTTATGATCCATGACCGTTTTGCGAGCTTCTTGATGTATTTATGTAAGATATTGACCAAATCCGGGTTGTTTTGAGCATACGTGAGTTATTGAGCTTTATTTCGTAATCCGGGCGTTTTTCGTATGATTTATACATTATTTATCGCATGTGATCTTCCGGTATGTTTTGATGTTGTGTATTTCAGGAACTGAGAGCTTGGAGCAATGATTTTGGAGCGGAAACGAACTTCGGAACACAAGCTAGCTCAAGGATATGCTCGGGAATGAAGAGGAGAAAAGAAGACGCTAAGACGAAGAAAAGTTGGAAAAGTTACTCCTGACCAGCCTGTAATCTTTTCGATTCTCAGGAAAATCTACAAAGAATTTTGGATCAAGGCTTGCGGCATTAGAAATTAGATATCCGTAGCTTTCCAACGGTATATGGTAGGCCCGAAAAAGACGAGTCCGTATGAGGGAGATACAACCCGTGCAAAATCAGAAAATAATTATGTCCGGGAATTACAAAGTAGAGGGGCTGAAGTGCAATTTCGGTTAGTTTTCATTAAAAAGCATGCCCAGCTGGTGAAAAACAGGGAGGACGACCTAAGAAGAAGACATTCACGTATCTTTGAAGTCTTGGGAGCTAGAGAAGACGGGAGACAAAGCTAGGAGCTTGGAAGATCATCAACAATGAAGATTTTAGCGTTTGATCATCTTTTCTTCTTCTATTCTTCATGAACTTCAATATTTTGGATATGTTGAGAACTATTATGTCTAGCTAAACACTTTAAGCTAGGTGATTGATAAGAAACTAGGGTTTGTTGGACGTTTTTCCGGATTTTGGACTTGATGCATGCTTTTGCTTAAATTCTATGAACGTTCTTGTTAGCTTATCTATTCTTGTACTTATTTATTAATGTTCTTGGCTTGATCACCCGTAGAATATTACTTGTTGATAGAATTGCACGAAAGTGAATTCTTTGAGACGTGTTAAGGAATAGCTAGGTAATCTTGTAGTTTCTTGAGACCGAGAGGAGATAGAAACTTGATTAATCGTGTGAGGGTAGTTTCAATTGATTTTTGTTAGAACTTAGTGAATTCGGTGGACCGATAGGACCCGATGAACAAGTCTAGCAAACCAATTAGATTGTAGTAATAGACGGAGGTGGACCGAGAGGACCCGAAATCTATTGTTTACACAAATTCACGTGAGATTGAGAGAAGATCGTGATGAGCATTACCCGATATAACTAGAACGTGAGTAGAGTGTTTCATGCATAATTCCGGAAATCGTTAACAACCCTAGGGACATCAATTACCTAGTTCTTTCTCATTAATCGTAGTCAATCACAAGTTACTTTCGTTAAAAAGTGAAAACTTACAAAAATATTTAGTTAATTGTCATTTAATTTACTTCGCTTGTTTGTGGGCGATAGCGTTACAAAATCAAACACCATTTTTACTTGTTACTTAGATATCGTAGAGTTAATTTATAGTTAGCTAGTAATCGTAAATTCCCTTGGGTTCGATACTCGGAGTCGTAAAATACTCCTAATACTACTTGACCGTATACTTGCGTTTAAGCGCGTTAGTAATTCGCGTCAAGTTTTTGGCGCCGTTGCCGGGGAACTTTAACGGTTTATTAGTTTAGTAGAAATTGATTTAGGATATCTCTTTTATTTTTTGTTTAATTAGCTATTTGATTTCTCATTTGTATTTGAATTCTGCTTTTCAGGTCGTCAGTGTATGCCTAGGATCCCTAGAGAACTTGTGCCCCACTTGAAGACCAGGCACAGTTATTCAGAGATCAGAGGAGAAGACGGAAACAGAGCAAGATGGGTGATCAATTGACTAACGCGCAGCTCAATGAGAAAATGGAAGAGTTGGCGAAACAGTTGAATGATCGCAACGCTCAGACACCGTACAACATGTCTGGGCAGGCTATTGTGGAGAAATTCCAGACGTCCACGTATGGACACAATCCGGCAATTGTAGTGCCAGACATACAGGCTGAGCATTTTGATCTCAAGCCAGCTACGATCCAGACAGTCACCAATCAGTTCCAGTTTTATGGGAACAAGGATGAGGATCCCAACGATTTCATTGGGAAGTTCAATGCTTATATCAAGACTGTTAAGTATAAGAACGTGACTCCAGAGGCATTGAAACTTATTCTATTTCCCTATTGTTTGAAAGGTGAAGCTGAGAAGTGGCTTGAGTCGAGAGCTCCGGATTCAATCACTACATGGGCTCAATGTGTGGATGAATTCATGGCAAAGTTTTACCCAGTTCAGCGGGTGATTCAGTTACAAGGTGATATCCTTGGCTTTCAGCAGCAGACCCATGATACCGTGGTAGAGGCTTGGGATAGATTTATGCATTTTATCAGGAAGTGCCCAAATCACGATTTTGGGGACTACAAAATTTTGCAGGTCTTCTACCATGGCTTAGAACGCCGTAACCAGGAGTTGGTTAACAGGGAAGCTGGAGGAAACTTTATGTACTCAGTTGACAAAGAGGGAGCCTATGCACTTATGAAACATCTGGCCAAGCAGGATACGCAGTTTTATGATTCTAGGAGACTATCGGCATTGCCTGAAGTGAAAGATAATGAGTGGAAGGATGGGATCAGCAAGATGGTGTCAGACTTGGCCAAGCACTTTTATAAGGACAAGAAGACAGTGGCAAGTGTAGAGGAGCCAGACTTTGAGTCATCGTTAGCACAAATCTCAAGCGAGGATGTGAACTACGTGGGGGCACAGGGACATCGCCCGAACTGGAATCAAGGGAACTACAGACCTGGCACGAGAGATCATCCAGGCTTTAGATATGGGGATCAGTCGGGAGCGACTTATGCACCGGGGTTCCAGCTTAGACCACCAGTTTCACAGGTTCCACCAGCAGCTACTTCAGCACCGAGTGCAGATATCTCGGAGCTGACGAAAGCATTGACACAGCTGAGTAATAACATGAACACTATGACCACCAATATGAACAACATGTCCACGCAGGTTACTGTTGTGTATGCGGATTTACAGGCTACGAAGACTTCCCTTCGTTCTCTTGAGGTACAGGTGGGTCAGATTGCTACTCAGCTCTCATCTAGAGCCCCAGGTTCTTTGCCATCCAACACGGAAGAAAATCCTCGTCAAATCAATGCAATCACTAATCGAAGCGGGGTTGCATTGAAAGATCCGCCATATCCCACTCATGCTAGAGCCGATGCTTCTAAGGCTAAAGAGCATGAGATATTTGATGATGATACTAATGTCGTGATCCCCCAATCAAAGAGCGCGACGGATGAGGAGGCGGTGAAAGACAAGGATGAGGTATGTATTGATACTACTGTTTCTAAGGCAGTTCCATATCCGTTGAGAACAAGAAAGAGGGATGATTCTAGAGATTTTCAGAGGTTTCTTGATATATTCAAGAAGGTGGAGATTAACATTCCTTTTGCAGAGGCTATCTCTAAAATGCCCACATATGCGAAGTTTCTCAAGGATATTCTTTCAGGGAAGAGACGCATGAGTGATTTTGCACAGGTGAATTTGACTGCTGAGACTTCTGAATGCGTCAGAAATGGATTGCCTAAGAAGAAGAAAGACCCTGGGAGCTATGTGATACCGGTTATTCTTGGTGATTCTCTCACTATGACTGCATTCTGCAATTTGGGGGAAAGCATCAATTTGATGCCCTTGTCCATATTCAGGAAGCTAGGTGTGGGGGAGCCTCGTCCCACCCGATTTACATTGCAGATGGCGGACATGTCGATCCGTAGAGCATATGGGGTGATTGAGGACATTTTGGTCAAAGTTGGTACTCTCATCTTTCCTGCAGATTTTGTCATATTAGATATAGAGGTTGGCGAAGTACCTCTCATTCTTGGCAGGCCCTTCCTAGCTGCGGGGGAGGCTATCATTCATGTGAAGAGTGGAAAGTTGTCTATGCAAATCAATGATGAGAAAGTAGTCTTCGATGTGTTCAAGGCAATGAAAATGCCTTCATGCTACAATTATGAAGATTGCTTTAGTGTAGAGATTTTTGATGATGACATGGGAGATGAGGAAGCTAAATTGATGTGGGAGGAAATTGATGGAATGTACAAGGATGAAGATCCGAGTCCCCCCATGGATTTGTGTCACATGAGCAGCTGGACCAAGCTGGATTTGTATGAGCAAGGGGAGAAGAAGTTGGCTCTTGTTCCTTCACTCAAGTCACCACCCGTGCTTGAGTTGAAGCCATTGCCTAGCCATCTCAGGTATGCTTTTCTTGGTGTTGATAACACATTGCCCGTAATTTTTTCTTCTGTTTTATCTCAGGCACAGGAGGAGCAGCTTTTGGATTTTCTAAGGAAGCATAAGGGAGCGATTGGATGGACTATCGCAGATATAAAGGGGATAAGCCCCGTGTATTGCCAGCACAAGATCCGGGTAGAAGAAGGAAAGAAGCCAGTTATCCAAGCACAGCGGATATTGAATCCGCATATGAAAGAAGTGGTAAGAAAAGAGGTCATGAAGTGGCTAGAGGCTAGTATTATTTTTCCGATCTCAGACAACACTTGGACTAGCCCGGTCCAGTGTGTGCCTAATAAAGGAGGAATGACTGTGGTAGAGAACGACAAGCATGAGCAATTGCTCAACGGAAAGTTACTGGATGGCGTGTGTGCATGGATTACATGAAGCTGAATGAAGCCACGCTCAAGGATCACTTTCCGTTGCCGTTTATTGATCAGATGCTTGATCGTTTGGCTCACCACGAGTACTACTGCTTCTTGGATGGTTATTCAGGCTACAACCAGATAGCCATTGCTCCAGAAGACCAGGAGAAGACTACCTTTACATGTCCTTATGGCACATTTGCGTTCCGCCGCATGCCATTTGGATTATGTAATGCACCGGCTACTTTCCAGCGGTGTATGATGGCCATCTTCTCGGACATGATTGAGAAGAATTTATAGGTTTTCATGGACGAATTCTCCTTATTCGGTGACAGTTTTGAGGACTGTCTACATCATCTCGGCCGTGTCTTGGTTCGTTGTGAAGACACTTATCTCGTGCTGAATTGGGAGAAGTGCCACTTCATGGTCACAGAGGGGATAGTTCTTGGTCACAAGATTTCACGCAGAGGTTTAGAGGTTGATCAAGCGAAGGTAGAGACAATCAAGCAACTCCCTTATCCGACTTCAGTGAAGGGGGTCAGAAGCTTCTTGGGACATGCAGGTTTCTATCGCAGGTTTATCAAGGATTTCTCGAAGATCTGCATGCCTTTGTGTGAGTTGCTAGGGAAAGATGTCCCGTTTGTGTTTGATGAAGCGTGCAAGAAGGCCTTCGAATTTTTGAAGGAACAACTCACCTCAGCTCCTATCATCACAACTCCGGATTGGAGTTTGCAATTTGAGCTCATGTGCGATGCCAGTGATTTTGCCATTGGAGCAGTATTGGGGCAAAGGAAGTAAAAGGTATGCCATGTTATTTACTATGCTAGTAGAGTTCTTAATGAGGCTCAACTAAACTATGGCACTACCGAGAAGGAGTTATTAGCTGTGATCTTTGCTCTTGACAAGTTCCGGCCTTATCTTGTGGGATCGAAAGTGATTGTCTTTACAGATCATTCGGCGCTGAAATATCTTCTTGATAAGAAGGATGCCAAGCCAAGATTGTTGCGGTGGGTTCTTTTGATGCAGGAATTTGATGTTGAGATCCGCGACAAGAAGGGTGTTGAGAATGTGGTAGCGGACCACCTCTCAAGACTTGAGAATGGAGTGGTAGAGAAGGTGCCGATTCAAGAAAACTTCCCTGACAAGAGCTTGATGTCTTTGGGGGATACTGAGCCGTGGTATTGGGCAATTTCCAACTATCTCACCAATGGGAAGATTCCGAAAGAGTGGACAGTGCAGCAGAAGAAGCGATTCTTGTATGTGGTGAAGCAGTACTTTTGGGAGGATCCATATCTATTCAAGATGGGATCTGACAACATCATTCGGAAGTGTGTGCCTACTCATGAGATCAATGATGTGATCAAGCAATGTCATGCAGCGCCTAGTGGAGGCCATTTCGGCGGTCCGCGCACCGCCATGAAGGTACTACAATCCGGTTTCTTTTGGCCTACTATATTTAAAGATTATCATGATTGGGTTGCAGAATGTGATATTTTCCAGAGAACGGGTAACATCTCCAAGCGAGATGAGATGCCAATGTCTGAATGGCTTGAGGTGGAGCCCTTCAATGTTTCGGGCATAGACTACATGGGACTTCCCTCCTTCGTATGGTAATCTCTACATCCTCCTGGCTGTGGATTACGTGACGAAATGGGTTGAGGCAATTGCGTGCCCCAAGAATGATGCAGTGACGGTAGAGAAGTTTCTGAAGAAGCATATCTTTACTCGGTTTGGCACACCAAGGGCAATGGTGAGCGATTAAGGTTCCCACTTCATAAACCGAGTGTTTTCCAGAGTCTTGAAGACGTACGGGGTGCCTATCCATAAGGTTTCCCTACCTTATCACCCCAAACTAATGGGCAAGCGGAGGTTTCGAACAGGGAGATTAAGGGGATTCTTTAGAAAACCGTCAACACCGGACGCAAGGATTGGGCTGTGAAACTGGGTGATGCATTGTGGGCATACCGTACTGCATGGAAGACGCCTTTGAACATGTCACCATTTCAGCTTGTCTTCGGTAAGGCATGTCATCTTCCCGTGGAGTTAGAGCACAAGGTTTATTGGGCGATCAAGCGGTTGAACATGGATCCTGAGTTAGCAGGACAAGCAAGGAAGATGAAGCTTCTTGAACTTGAGGAATGGAGATTACAAGCCTATGACAGTTCCCGGATTTACAAGGAGAAGACGAAGAGATGGCACGACAGTCGTCTCAAACCGAAAGAACTTCGTGTGGGACAAAAGGTATTGTTATTCAACTCACGCATGAAGCTCTTTCCAGGAAAGCTTCGTTCGAGATGGTCCGGGCCATTCCGGATCCACCAAATATATCTTTGGGGTGCGGTTGAGTTAGAAGATCCACATACGAATGAGTGTTTCCGCGTCAATGGAAGCAGAGTCAAGCCATACTTGGAATCCGCGCCAATTCCGGCCAAAGTGGATGTTATCTACTTTGACGAGCCGTGATCGTATTGAGGTAACTGGGTCGGGCCGTCGACCGTAAATTACAAAGCGCTTGTTGGGAGGCAACCCAACATATTTTATGCATTAGTGTAGAGAGTTTGTTGTAAATACTGTTGTGTGCGACTTTAATTCCGTTTTGTTATCTGACGGGTGAGAGAGCGAGAATTTGACATTTGAGTTGAGTCTCCGCAGGTTTACAGGTTATTACGCGATTCGGACTCCCCTTCTTGATGTGCGTAGACACGCATGGAAATGCGCGCATCGGAGTTCGAACGTAAAAGAAGCGGAATTTGAACGAGAAAGATGTGATCACGAGGAGATTCCCGAGGATTTTGGAAAGCGTGTCGCGAAAAATTAGCTCAAGAACAAAAAGTGGAACAAGAAATTAAAAGCTAAGGAACCTCGAAGATGAAGCAAACGAAGCGGATCGAAAAAAAAAAATTCTGGCGTATTTTTTCGTCGGTACTCCTAAACTCGTTCAATCGGAGTAATTCAACAAAAGAATTCGGCGTCCAAAATCGGATTCGTGTTGGAAAATTCTGCGTATTTTTTCGTCGGTACTCCTAAACTCTCTCTCTTTATTTCCGCATTATTCTCTTTGCTTTATTTGTTGAATTGAATTTGTTGAATTGAATTTGTGAATTGAACCCTTATTATCATGTCGAAAAGAAAAGCCGCCACGTTTGACGATCCTATCTTTCACCCCGTTAGGAGAGTAGGTCCCTCTAACGTAGATGAAATGGTAGTCGAGGACCCACCTATCGTACCACCCGAAGGGCCCGAGTATGTGGTGTCGGACTCTCTGCCCCATCACATACTCCGCAAACCCATGCCCCCTAGGCCTCGTTTGAGAAAGGGTAGGTCGGCCCAAAGGCTAAAGATAGCCAATGCGAATGTGTCGCCAACAAACTATTGCACGTATCGGTTCGTGAGTTTTCAAGCTCACGTTGCGTCGTTTCGCGACCGATACCTTAAGCTAAGAGGTGCGGCCGAGAAACCCTACCCCATAGACGAAGCTAAACTCATGCCTACCGAACTAATAGCTATTCATAAACGTGAGCGGTTACATAAGTGGTTTGAGTTGTGCCAACCGTCTAGTTCTCAGGTTGCGAGGGAGATTTACATTAATCTCCGGTTTGGGGACGAGGGGGAGAGCAAGGACGATAGGTTGGTGTATTTTCGGGGAACTTGGGTGCGGATAACACCAGAGGTTATTAGCAAGGCCCTTCAGTTTACTGAATTGGACCCCAATACCCCTTGTGCGTTACACGACATGCTTAGGCGACCCGATGTAGTACCTATGGTCAGTGCCTTTTGCTTTACGGGTGAGGGGGCGGATCCTTGGGAAAAGTCGAAAGCCGAGGTGACGGGGTGGACGGTGAAGAAGAAGTGCCTACTCCCCCCTGTGTTCCCACGAACACCAGCCCCCCAAAAACTTACTGCCGAATAATAAGAACAGAAAATAGTGTTCTTGTGAACACTGTTCGTGCGAACACCCCTTTTGTTCGCACGAACAGGGGTAAAAAGGGCAATTCGATGGATTTTGAGGGTGAAAAGAGGAATTCAGGCAATGTTTAGAAGATAATCAGGCTATACACAGGGGCTTGTTCTTCATCTTTCGAACACAGCACCCTCACACCGTCAAATTCCTCTGTAACCCGATCGAATCACGGCGATTCCTTCAGTTCTCCTGTGTGTTTCATCGCGGATTCATCCTCCGGCGACTCTCACTCTCACTCCGGCGATCCCAGAGCAGCCTCCGTCTCTATACCCGACGGGTTTCAACCCCCACAAACCACCAACACCACCGGCCAAATTCCGGCGGTGTTGAGGTGGGTTTCAGGCCGACTGTAACTCCGGCGGCTCTCTCTTCATTCCAGCGACCACAGAGACCCCCGAACCAGCGGCAGCAGCCCATTCTTCCCCCCCCCGACGAGTTTTAAGCCGCCACCACCATCTCTTAATCCGGCGAGCTTTTGTGGTTTTGGCCGTCGCGCCTCCGGCCGCCTGTAAATCCGGCAGCTTCCCTTCAATCTGGCGATTCCAGCAGCCCAGCAATCCGGCGGCTTCTCTTCTCCCGCTGCTTCCCTCACCCTCTCCTCCCCGACAGCTTCCACAAAGCCACCACCACGACCAACAACCCTCAGATTCTCCGGCGGTTTGAGGTTGATTTCCGGCGATTCTCGGCAGCTTCTAACATCCAAGCTGGTTGTTGAGGTCAATTGAAGAAGAATTTTCAGAATTGGGGAAGAACACACCTAGGGTTCTTCGAAAAAATTGTCCAATTGAAGAGGAAAGAGTTCGATTCAACTCTCGACGAAGAAGGAAGAGTTGACGGGGATAACAAGGAGAGGCTAGGAGCATCGTTCAATCGGAGTAATTCAACAAAAGAATTCAGCGTCCAAAATCGGATTCGTGTTGGAAAATTCTGCGTATTTTTTCGTCGGTACTCCTAAACTCTCTCTCTTTATTTCCGCATTATTCTCTTTGCTTTATTTGTTGAATTGAATTTGTTGAATTGAATTGTTAAGTGGCATTTGTGAATTGAACCCTTATTATCATGTCGAAAAGAAAAGCCGCCACGTTTGACGATCCTATCTTTCACCCCGTTAGGAGAGTAGGTTCCTCTAACGTAGATGAAATGGTAGTCGAGGACCCACCTATCGTACCACCCGAAGGGACCGAGTATGTGGTGTCGGACTCTCTGCCCCATCACATACTCCGCAAACCCATGCCCCCTAGGCCTCGTTTGAGAAAGGGTAGGTCGGCCCAAAGGCTAAAGATAGCCATGCGAATGTGTCGCCAACAAACTTTTGCACGTATCGGTTCGTGAGTTTTCAAGCTCACGTTGCGTCGTTTCGCGACCGATACCTTAAGCTAAGAGGTGCGGCCGAGAAACCCTACCCCATAGACGAAGCTAAACTCATGCCTACCGAACTAATAGCTATTCATAAACGTGAGCGGTTACATAAGTGGTTTGAGTTGTGCCAACCGTCTAGTTCTCAGGTTGCGAGGGAGATTTACATTAATCTCCGGTTTGGGGACGAGGGGGAGAGCAAGGACGATAGGTTGGTGTATTTTCGGGGAACTTGGGTGCGGATAACACCAGAGGTTATTAGCAAGGCCCTTCAGTTTACTGAATTGGACCCCAATACCCCTTGTGCGTTACACGACATGCTTAGGCGACCCGATGTAGTACCTATGGTCAGTGCCTTTTGCTTTCCGGGTGAGGGGGCGGATCCTTGGGAAAAGTCGAAAGCCGAGGTGACGGGGTGGACGGTGAAGAAGAAGTGCCTACTCCCTCATGCTAGGTGGGTTTGTGAGATGCTAGAGAATTGGGTTTTAGGCATCACACCGAACCCCCGATTCACATTCCGTCATTGTTGCATGTCCATGTGTGTTTGGTTAGGTCAGCGGGTTGACATTCCTCGCATGATTTGGCTAAACATTATGGCGCGCAAATCGGAGGGAAATAGGATGGCCCCGAGTCACACGGGTTTGCTGACAAAATTTACTATAGATTCAGGGGTAGACGTTGGGGAGTTGGACATTTTGCCACCCACCAAGCGCGAGTGGTCGAAGTATTTGCAACCCTCTAGGGCGTCTAGATCTAGAAAGGGCAAGGAGAAGGTAGGTGAGTCTTCGAGCACCGACACACTTTTGCAGAGCATGCATAAGATGATGTTAGAGTCTAAGGCGGAGAATGCGAGGCGGTTTGATCATGACCGAAGCAGTCGAAAGAAGTTAGGAGCCTCCATAGAGAATCTAGGGAAGTGGGTAGCTCAGTTGGCTCATAAGAGCAATGTGGACCTAGACCCTAGCCCTGACAGTGAGCACTTGTGGTACGAGTCGAGCGATTTCGATGAGGCCGGTTCGCCAGACGAGGAGCCTGGTTTGGCAGACGAGGGGTCTGAGGATCAGGGTTCCGAGTCCGAGTAGAATCACCACCCCTAACATTAGAGATTCTGAGCCCTCGGTTTTACTTATAAATTCGTTGAGGACAACGACGTATTCTAGTGTGGGGGAAGTTTTAGTCTTGACTAGCCAGTCAGTTTTTGCATCGCCAGGTCTGCATATAGTTGTTCGTGTAGTATTGTGTCTATTTATGTGGTCCGTGTCGTGGATAGTATGTCGTATTGTGATATGCGAGTCGTGTAGTGTATATACTTGTTTGAGTTTGTGTTTAATATTGCACGTTTTCTTATTTGAGTCTACCTACCCTATTGAATGTTTTGTGTAGTTTAGTTCGTGTCGGCTTGCATGTAGAGTAGAAATTATATGAAAAAAATAAAAAAAAAATCAAAAAAATTGAAAAATCCAAAAAAAAAATTTAAAAAGAGAAAATTTTGAGAAAAGGGCAATCAAAAGAGGATAAAATTTGATAAATCGTGAAGTGTGAGGATTTTAGGCGTAGGGCATGATTTGCGACCGAGAGTGACAACGTGAGTCCCCCCTAGTAGGTATAGAGAGACTTTCTTTATGGGAGTGCCTACCTATTTTCGACACTTACATGATTTTCAAAGCCAAAGTGTGTGCCTATTTTCTCACAAGAGCTGAGCTAGGTGTGAGCTAAACAAGCCGAACATCCATGTCTACGTCTTAGGTAGTCGCCAACCCACCCCGTAGTGGCACACGAAACAGCTGTGCGAGGACGTGTATTAGAGCACTCACTGCTTTTAGAACTCACCTTGTAGGACCATTAGACGCCCCAATTTGAACCTTGGATTCTTTGCTAGCCTTCGGACCTAGGGTGACAATTCTTGGCCTTCATCACAAATTGATTAGAATCACCACTTTAGTGCGTCACGAGGGGGTTGTGTAGTTGAGGGGGTTCGATGAGGGAGTGATTATACTATTCGTTGAGTTCTACATCTCGCTTGCACTTCATTGATGATCTACGAGGGGATGCGAGGGTGAGTGAGTGGGCTTGCGCACTTCGGTGTGGCGGTGTTCCATGCCATTACATCATGGACGCAGTTGTGGAGAGCCGTGAGTGCGTGAATCTAATACGCACGGAATTGGGTTGGGTGAACTTAATTGGTGGATCGTGCAAGGTACCGGTTTTGATTACTTTGGTGTAGGAGGATCGGTTGGATTAGGCACGAGATACATTCATCTTCGGGACTACTTGAGAGGGGATATGGTGACATTCGAGTGTTGGGGTGTCGAATTTTGACTTCGGACATTGAGTGTGAGCTTGCGACGACTCCAATCCCACACATGCATTTCATTGATTTTGCGACTTAGATTTGACATGGACTTTGATTGAGTTAGGAGGAGATGATATTTTTATGTGATATTCATTCATCGATTTACGTGTTTCCTTCTCCTAGCATATTTGATTGTTATTTGAAGACCACTCGGATATTATTGTTGGATTTTGATGGGATTTTGAGAGAATTGTGAAAATGAAAAATAAAGAAAAAAAAAGAAAAGAAAAGAAAAAAAATGAGAGAAAAAGAAAAAGGAGAGATGAAATAGAGTTGAGATGGAATTGAAATGAAACGAGTGGTGGAGCTACTTTGACGACGATGGTTCACGTTTCATGCACGACAAACAACGATGGCCACGGAGATCACTAGTGTACCGGGGTTTGAGGGAATTGAGGGCCGGAGGTGGTGAGCTTTGGGTTTTGGTTCCTATCATCGTGGTGAGGGTGTGTGAGATGTGGGATTTGATGTGAGAATGTGACGCTTAGGACTTTATTTCGACAAGATTATCTTTATGTCCCTAAGCCTCATCATGTGAAAACCATTAGCGGATTAGGAGCTCGGACCTTGGATGTGGCTTTGCCTAGCGTAGTCTCTTATTCCGTGGCACACGCGAAGAGGTAGCGTACTCTTGTACTTAGTAAAGTTAGGTTTTCTATACTAACTAGGGGAGGGTCTCGTTGTCAAATTTAGTTTCAACTCATGCTTTGTTCCTAGGATTCTCATCACTTCATGATAATCGACTTAAGCCAATGGAGATTTCCCGATCTCAACCAAAAAGATAAAAAGTGTGTTTTGTGTATATATGTGTTTGTGTAGGATCGAGTCGTAGTTTGCATTTGCATCATATTGTTGCATTGTCGAGTCTTGTGTAGTTATTGAGTCGGCTAGTTAGGATTTGTATGCAACGGTGTTTCTAGTAAGTATGAAATTCTCGACTCGTATCACTTGTGGGGTTGTGTTTCATTGGAGATATTTTGGTTGGATTGTCGCCGGATTTTGGTTGTACTTTGATTGGATTGCTCGGGACGCGCAGTAGGTTAGTGTGGGGGTGTTTGATAACTCCACATTAGGAGTTATATTGTTTATGATCCATGACCGTTTTGCGAGCGTCTTGATGTATTAATGTGAGAAATTGACCAAATCCGGGTTGTTTTGAGCATACGTGAGTTATTGAGCTTTATTTCGTAATCCGGACGTTTTTCGTATGATTTATACATTGTTTATCGCATGTGATCTTCCGGTATGTTTTCGTGTTGTGTATTTCAGGAACTGGGAGCTTGGAGCTATGATTTTGGAGCGGAAACGAACTTCGGAACACAAGCTAGCTCAAGGATATGCTCGGGAATGAAGAGGAGAAAAGAAGACGCTAAGACGAAGAAAAGTTGGAAAAGTTACTCCTGACCAGCCTGCACTCTTTTCGATTCTCAGGAAAATCTACAAAGAATTTTGGAGCAAGGCTTGCGGAATTGGAAAGTAGACATCCGTAGCTTTCCAACGGTATATGGTAGGCCCGAAGACGAGTCCGTATGACGGAGGTACAACCCGTGCAAAATCAGAAAATAATTCTGTCCGGGAATTACAAAGTAGAGGGGCTGAAGTGCAATTTCGGTTAGTTTTCATTAAAAAGCGTGCCCAGCTGGTGAAAAACGGGGAGGACGACCTAAGAAGAAGACATTCACGTATCTTTGAAGTCTTGGGAGCTAGAGAAGACAGGAGACAAAGCTAGGAGCTTGGAAGATCATCAACATTGAAGATTTTAGCGTTTGATCATCTTTTCTTCTTCTATTCTTCATGAACTTCAATATTTTGGATATGTTGAGCACTATTATGTCTAGCTAAACACTTTAAGCTAGGTGATTGATGAGAAACTAGGGTTTGTTGGACGTTTTTCCGGATTTTGGACTTGCAGCATGCTTTTGCTTAAATTCTATGAACGTTCTTGTTAGCTTATCTATTCTTGTACTTATTTATTAATGTTCTTGGCTTGATCACCCGTAGAATATTACTTGTTGATAGAATTGCACGAAAGTGAATTCTTTGAGACGTGTTAAGGAATAGCTAGGTAATCTTGTAGTTTCTTGAGACCTAGAGGAGATAGAAACTTGATTAATCGTGTGAGGGTAGTTTCAATTGATTTTTGTTAGAACTTAGTGAATTCGGTGGACCGATAGGACCCGGTGAACAAGTCTGGCAAACCAATTAGATTGTAGTAATAGACGGAGGTGGACCGAGAGGACCCGAAATCTATTGTTTACACAAATTCACGTGAGATCGAGAGAAGATCGTGATGAGCATTACCCGATATAACTAGAACGTGAGTAGAGTGTTTCATGCATAATTCCGGAAATCGTTAACAACCGTAGGGACATCAATTACCTAGTTCTTTCTCATTAATCGTAGTCAATCACAAGTTACTTTCATTAAAAAGTGCAAAACTTACAAAAATATTTAGTTAACTGTCATTTAACTTACTTCGCTTGTTTGTGGGCGATAGCGTTACAAAATCAAACACAATTTTTACTTGCTACTTAGATATCGTAGAGTTAATTTCTAGTTAGCTAGTAATCGTAAATTCCCTTGGGTTCGATACTAGGAGTCGTAAAATACTCCTAATACTACTTGACCGTATACTTGCGTTTAAGCGCGTTAGTAATTCGCGCCACTCCCCCTGAGAATATGCTTTCAGGTTTAACAGTTTTAAGGATTTGAATCTAGTTTCAAGGCATTGAAAATAGCCAAAAATATTTTCAAGCCTCTGAAGCTGATTCAAGGCTTTGAAACCAGTTTCAGGGCCTATTTCAAGTCTTGAACAACCTGAGCTTTCAATCTCCCCCTTGATGAAAGACAAAACTAAATTCTGTTTGATCCTTAGTCTCTGCAAAATAAACTGATTAGTCTGCAATCTAAGGACACAGTTATTCCAAAAATATCCAACTTATTTGAATACCAACAAAAACACATAAATAGTTCAGCATATAAAATCAAATAAACCTAAAAACTTAAACTGAAATCTAGAATTTTCTCCCCCTTTTTGACTTCCATCAAAAAGATAGAAGTTGGATCAAGTGTCTGGAAAATTTTGAAAACTTAAAGAAATAATAAAATCAGAAAGAATGTGGAAGAAAGAATAGGCAAGATTAAGGGTTTTGATCTTCATCTTCCTCCTGATCTCCTTCCTCTTTCTCATTGTCTTCTTCATCAGTCTTGTCCTGCTCCTCCTGTTCTTCTGCAATCCCATCTTCAATAGCTGTCTCTTCAGTCTTGTCCATTTGAGCAGCCTTTGGAGATTTCTTCTTCTTCTTCTTCTTCAAAATGATCAGTAGCTCATCTGAATCAGGGCTATTGACTTCATCTTCTTTTTGTTCTGTTGCCTGCTTTCCTTTATCTGAAACTGGAGTAGCTTCTTCCTGGTCTGAATGCTCACTAGGAAAATCCTTGTATGATTCTCCTTTCTTTGTTCCTTCAGGATCCTCAAGAACATCAAGAAGGGTCATGCTTCTGAAGATACTTTCCACCATATACTTGACTTGTCCCATATCACTGTCCAGTCCAAAAACAGTAGCTTTGACATCCTCCATGTCCAGTTCCAAACCATCAAGTCTTTGATTTTCTGTAGGCTGAGAGGTCTGACTTGAAGTGGGAGTCAAGGTCTTGGTCTTGGAAAATTTCTTTGCACCTAGTTCTGCTTCAGTAAGTTCTGAGTAAAGCTTCAAAACTTTCTCCTTGGTTTTCACAACTCCAATTTTCTCAAAGGCTTTCTCATTGAGTTCCACAAAACCAAATGTGACTGATTCTTCTCCAGTAAAAGGGATCTCCAAGTTCTCAAAGAACATGGTGAGGAGGTTTGCATAAGGTAGAGGGTGAATCCCCTTACTGGTTAGGCTGAAGAGCATGTGTTCAAGAACTAGCTTTGGGAGATCAATCTCATAACCATGCATAACCAGGTACATGATGTGCATCATTCTCTCTGTCACCAACTCTCTTGAGTGCTCTATGGGAAAGACACATCTCACCAGTATAGTACGGAGAACTTTGGCTTCAACATTCAACACATAGTGTGTTAACTGTTTGGCTGTGGTTGAGATATTTGGAATAAAGAATTCTTCTTTGGCTAGATTCAAAGTTTCTGACTTGGGTGGATGGTTGCCAGTGTCATACCTCTTTGAATAGCCTAATATAGTGGTAAACTCAGAGTGATCTAATTCAATTATTATCCCAGCAACTTTAGATTTAATCACTAAGTGTGCATATCTCTTTACTTGGGTTAGGTTCAGCTAGAAGAGTCTGGTGAGTCTGGGGTAGGCAATTTGTCTAGGATTCAGCATACACCACAAAGAACTCTTCTTTAACATAGATATTCACTTGAGTTTCATGTGTTCCAACACATACTTATTAACCAAACTGCAGAAACCAATAGACCTTGAAGAAAAACCATCTAACCACTGACCTTTAGAGATGTTTGAGAAAAACCATGTCTCATCTGGAGCTGTATTCTTTGTTGAAACTTGAGAATAGACCCGCATTGCCTTCTCCAATTTACTTTCTAGTTGTGCTTCTGTCACCTTCCCTTTTCCTTTTTCAGCCTGAGTTGACTTCTTCTTTACCTTCTTTGAACTGGTAGGCTCCTTTCTGGTTGCTTTTCTGTAATGGCCTTCTGCTTCTTCTGCTTTTCTGAAGAGGACGTTGTAGCCTTCTTAATCTTCTTCTTTGGTGGAGGAGGATCTGGAACTGCTTCTGCACTAGGAGTTCTGGAGCTAGAGTCTCCACTGACCTCTTGAACTTCTTCCACTGCTGCTTTTCTCTTCTTCTCTGAGAAAGGTTTTGAACCACCAGCCATCTTGATTCGGTCTGAGGCTCTTCTTTTGATCATTAGGGTTATGGAGAAGGAAGGAGATAGATGGAATGATACAGAATGAAGGAGAAGAGAAGAGGATAAATACTGAAAGAGTTTGAGCTTCAAAAGGAAACTAGTATCTCTCTGATTCTAAAAAGATTTGCAAAGATCAGAGAAAATTTCAAACTATTATGCCGTTGGAAAAATAATATACTAATACTATTTTTGGCTAAATCAAATTTTTAAAAAGGGTAGGGACTATATTAGGAAAATATCTACAGAGATATCACCCAGTATAGAATGATCTATTGACTATTAGTGTAACATATTCATTTTCAAGGCTTTGAAAAGGCTTTCAAGGCCTTGAAACACTGTAACACTGTAACAAATAAAAGATCAAAGCTTTGAATTGATTTTCAAGGCTTTGAAACTCAATTCAAACCTTTGTAAACACAAATAACTTACCTTTCTTACCTTAAGCTCCCCCTAAACCAATGCAGCCTTATTTAGCATTCCCAATTCCAATCTTAGAGCTGAGAACCGCTCATCTGCTAATGGTTTGGTGAAGATATCTGCAATTTTCATGTTAGTAGAAACAAATTCAAGAACAATATCACCTTTCTCAGCATGATCTCTGATGAAGTGGTGTCTGACATCAATGTGCTTGGTTCTTGAGTGTTGTACTGGATTCTTTGTAATTGAAATCGGACTAGTGTTCACACTTAATAGGTATGCCTCTGAAGTCAAATCCAATGTCTCTTAGCTGTTGAGCAATCCATAGTACCTGTGAGCAACATGCTCCTGCAGCTATATATTCAGCTTCAGCAATTGATAGAGCAACTGAATTCTGTTTCTTGGAATGCCAGCTAATCAAAGATGATCTAATGAATTGACAGGTTCCAGAAGTGCTTTTTCTATCAACTTTGTAGCCTGCAAAGTCAGCATCTGAAAATCCACTTAAAGAGAAGTTAGAATGTCTTTGATACCGAATCCCTGAGTCTTTGGTACCATTGAGATATCTGAATATTCTCTTCACAGCAGTTAAGTGTGATTATTTTGGATCAGCTTGAAATCTAGCACACATGCATACACTAAACATAATATCTGGTCTGCTTGCTGTCAGACAGAGTAATGATCCAATCATGCCTTTATACTCTTTAACATTGACACTCTTACCAGATTCATCCTTGTCTAAGGATAGTGTAGAGATCATTGGGGTCTTGGCTTCCTTGCATTGAGCCATGTTGTATTTATTCAGCAAGTCTCTTGTGTACTTGCTTTGATGCAGAAAGATACCCTTCTTCAATTGATGTATTAGAAGTCCTAGGAAGAAGGTTAATTCTCCCATCATGCTCATTTCAAACTCCCTGCTCATAATATTTGAAAATTCTCTAGACAATTGATCATTAGTAGCTCCAAACAGTATATCATCAACATATATCTGGACTATAAGTAAATATTTCTCATGAGTCTTAATGAAAAGAGTCTTGTCTACTAAACCTCTTTTGAAATCATTTTCAAGTAAAAACTTTGACAGTCTTTGATACCAAGCCCTTGGAGCTTGTTTCAAACCATCAAGAGCTTTGTCAAGTTTGTAAACATGATCTAAAAAGAGTTATTTTCAAAACCAGGTGGTTGTGCAACATAAACATCTTCTTGTAAGTAGCCATTCAAGAAAGCACACTCCACATCCATTTGAAATAATTTCATGTTCTTGTAAGATGAAAATGCAAGTATAATTCTAATTGCTTCTAACCTGGAAACTGGAGCAAAGGTTTCTTCATAGTATATACCTTCTTCTTGATTGTAACCTTGAGAAACTAACCTTGCTTTGTTTCAGATTACATTGCCACTTTCATCCAACTTGTTTGTGGATACCCATCTGGTACCAATAACAGAATGGTTTGTTGGTGCAGGAACCAGGTTCCAAACCTTATTCCTCTCAAACTCATTGAGTTCACTTTGCATAGCAATGATCCAGTCTTCTTCTTGTAAAGCTTCCTTCACAGTTTTTAGTTCTACAAGATAAATAATAGCATTAAAAGCACATAAGTTCTTTAACTGTGATCTAGTTTGTGTACCAGTAGTTGGATCTGATATGATGTTATCAGCTGGATGGGACGAGAGATATTTGAATCTCTTTCTTGGAGACCATGGTTCAGGTTCACCATATATATTCTCTGGTCTTGAAGTAGTGGCTTTGTCACTTGAATCCTTCTGATCATCTTTTTCAAGGCTTTGAGCTGTATTTTCAAGGCCTTGAGTACTATTTTCAAGGTCTTGAAAATGTCTTCTATTTTCTTGTGAGCCTTTCTTGAATCCAAGTGGATTCTCAGTCTCTTCCTCTGATTCATGCTTGTTCAATTTCAAATCTGCAAAACTTTCACTCAAAGAACCATCATAGCTTTCATCAGAAATAACATGAATGCTCTCTTCAACCAGTTTGGTTCTTTTATTGTAAACTTTATAAGCTTTGCTATTCAGAGAGTTACCAAGAAATATACCTTTATAACTTCTTGCATCAAACTTACCAAGATTGTCTTTTCCATTGTTATGGATAAAACAAGTGTATCCAAAGGGTATGAAGTAAGAGATGTTTGGCTTTCTCCCTTCGAAAATTTCATAGGGGGTCTGATAACTCCCATTTATGAGTTATCTGTGAGCTTATGTTAGAATTTAATAAGTTGAGTTTCCATATGATTGAGCACGTTTTATCCGACGAAGCCTCTGTAGTATGAAAAAGATGAGTTTGAGCTTAATTGTGAAATCCGGGCGTTTTCATGCATAAATAGATATTAAATGACATATATAATCGCTTGGTATAGTTGTTCAAGTTGTTTTTACAGGAATGGATGCTTAGCGGTTGATTTGAGGCATGAAACGAACTTCGGAAGCAACGGGAGCTAAAGCGGAGTAAAGAGACGCAAAGTTGGAGAAGCTAGAATGACCAGTCTCCACTATTTCGATCATATCTTGAGTTCTATAATGAATTTTGGAGTGAGACTGGCGGCAGATGAAAGTAGACTTCAAGAGCTTTCCAACGATAGGTCACGGAGCTAAATCGGAGATCGGACAAAGAAGTTACGACGTTTTAAAGTTGGAGCTGTCGCTGATGTGCGTTCAGACGCACGGGTCCTGCGTTCAAACGCACATGTGCGTTCAAACGCACATTGTGCGTTCAAACGCAACCCCAAAGTCAAAGATAACTTATGTCCGCATGAAAGGTTGGTGGCCAAACACAAAAACTAAGTCCCGGAGGCCGAAAATGGGCGGAAAATGGCTAAACGCAAGAAAGTGCTGAAAATTGACTAAGTATGTGCGTTCAAACGCACATTTTGCGTTCAGACGCACAACACAGTACAGCAGCAGAAGACAGGAAAACAGGACGGAAAAATGACTAAGTGTTGTGCGTTCAAACGCACATCCTGCGTTCAGACGCACAGCACAGTGTTGCAACAGACAGGGAAAACTTGCCAGAAAATGACTAAGTACGTGCGTTCAAACGCACATCCTGCGTTCAAACGCATGAAACTTCAAATTTCAGAAAGGTCAGAATCAGGCAGAAATCAACCAGAAGACTAAGTATGTGCGTTCAAACGCACATTGTGCGTTCAAACGCACACCCAAAAAGTCAACGGAAGTCAAAGTCAAAAAGTCAAACTCTCAAAATGTGCGTTCAAACGCAGCCTTTGTGCGTTCAAACGCAGGTCAAGATTTCCAGAATTTTCTGAAGACGGTGGAAAAAGTCAAACTTCGTCAGAAAAGTCAAAGTCAGCAGGAAGGTGCGTTCAGACGCAGGACAGGATTTCCAGAAGCTTCCCAGGGCGGTTTAGACAGGGGCAGAATAGGAATTTCAGCACAGGATTAGGGAAACTTCAGCAGTATATAAAGAAGCTCTGTCCAGCAGTTTCAGGATACAGCATATACAGCACAGGCAACACAGGACAGACAAAATTCACAGAATCAGAGTCAGACACAGCAGAAGCAGGAGAATTGGAGCAGTCACCTGTTTGATTCTCTTCTCTTAGTTATGTTAGTTTTCAGTAGCTAAATAATTTACCTAGGTTCTCGGTGAACCTAGGGTTTATGATTTCAGCAACTTAGTTTATCTCAACTTCAGATTCATGATTGTTTAAATCTTAATACAGTAGAGGTTTTGTTTATTATTCTGTCTTTGGTTTTTACTGTTTATGCATGAACGGAGTCGCGAACCTGGATTGCTACAGACAGGATCTGGTGCGCGAGAGTGGCCAGTGAGAGTTAGGAAGAGAAGACAGGATTTAGTACTCTGCCTTGATGGACCGAGAGGTGAAGAGAATCAGGGGACTAGCCCAGAAGCATTAGACCAACTGCTAGACGTTTAGGGGGAGACCGAGAGGAGAACCTGTAACCCTAGCAGACTTAGAACAAACCTGCAGATCTAGGTGGACCGAGAGGACCCGAAATCTGTAGGAGAGTGACAGGTGCATGAGACCGAGAGGAGATTGTATCAATGGTATGCTGGCATAAACAAAACTGCTGTGTGTTTCTGAATCGGAAAAACTGAAAAGCTGAATAGTAACCCTAGGGGATCCTGGAAACCTAGGTACCTGAAACCCTAGTTTTTACTGCCAGACTTTATTTCCATAAAATTACCAAAAAGATTGTTTAATTCTGTTATCACGTTCAGTACTTAGTTTAGATAAATCAACTAGAAATTCCTCCTTCTACTTTTTACGTTTTTACTCTTTAAGCCTAGTTTCTGAATAAGCAGTAACACTGTCCTCGTGGGATCGATAACTCGGGGTTGAAATACCAGCCCTATATTACTTGAACCGTGCACTTGCGGTAACACGTAAAATCGTGTCAAGTTTTTGGCGCCGTTGCCGGGGATAGTGTTTTATTGTTAATTAGCAATTAGTTTAGAGAGTTTCAAAAAAAAAAAAAAAAAAAAGAGAAACTGGAATTTTTTTTTCTCATATTTACCTAGTTACCTCACAGGTATTTCTGGAGCATTGTTTTGACAGGAATACATGTAGAGATGGCAGAAGGCAAAGGAGTAATTAGCATCACAACAGAGCAGCTGCAAGCTATGGTGGCTGCAGCCGTAGAAAAAGCACTGGCAGCAACATCTAGACCACACCCAATGCCGTATAACCGTTCTGGAAGAGCTATTATTCAGGCATTTGAGGCGAATCTAAAGGGAACTGAGCCAGCAATTGTGGTGCCACCAATTGAGGCAGAAAGCTTCTGCCTCAAGTTGTCAACAATTCAACTCATAAAGGAGCAGTGCACCTTTGCTGGTACATATGAGGATGACCCTCATTCATTCATTGGAAGATTTCAGAGTCAATGTGGGCTAATCCGATATAGTGGGGTCACATCTGAAGCGCTCAAACTGATGCTCTTTCCTTATTGTCTCAAGGGAGCTGCTATGGATTGGCTGGACTCTATGCCATCCTGTTCGATCAAAACATGGGAAGAGTGTGTCTCACAGTTCATGAGTAAGTTCTATCCTGTCTCACGTGTGATCCAGCTTCAGAATGCGATTTGGACGTTTAGACAAATGCAGGACGAATCACTTATCAAATCATGGGAGCGCTTCAATTGTTTGCTACGAAAATGTCCCAACCATGGTTTTGACAAAGGACAGATAATCAGGGTCTTCTATCATTCACTTGCACAACCCAGTAGAGACAAGATGGATAGAGAAGCAGGGGGCAATTTCCTATGTAATTGCGATTCAGAAGGGGCATATGAATTGATAAGATTATTGGTTAAGCAAGAACATAGCACGATTCAGAACATGGAGCAATATGAAACACCAAATCAACAAGTTTCATCCCCAGAGATGTTTGAATTAAAGGGCATGATGAAGGACTCTGAGAAATCAGTTTCAGCACACTTTGACCAGATTTCAGAGATATCAGCAGGGGTGAAAGAGCTCAACATGACATGTTCCGAGTTGCAAAAGAGTGTCAGGTAACTTCTCAGACATGGATTGCAGCAGATACACAGGAACCAGAAACAGAGTTCACGCCACCAGAAATTGAAGAAGTGCAGACTGTGACATCATCAGGACCAGTTCAGCCTGAAACTGATCCAGTACCCGCACCGCAGGAAACAGACTCATATATTCCTCACTGGCTTCCAGCAGTGCTGGAGATGCAGAAGGGCTTCTTCGAAAAGATGGCGCAGGAACAACAAAAAACTGCATCACAGGTTGCTATCATGGAAGAAAAGGTGTCCGAGTCAAGAGAAGTGCACAATATTCAGGAGCAAATTTTAATATTTGATTCTGGTGAGGAATCAGACTCAGATACGGATACAGATTTGGAGGAAACAGTGCCTGCATGGATGGAACCTCAACCAAATTCAAATTTTGGGCATGATTTGGAAAACACTGATAATGAGCACTCGGGGTGCACTGATGAGGAAACTGCATCCATTGGTATGGATGAATTTGAGGTCCATTCACCAAATCCTTGCTCTATGGACTGTTCTAGTGACGTTGCACAGAACATAGAAAAGGGATTGGAAATTACACAGTGTGGGGGTACTGATAAGCTGCCTGCACGGGTTGTTCAGCATCAGGAGTCAGCTGGCTATGAGATGAAGTTACAGAATTCAAAACAAGCACCCAGGGGTGAAGCTCATCAACAGGATTTCGTAAAAATATGCGCAGACAAGCCGATGAATGATGAGTGGAAGTTGATCGAGAGGAAAACGAGCAAAATCAAAGAAATCATCTTCCACAACTTTCCACCTTGTGAAAAGAATGAGTGTGCACGTGAGATGAGGATCATTGAGAAGAGATGGTGGAAGAAGAAGAAGTGGAGAGATAAAGAAGCCTCCAAATTTCTCAAATGTTGAGGTACCAGGGTCGGGCCGTCGACCTAAAATTACAAGCACTTGTTGGGAGGTAACCCAACCTAGGAGTTGGTTTCAATTATGAAATTATTTACTGATTAATAAATTTTGAGAGGAGAGATGAGGGTGAGCTAATAGTTATATGCAGCAAACTTCAGGAAACTGGTTACAGGAAGCTGAAGTACAGAAACTGGCTCGCTGTCAGCATTTAGATGAAGACTGACGTCCAGTGGCAGCCTGCCAAAAAAAGGCAGATTGGAAAAATCTTGAAGAATCGACCCCGGTGCACACGATGCACTCGACCTTCACAGGGACTCGTATGAGTTGGGGATTTTTCAGAAACAGTTTTCAGCAGGAACGGAGCAGTCGACCCCGGTGTATGAAAATACACTCGACCATATGGGAGTACATTGTCACAAACAATGGTGCTTGGGGATTGCACAATTGAAGAGCGCAACAGAGCCTGGAAGGTTGACAACTTCCGTTGAGAAATTTTCCGGCGACCGGTCAACGGTCCTTCTCTGCCGGAATCTGCAGAAAAAGTCAGCACCTGTACGAACTGACTCCGGGTGAACAGGTTAATTTCTGTCTCTTGCTTTATTTTTCTGAGTATACTACCAGCTGGTTGACTGACGGCCAGTCTCGAGCCAGCAAGCCAGTGGCTCTATCAGGCCATAAGTCAGGCGGTCGGTCTAGCATTAGGTCGTCCCAATCCCAGTAGATGAGTCACGCCAGCTCATCAATCCAGATTATATGCGTGATGATTAGTACCATGAGGGCATGGCACCATCCAGTGTGGGGGTGGTGGCGTTGTAACTGCATTATTTTTATTATACTGAAAAAAAAGAATTGAAAAAATTTAAAAAATTAAAATTTTGAGAATGGGCAACAGATTTAGCTTAAAACTGGAGAGATCTTAATGATAGAAAATTTCCCGAAAATTGATGAACTTAAGTGAGGAAGAGCTGCGAGAATCTGTCTAGGGGAGTTATAGAGCCAATGCACTTCAGAAAATGCAAGTAGCTGTCTCCCGAGCTATGTATCCTACTAGCTGCCAGACCACCGTCACCAGGTAGTCGTCAACCCACCTTCACGGTCACCACATCATTTGGTGGAGTGATAGGCCATAGGGGACCTCACGTCCTGTCTCGCGCCTTAGGTCCACTAGTGAGCCCAGTTGATCCTGTATCACTTTTCTTGGTAACCACTTGACCTAGGAAGCTGTTTTTTGATACTCGCATCATTGTTAGTATTTTCACCTTTCCTACGCGTCATAGCACGAGGGAGCTGAGTTAAGGGGGATTATCTGGGGTAGAGCAGATTTGTTATATTTAATAGTGGATGAGCTTCATCATTATATCTGAGGGTGTGTAAGGGTGAGATAGTGACGGCAGCACACTTCGGTGTGGCGGTGACTCACGACATTACACCGTGAGCACAAGAGGAGAGCCTTAGTGCGTGACATTTTTCCGCACGACATGGGGGACTTGGGTTGACAGGGTTATTTGGAGGACGCGCTGTGCTATTTAGACATCCTTGGAGTGAGGAGGTTCGGTTGTAAAAGCGCAATTATTTTACAGATTGACTGCGTGGTTTGGATCAGTGTGGGGGTGGTCGTTTCAGATTTTATTTACAGTATTTTTCTGCCACCCCACATTTTTGGTTTATTGTAGAACTGGCCTGGTTTATATTATTGTTATTTACTGTGTTGCCCCTCATTGAAAGAAGAAAAAAAAAGGAGATAGAAAGAAAAGAAAAAAAAACAACGAAAAAAACAGAAAAAGAAAAAAAAAGCAAAAGCAGAGTTCCAGGGTGCTTACTTGATTTTTATTTCAAAACGCCAGGCCAGGAAAATTTTGTTGCAGTTTCACATTCTTTCACAGTTGTGGCCGCGAGAACGGCATTTACACCAAGATTAAGGAAATTGAGTGTCTATAATCTTAGGTGATTTGGGTCAGTTTCTGTCTTCTTGGTGAGGGAGTGTGAGATTTGGGTACTTGTGAGTGTGCTGTGACGTTTATGACTTCGCTTCTAAATGACTTATCCTACCGTCCTAAAGCCGACAGATTTACATTACACCCAGAGTAAAAGCACGGAAGGTGTGCGTTAGGGATACGCTCGGATTGCATGTAAAAGCAAAAGTAAGTTGTGTTCGTGCTTGTTCCTAACCTAGGCTGGCCGCGAGTTCTTCCGATCACTGCAGTTTCAGAAGTTTAGGGAAATATGAGAGATTAATGATATCCAGTTTGAGTTAAAGAGGTTGCCCAGTCTCATCAAAAACAGTTTTTAAATAAATGCAATTACAACGCTCTGGATTGATTCAGGGATAGTATGCAGTGGTAGTATATAGCTGGAGTTTGCTCGGGGCGAGCAAAGTTCAGTGTGGGGGTATTTGATAACTCCCATTTATGAGTTATCTGTGAGCTTATGTTAGAATTTAATAAGTTGAGTTTCCATATGATTGAGCACGTTTTATCCGACGAAGCCTCTGTAGTATGAAAAAGATGAGTTTGAGCTTAATTGTGAAATCCGGGCATTTTCATGCATAAATAGATATTAAATGACATATATAATCGCTTGGTATAGTTGTTCATGTTGTTTTTACAGGAATGGATGCTTAGCGGTTGATTTGAGGCATGAAACGAACTTCGGAAGCAACGGGAGCTAAAGCGGAGTAAAGAGACGCAAAGTTGGAGAAGCTAGAATGACCAGTCTCCACTATTTCGATCATATCTTGAGTTCTATAATGAATTTTAGAGTGAGACCGGCGGCAAATGAAAGTAGACTTCAAGAGCTTTCCAACTATAGGTCACGGAGCTAAATCGGAGATCGGACAAAGAAGTTACGACGTTTTGAAGTTGGAGCTGTCGCTGATGTGCGTTCAGACGCACGGGTCCTGCGTTCAAACGCACATGTGCGTTCAAACGCACATTGTGCGTTCAAACGCAACCCCAAAGTCAAAAATAACTTATCTCCGAATGAAAGGTTGGTGGCCAAACGCAAAAACTAAGTCCCGGAGGCCGAAAATGGGCGGAAAATGGCTAAACGCAAGAAAGTGCTGAAAATTGACTAAGTATGTGCGTTCAAACGCACATTTTGCGTTCAGACGCACAACACAGTACAGCAGCAGAAGACAGGAAAACAGGACGGAAAAATGACTAAGTGTTGTGCGTTCAAACGCACATCCTGCGTTCAGACGCACAACACAGTGTTGCAACAGACAGGGAAAACTTGCCAGAAAATGACTAAGTACGTGCGTTCAAACGCACATCCTGCGTTCAAACGCAGGAAACTTCAAATTTCAGAAAGGTCAGAATCAGGCAGAAATCAACCAGAAGACTAAGTATGTGCGTTCAAACGCACATTGTGCGTTCAAACGCACACCCAAAAAGTCAACGGAAGTCAAAGTCAAAAAGTCAAACTCTCAAAATGTGCGTTCAAACGCAGCCTTTGTGCGTTCAAACGCAGGTCAAGATTTCCAGAATTTTCTGAAGACGGTGGAAAAAGTCAAACTTCGTCAGAAAAGTCAAAGTCAGCAGGAAGGTGCGTTCAGACGCAGGACAGGATTTCCAGAAGCTTCCCAGGGCGGTTTAGACAGGGGCAGAATAGGAATTTCAGCACATGATTAGGGAAACTTTAGCAGTATATAAAGAAGCTTTGTCCAGCAGTTTCAGGATACAGCATATACAGCACAGGCAACACAGGACAGACAAAATTCACAGAATCAGAGTCAGACACAGCAGAAGCAGGAGAATTGGAGCAGTCACCTGTTTGATTCTCTTCTCTTAGTTATGTTAGTTTTCAGTAGCTAAATAATTTACCTAGGTTCTCGGTGAACCTAGGGTTTATGATTTCAGCAACTTAGTTTATCTCAACTTCAGATTCATGATTGTTTAAATCTTAATACAGTAGAGGTTTTGTTTATTATTCTGTCTTTGGTTTTTACTGTTTATGCATGAACAGAGTCGCGAACCTGGATTGCTACAGACAGGATCTGGTGCGCGAGAGTGGCCAGTGAGAGTTAGGAAGAGAAGACAGGATTTAGTACTCTGCCTTGATGGACCGAGAGGTGAAGAGAATCAGGGGACTAGCCCAGAAGCATTAGACCAACTGCTAGACGTTTAGGGGGAGACCGAGAGGAGAACCTGTAACCCTAGCAGACTTAGAACAAACCTGCAGATCTAGGTGGACCGAGAGGACCCGAAATCTGTAGGAGAGTGACAGGTGCATGAGACCGAGAGGAGATTGTATCAATGGTATGCTGGCATAAACAAAACTGCTGTGTGTTTCTGAATCGGAAAAACTGAAAAGCTGAATAGTAACCCTAGGGGATCCTGGAAACCTAGGTACCTGAAACCCTAGTTTTTACTGCCACACTTTATTTCCATAAAATTACCAAAAAGATTGTTTAATTCTGTTATCACGTTCAGTACTTAGTTTAGATAAATCAACTAGAAATTCCTCCTTCTACTTTTTACGTTTTTACTCTTTAAGCCTAGTTTCTGAATAAGCAGTAACACTGTCCTCGTGGGATCGATAACTCGGGGTTGAAATACCAGCTCTATATTACTTGAACCGTGCACTTGCGGTAACACGTAAGAAATCGTGTCAGGGTCTTCTTTAGAATAGGTCTGATCAAGCACCTGTTCAAAATATAGTTTGCTGTATTCACAGCTTCTGCCCAGTTCTGTTTTGGCAATTTGTTCTCAAGAAGAATTGTCCTGACATATCTTCCAGAGTTCTGTTCTTTCTTTCAACAACACCATTCTGTTGAGGAGTTCTTGGAGCAAAAAAGTTATGAGAAATACCATGCTTATCATAGAATAAATCAAACTATAGCTGATCAAATTCTCTACCATAATCACTTCTGATTGAAGCTACATGTAGGTTTTTCAAGTTTTGAAGTTCTCTACAAAGCTTTGAAAATTCATAGAGATCTCCATATTTTTCTTTGAGAAACATAACCCAAGTGTATGTAGAAAAATCATCTACAACAACTAGCATATACCTTTTACCTTTTGGATTAGGAGTCCTCATAGGACCACATAGATCCATATGAAGTAATTCAATAGGTCTAGTTGTACTTACAAACATCTTTGGTTTGAATGAGCTTCTGGTCTGGTTTCCTTGTGCACAAGCTTTGCATAACTCATCCTCTTTGAACTTGGTCGATGGCAATCATCTTACCAAGTCTTTATAAATCAATTTTTTTAGAGTATGCCAACTGATGTGACCAAGTTTCCTATTCCAAAGCTTTGAATCTTCTTTCAAGGCCTTGAGACACTTCAAACTTTCACCTGCAACTTTGTTAGTCTGAAAAGTATAAACATTGTTTGATCTAGAGGCTGTGAGAATTCAATCTCCTGATTTCTCATTTTGCACCACACACTTCTCTTTATCAAAGATGGCTTTGTTGCCATTATCACAAAGTTGAGATACACTAAGAAAATTAAACTTCAAACCTTCAACCAGATAAACATTAGAAATAGAGTTTTCAGAATTTGTACCAATTTTTCTAATACCAAGAATATTGCATTTTCCTTTGTAACCAAGTGTTATTTAACCTTCTGATTGCTCCTTTAATTCTGAGAATAGAGATCTCTTTCCACTCATGTGTCTTGAGCAACCAGTGTCAACGAACCACTTCTATTCCTTGGTGACAAACTGCAAGCACCAATCACTGCCTTACCCAGCTGTTAGAACAAGTGTGGAATGTGGATTCATATTCAGGATCAACCATGTTAGGTGGTCTAACCCCTTTAGGAACCGAAATCTTCTTAACCTGTCCTTTAGGTTGAAAAGGAAATGTGTTCCTCTTTATGTGAGGGTCTCTTCTTCTAAAAGGACAAGCCATTTTAACATGACCAGTTTCACATCAGTAATGACAAGTAGGAGAGGTTTTGTTTCCAGCTTTCACAAATCTAGTATTGTTTCTCCTTGGAAAGTTTGGATTGAATCCAATACCAGCTTTGTGAACAGAGTGTGAACTTCCTCCAAGAATCAAGTTCAACTTGTTTTTCTGATCCAGCAAGTTTGATTTTGACTAGTTCAGATTCTTGAAGTTTCTCAGTAAGAGTAGTCTTTTGTCTTTCTAAATCATCAACATGATGTCTTAGATTCACAAGGTTGTCATTCACAGAGGAGTTTTTAGTGACTACTTCCTTGACTTGTGTTTTCAAGGCTCTGAAACTGGTTTTCAAGGCCTTGAAACTAGTGTCAGTTTTCTTCTCGTAACTGATTTCGGTGACACAATGCTCATAGATGATGAGCCTACTACCTATGAGGAGGCCATGAATGGCCCAAACTCGCAGAAGTGGCTTGAGGCCATGAGATCCGAGATGGAATCCATGTATACCAACAAAGTATGGACTTTGGTGGAACCACCTGATGGGGCGCAGCCCATAGGGTGCAAGTGGGTCTTCAAGAAGAAGATCGACATGGATGGTAATGTGATTACCTATAAGGGCCGATTGGTGGCTAAAGGATTCAGACAGATTCATGGTATTGACTATGATGAAACCTTTTCACCAGTCGCAATGACCAAATCCATCCGAATCCTACTTGCAATTGCAGCATACTACGACTATGAGATTTGGCAGATGGATGTCAAAACAGCATTCCTTTATGGGAATCTCCTCGAGGACGTGTATATGATACAGCCGGAGGGTTTTGAGGATCCAAAGCAAGCCAACAAAGTCTGTAAGCTGCAACGATCCATTTATGGATTGAAGCAAGCTTCTAGAAGTTGGAATCGACGTTTTGATGAAGTGGTCAAAGAGTTTGGCTTCATCAGAAACGAAGATGAGTCTTGTGTCTACAAGAAGGTTAGTGGGAGCTCTGTAGCTTTTCTGGTCTTGTATGTGGATGACATACTACTCATTGGAAACGACATTCCCATGCTGCAATCTGTGAAAGATTGGCTAGGAAAGTGTTTCTCAATGAAGGACTTAGGGGAAGCAGCCTATATACTCGGTATGAAGATCTATAGAGATAGATCTAAGAGGTTGCTAGGCCTAAGTCAAAGTACATATATTGACAAGGTGTTGAAACGGTTCAACATGCAAGATTCCAAGAAGGGATTCTTGCCCATGTCACATGGAATCACTCTTTCGAAGAGTGGATGTCCTTCCAATGAGATTGAGAAGGAACGCATGAGTAGGATTCCCTATGCCTCGGCCATAGGATCCATCATGTACGCCATGTTATGTACTAGACCAGATGTGTCATATGCCTTGAGTATGACAAGCAGATACCAATCCAATCCAGGTGAGAGTCACTGGATTGCTGTCAAGAACATCCTAAAGTACTTGAGAAGAACTAAGGATGCTTTCTTGATGTTTGGCGGTGAGGAAGAGTTGCGTGTAAGGGGTTACACTGATGCAAGCTTCCAAACCGATAGAGATGACTTTAGATCACAGTCGGGATATGTGTTTTGCCTGAATGGAGCAGCGGTGAGCTGGAAGAGTTCCAAGCAAGAGACGGTAGCTGATTCTACAACAGAGGCTGAGTACATTGCTGCAAATGGCGCAGCAAAGGAGGCTGTTTGGATCAGAAAGTTTGTTTCTGAACTTGGTGTGGTCCCTAGCATTGCGGATCCAGTGGAGTTGTTCTGTGACAACACTGGGGCGATCGCGCAATCAAAGGAACCAAGATCGCACCAGAAGTCCAAGCATGTGCTCAGGAAGTTTCATCTGATTCGAGATATTATCGATAGAGGAGACGTTCGGATATGCAAGATTCCTACAGATGATAATCTGTCAGACCCGCTTACGAAGCCTCTCACGCAGTGGAAGCATGAAGGGCACACTAGGAGTATGGGCATACGAGATGCGCCAGATTGGCTCTAGTGCAAGTGGGAGACTGTTGGAATAGATGCCCTAGAGGCAATCTAGTTTAGTATGAATTTGTAATTGGCTAGAAATTCATTTATTATTTATTGGATATTTAATATAATGAAGTCCTTAGATTTACAATCGTGTTGTTTATCTTAAATATCCCTAGTCAAGTATAATGATTAAATGGGACGATCATCTATAGACTAGTATGGGGTTGGATTGATATGGAGATATCATGATCCAACACATGGGTGTGCATTACGGAATGTTGCACTGGATTGACCCACTACCGAGAAGGCTACATACACGTTATGTTGAGTCACAAGTGCTTCTCGGGTACAATGGTATTGTCATCCTTAGACTTGAAGTCACTAGATATTCTAGTTGTGGATCATTGTGATCTTGGTAGCGTTAAACGCTACACCGTAACTGGGTAGTTATAAAGGCGTGTACTGGATACAATGAGAAGCAAGCTTAGAGATCGTAGTGGACGTAGAGAGGATTTGCCCCTCCCACATAACGGGAGCAAATATCCAAGGCCACTCGAGGATAGTGCTTATAGAATGTCTGGCCAGACTCAAATAAATCAATATATGGGATATTGATGTTATTTGCACGAATAAGGCTATTCCATGGATCGAGAAACTAGGGATTGGATATACGAGTGTGACTTGTATGTCTCGTGTCCAATCCGGATATGGAGGCAAAGGGATGAGACAATTACTTGTACAAGGTTGTCTAGATGACTATTCTATTAGTTGGCTAGAATGGATGTTTTGCTAGAAACCGCTCCATATTAGCAAAGAGTTGCTACCAACTAGATAGAACCTATGGGGTCACACGCTATATAGAGATGTACTAGATTGTGGAATTAATTAATTGGATTAATTAATTAGAAGGATCACTTTGCAAACCCTTGCAAACTTAGTAGGGACTAATTTGCAAGGAAGGGACTAAATTGAATTCTAGTAGGACTAGAATAAGTCCTTTAGGTAGTTAACAAGGAGTTGTTGGACTATATAAAGGACCCTCCTCCTTCCTTCCCTACACACTTTATGCTCTAGAGAGAACATAACAAGAGTAGGAGAGAACAAAGGAGAGAGAGAGCAAGCCACAAAGAGGGACGCCGCCCCCTTTGCCGCCGCCCCTTGTCCCCGACGCCACAAAGGGCCGAACCCCTTTTGGTGCTTCGTTTTGCGTGATTCCTTCACCCTCCTTTCAATCCGGGCTAGCACCAAGGAGATTGGAGATCTAGGAACAACTCTAGGCGTGGATCAACTATAGAGAACGTGACACTATTCGTGTTTGAAGTCATCAAGGAGAACCCAAAGGTGTGTTTATGATTTCTTACCTTCACTATCGTTATGCATCTAGACTTGTGATCCTTGGAGGGTTTTGCATGGTTGTTTGTTTGATTATGCTTCCGTTTGCGCGATCCATGAATCAAAACCCTACAGTGGTATCAGAGCCACAGGTCATAGAGCATAAACGTAGTTTATGTGTTACATTCTTGTTGTTTTACACCTTAATTTGTTGTTTATCGCGTAAAACAAGACAAATCAAGCATTGGATGCAATTTGTCAAAGAATTAATCATAACAAGACCCAATTATTGCATTGGATGCATGAATTGGTGAGTTTGAGAAATTTTAGGATCTTAGATCTAGGGTTTGGGCATCCTTGGGGAAGAAGGAGTTCTCCCACAACAAGGAAACAACCAAACTTGGGCTCCAAGCAAGGAGGTTGTTTTGGAAACAACCTCCACAAGGAGGTTCGGCCCCCTAGGGGACCGCCCCCCTTGCTTGCCGCCCAAGCTTGGCGCCCTAAGGGGCCGGGCGGCCCTAACCCGCGGGCCTAGCTTGCGGGTTTTGGGCCGGGCCGGCCCTAGGGCTTTATGGTTCACTTATTTGGGCCCGGGCAATTGGATTGTTGGGCCCATGGACCGTTTTAACCCTAAAAATCCTAAAATCAATTAAAATTGACCAAGCGCGTTAAAATTGGATTTTAACTGTTTATGTGCAAATCGCATGGTGATTGGATATGGCCTTAGGATGTGGTTTGATGTGGATGTTTAATTTTGTGGTTTGGTTTTACGGCCTGCGAGCTGATCAATTAATTGTAATAATTAATTAGGGTTTTATGGCCTGCGTGCCATTTTTTTTTCTCAACTTGTGAGATCTATTTTATTTAGTATAGATATTAGATAGTGCTAGATAAAGTAGATTGTTAGCCAAGATTGGAGAAAAGAAGCCCAAAGCCAAAGGAGCCACAAAAGATGGAGCATGGAGCATGGAGCACACCACATGACTATGAAGGATGGACCAAAAGATCAAGACGCATGGAGATGTGTTTGTTTAGGGTTCATAGATAATTCCATTGGCTTGGAATTATCTTAGTCTAGAAAAGGCCATATCCACATCACGTTTAATTTCTGTTTTGTGGTTGTTTATTTATTGTCTTATTATTTGTGTGGTTGGTGTATGGATGATGCATGCAATTAGGATAATAAGATAATTAGACAACCCGGATCTATTATTTGGAGTTGTGCCCAAACTCAAATAGATAGATTAGTTGATATTGATCAACAAAATAATTAAAAATTGAATTGAAAAATCCCTCAAATTTTAAAATATTGTGTTCTTGCCTTCTCGTTATTTAAACACTCATTATCATCATTATTTATCAAGTTCGTGCGTGCCAAAGCATGGCGACTTGGTTCATAATGATGGAATGCGATGGCACGTAACAATGTGCAATTGTTTAGATAAGAGGTTGAGCACAACTAGGCTATTAATTTGATTAAGAAACCTAGAGGCAATCAATTGGGATTATCCATATGGATGGATAAATAAGGAGTTATTTGCCCGGTTGAACCAAGAGTTGCATATGGGATGCAATTGGAATCGTTCCTACCTAAGAAGTAATCGAATTGTGGGTGACTTGCCAAAGCAAGCTCATAAGGAGATGAAAAAGATGGATCTTGGCCCACTAGAAAATATAAGGATATTTTCCGCATTAATATCTTGAGGGTTATTAATCCGTAGAAAAATAGTGGGAGCTATATTTAATAAACTAGCCATTATTAAATATAGTCAAAACTTCACAAATACTAAAACTTGCGTATTTTCCTTTTGTAGAATTCCAAATGGCAAACAACTCATCGAGTTCACAACATTCCCTACGATCTGTCCTTGAGAAGGACAAGCTCTCAGGAACCAACTTTCTCGATTGGTACAGAAACTTGAGAATTGTTCTCAAGCAAGAAAAGAAGCTGTACGCAATAGAGGAGCAAGTTCCAGAAGGTCCAGAGAATCAGACACCTGCTGCCTTAAAGGCGTATCAAAAGCGTGTTGATGACACTAATGATGCGGCCTGCCTAATGCTTTGCACCATGACCTCTGAGCTTCAGAAGCAACATGAGAACATGAATGCTGTCGATATGATCGAACATCTAAAGCAGCTCTTCCAAGAGCAGGCAAGGGTAGAGAGGTATGAGGTCTCAAAGGCACTGTTCAAATGTCATCTAGCAGAAGGGAACCCGGTGGGACCCCACGTACTCCGAATGATCGGGTACTTGGAGAACCTCGCCCGGCTTGGGTTCCCGGTCGGCCAAGAGTTGGCAACCGATCTCGTGTTGCAGTCGTTGCCCGAGAGTTATGGACAGTTCATTATGAACTATAACATGAACGAGATCGTTAAACCACTGCCAGATTTGCTCAACATGTTGAGGACGGCTGAACAGAGCATCAACAAGGGTAAGGGCAAAGCCATTATGATGGTGCATAAAGGAAAGGGCAAAAAGTTTGCATCTTCCTCCAAGGGCAAAGGCAAGTCAGTTGCCAAGTCCAAGGAACAAGCCCTTAAGCCTGTTGGTGCCATTGCCAAGGTCGTGACTAAGGGTGAATGTCACTACTGTAGTCAACCTGGACACTGGAGGAGGAACTGCCCAAAGTATCTGGAGGACAAGAGGCTTGGAATAGTGATTCCACCACCACCAGGTATTTTTGTTGTAGATGTCAATTTAACTTTCTCTACATCATGGGTATTAGATACTGGATGTGGATCTCATATTTGTCGAAATATGCAGGATCTAAAGAGAAGTAAAAGATTGGCTAAAGGGGAGGTAGATCTGCGCGTTGGGAATGGAGCAAAGGTTGCTGCGTTGGCCATAGGCGTTTGCGAGCTATCTCTGCCTTCAGGATTAGTTTTAGAATTAAATAATTGCTATTTTGTGCCTGCTATGAGCAGAAACATTATTTTCTATTTCTTGTTTGGACAAGGAAGGTTTTATTATTTCAATAAAGAACAATTGTTGTTCCTTTTATTTGAATAATATTCACTATTTTAGTGCGCAATTATTTAATGGACTTTATGTCCTCGATCTAAGTAATCCTGTCTACAACATTAATACCAAGCGGATTAAAATAAATGATTTAAATCCTGCTTATTTATGGCATTTTCGTTTGGGCCACATAAATGAGAAACGTGTATCTAGACTCCATAAGGATGGATTACTAGACTCATTTGATTTTGAATCATATGAGACATGTGAGGCTTGTTTATTGGGAAAAATGACAAAGTCCCCTTTCAATAAGAAAGGTGAGAGGACTAGTGAGCAATTGGCGCTCATACATACCGATGTGTGTGGGCCATTTGCCACGCCTGCCAGGGGTGGTTACGTCTACTTCATTACATTTACTGATGATTACAGTAGATATGGATTTGTGTACCTTATGAGGGCAAAGTCCGAATCCTTTGAAGTGTTCAAAGAATTCAAGAATGAAGTAGAGAAGCAACTTGGCAAAAGTATCAAAGCTCTACGATCGGATCGTGGAGGAGAATACTTGAGCCAAGAGTTTGACGACTATCTTAGAGAGTGTGGGATCGTGTCCCAACTCACTCCACCCGGAACGCCACAATGGAATGGCGTGTCCGAGAGGAGGAATCGAACCCTATTGGATATGGTTCGGTCTATGATGTGTCAAACCGATCTTCCATTATCATTTTGGGGCTACGCTCTATTAAGTGCAGCTTTTACCATTAACCGTGTTCCATCTAAATCAGTCATGAAGACACCATATGAGATGTGGAGTGGGAGGCGTCCCACACTGTCGTTCATGAGGATTTGGGGCTGCGATGTCTATGTAAAACGTTTACAATCAGACAAGCTAGGGCCTAAATCGGATAAGTGTAAGTTTGTGGGGTACCCTAAGGAAACTAAGGGATACTATTTCTACAATCCAACCGAGAACAAAGTGTTTGTTGCTCGGACCGGCGTGTTTCTAGAAAGAGAGTTTGTCTCTAAAGAAGCAAGTGGGAGGAATGTAGAACTTGAAGAAGTTCAAGAACCACAAATTACTGAACCGATTATGGAACATGAACAGGAGTCACAAGTAGTTGTGGATCCACCTGTTCAGGTAACACAAGAGCTTCGTAGATCTAGTAGAGTGCGCCAGGAACCCGAGAGGTACGGACTTCTCGTAACTGATTTCGGTGACACAATGCTCATAGATGATGAGCCTACTACCTATGAGGAGGCCATGAATGGCCCAAACTCGCAGAAGTGGCTTGAGGCCATGAGATCCGAGATGGAATCCATGTATACCAACAAAGTATGGACTTTGGTGGAACCACCTGATGGGGCGCAGCCCATAGGGTGCAAGTGGGTCTTCAAGAAGAAGATCGACATGGATGGTAATGTGATTACCTATAAGGGCCGATTGGTGGCTAAAGGATTCAGACAGATTCATGGTATTGACTATGATGAAACCTTTTCACCAGTCGCAATGACCAAATCCATCCGAATCCTACTTGCAATTGCAGCATACTACGACTATGAGATTTGGCAGATGGATGTCAAAACAGCATTCCTTTATGGGAATCTCCTCGAGGACGTGTATATGATACAGCCGGAGGGTTTTGAGGATCCAAAGCAAGCCAACAAAGTCTGTAAGCTGCAACGATCCATTTATGGATTGAAGCAAGCTTCTAGGAGTTGGAATCGACGTTTTGATGAAGTGGTCAAAGAGTTTGGCTTCATCAGAAACGAAGATGAGTCTTGTGTCTACAAGAAGGTTAGTGGGAGCTCTGTAGCTTTTCTGGTCTTGTATGTGGATGACATACTACTCATTGGAAACGACATTCCCATGCTGCAATCTGTGAAAGATTGGCTAGGAAAGTGTTTCTCAATGAAGGACTTAGGGGAAGCAGCCTATATACTCGGTATGAAGATCTATAGAGATAGATCTAAGAGGTTGCTAGGCCTAAGTCAAAGTACATATATTGACAAGGTGTTGAAACGGTTCAACATGCAAGATTCCAAGAAGGGATTCTTGCCCATGTCACATGGAATCACTCTTTCGAAGAGTGGATGTCCTTCCAATGAGATTGAGAAGGAACGCATGAGTAGGATTCCCTATGCCTCGGCCATAGGATCCATCATGTACGCCATGTTATGTACTAGACCAGATGTGTCATATGCCTTGAGTATGACAAGCAGATACCAATCCAATCCAGGTGAGAGTCACTGGATTGCTGTCAAGAACATCCTAAAGTACTTGAGAAGAACTAAGGATGCTTTCTTGATGTTTGGCGGTGAGGAAGAGTTGCGTGTAAGGGGTTACACTGATGCAAGCTTCCAAACCGATAGAGATGACTTTAGATCACAGTCGGGATATGTGTTTTGCCTGAATGGAGCAGCGGTGAGCTGGAAGAGTTCCAAGCAAGAGACGGTAGCTGATTCTACAACAGAGGCTGAGTACATTGCTGCAAATGGCGCAGCAAAGGAGGCTGTTTGGATCAGAAAGTTTGTTTCTGAACTTGGTGTGGTCCCTAGCATTGCGGATCCAGTGGAGTTGTTCTGTGACAACACTGGGGCGATCGCGCAATCAAAGGAACCAAGATCGCACCAGAAGTCCAAGCATGTGCTCAGGAAGTTTCATCTGATTCGAGATATTATCGATAGAGGAGACGTTCGGATATGCAAGATTCCTACAGATGATAATCTGTCAGACCCGCTTACGAAGCCTCTCACGCAGTGGAAGCATGAAGGGCACACTAGGAGTATGGGCATACGAGATGCGCCAGATTGGCTCTAGTGCAAGTGGGAGACTGTTGGAATAGATGCCCTAGAGGCAATCTAGTTTAGTATGAATTTGTAATTGGCTAGAAATTCATTTATTATTTATTGGATATTAATATAATGAAGTCCTTAGATTTACAATCGTGTTGTTTATCTTAAATATCCCTAGTCAAGTATAATGATTAAATGGGACGATCATCTATAGACTAGTATGGGGTTGGATTGATATGGAGATATCATGATCCAACACATGGGTGTGCATTACGGAATGTTGCACTGGATTGACCCACTACCGAGAAGGCTACATACACGTTATGTTGAGTCACAAGTGCTTCTCGGGTACAATGGTATTGTCATCCTTAGACTTGAAGTCACTAGATATTCTAGTTGTGGATCATTGTGATCTTGGTAGCGTTAAACGCTACACCGTAACTGGGTAGTTATAAAGGCGTGTACTGGATACAATGAGAAGCAAGCTTAGAGATCGTAGTGGACGTAGAGAGGATTTGCCCCTCCCACATAACGGGAGCAAATATCCAAGGCCACTCGAGGATAGTGCTTATAGAATGTCTGGCCAGACTCAAATAAATCAATATATGGGATATTGATGTTATTTGCACGAATAAGGCTATTCCATGGATCGAGAAACTAGGGATTGGATATACGAGTGTGACTTGTATGTCTCGTGTCCAATCCGGATATGGAGGCAAAGGGATGAGACAATTACTTGTACAAGGTTGTCTAGATGACTATTCTATTAGTTGGCTAGAATGGATGTTTTGCTAGAAACCGCTCCATATTAGCAAAGAGTTGCTACCAACTAGATAGAACCTATGGGGTCACACGCTATATAGAGATGTACTAGATTGTGGAATTAATTAATTGGATTAATTAATTAGAAGGATCACTTTGCAAACCCTTGCAAACTTAGTAGGGACTAATTTGCAAGGAAGGGACTAAATTGAATTCTAGTAGGACTAGAATAAGTCCTTTAGGTAGTTAACAAGGAGTTGTTGGACTATATAAAGGACCCTCCTCCTTCCTTCCCTACACACTTTATGCTCTAGAGAGAACATAACAAGAGTAGGAGAGAACAAAGGAGAGAGAGAGCAAGCCACAAAGAGGGACGCCGCCCCCTTTGCCGCCGCCCCTTGTCCCCGACGCCACAAAGGGCCGAACCCCTTTTGGTGCTTCGTTTTGCGTGATTCCTTCACCCTCCTTTCAATCCGGGCTAGCACCAAGGAGATTGGAGATCTAGGAACAACTCTAGGCGTGGATCAACTATATTCGCGTTTGAAGTCATCAAGGAGAACCCAAAGGTGTGTTTATGATTTCTTACCTTCACTATCGTTATGCATCTAGACTTGTGATCCTTGGAGGGTTTTGCATGGTTGTTTGTTTGATTATGCTTCCGTTTGCGCGATCCATGAATCAAAACCCTACAATTCATTCATAGATATCTCATGTGTTAGGAGCTTCCCTTGTAGGTTATCAAGTTGTAAAGTTGTGAGATTCTGAGCTTCTTCAATAGCTGTGGTTTTTGGTTCCCATTTTGCCTTTGGAAGACTTCTGAGTATCGTCCTCACCTTTTCCTCAATGGAAAAATGTTTTCCCAGTGAGTCAAGGTTGTTGAGAATATTAGTGAATCTCTTGAACATAGCTCTGATGGACTCATCTGCATTCATTTTTAACATCTCATACTGTCTGAGATAAAAGTTGATCTTGGTCTGCTTGACTTGACTGGTTCCTTCAAAGGTAACATCAAGTTTATCCCAGATTTCTTTGGCAGTTGTGCATCCAGAGATCATGTTGAATTCATCTGTACTCAAAGCACAATACAAAATGTTAATAGCCTTGTAGTTCTTAGAAAATTTCTCTAATTTAGAAGAGGAGAGTGAGTCTTCTGTTTTGGGAGTTCTGATCCCATCTTTCTCTGTATAGAAATTATGAGGCCCATTTTGAATAATGGTCCAATGCTCTAGATCTTGATCAATGATAAACATTTTCATGAGAGCTTTCCAGTGAGCAAACTTTTCTCCACAGAATAGAGGAGGTCTGTTAGCAGCTCTTCCCTGTGAGAAGCCACCATCACCTGCAGTACTGCACAAACTACATGTAACAAGGATATGCAAGACAAAACATGGTTGTCGTTGTAGTATAGTGTTAAGTATTCCCGCCAGCCACGCGGGTAACCCGTGTTCGATCGTCGGCAACGACACCCAAAAATTGATGTCGTTTCTTAACGCGTATGCACAAGTGCACGGTCAAGTAATATGGGGGTAGTATTTCAACCCAGAGTTATCGATCCCACGAGGACAGACTCTAGAATATTTAATTAAGCTACTAATTAAGAGCATGGTACGAGGGAGGAAGAGTTGTGAATTAAACAATTGTCTCCCCCAAACAAGCGACTGAAATTGAAATAAAGAAAAATTAATATTTTTGTATTTTTTATATGTAATAAACAAGTATGGAGAAACGAGGCGATCTCCAGATCACCTAGGGCTGTAGACGAAATTCGGTTCAACTATGTAACACGTCAATCCGATTTTAGTTCAGCTGGGTAATATACTATGACAATATCCTGTCGGTCTCATGTTATTATACATATCGGTTGACTAAAATCTCCTCTCGGTCTCATGTTGTCTACCGGTCCGTTCTAGCAGGTCATCTACTGGTACGATAACGGGTCCATTCGGCCCACTGTTTCACCGAACAGCTGAATAATCCTACCGAATCTACCCACACTAGGCCAATCCTAACACTTCTTCTTTTCGGTCTCGGTGATTTGGGTTTGTGTACAAGTTATCATCACAATTAGGCTAAGTCACTGTCGTGCACTCATCTAATTAGCTAGTATGTCCGATAGCTACTCCATTCATACTAAAGATTAAGCATAGAAAAAGAACGTGTAACTAGAAGGAATATTAACTTTAAGCAAGAAATCGATTCATGAATAACTTGTATTTTCTTCGAATATCAAATCATATCCGAATCGTTTCAATAGACCAAGATCAACAATATAGTCTAGAAGCTAAGCGTTCGTTCAATAAATCAAATCACAAGCATGAAACAAAGTCTACGGATCCGGAAAATCGATCGTCTACATAACCCTAGGCTCTCGTAGAGATGCCTAGAAAAAGTATTTAGCTACTTGAAATCAATCTAGCAAAACACGATAGTTTCTCCATAAAATTGATTAAGAGAAGAAAAAGAAGATGAAATCAAACTCTTGTCTTTAGGATCTTCAGTTTGGCTTTGGGTTCTCATTCATCTCCTCCTATGCGCTTTTCTTTTCCACTTTGAATGAATCCTCTTTTATTTTTCAATGGGTTGCTAAAGTGTCATTACCCAAACTTCTGAAAATGACACTTGCCTCTCCTCTTCATGTCTCTACTCCATTTTCTTCACAATTTCTTCTCCACTTTAGACTCCGATTAATCTCCGAAGCTTGTTTCTCCTATCCGCTTCATATCCCAAGCTCCGTTCCCTGCCAAAATAACACGAAACACAACCGGTGTGATCAAACGTGAAAAAAATACATAAAGTAATCCGAGAAACGGCTGGATTAACAATATAATTCCTAGAGCTAAGATTCTACGTTTTCTCTCTAAACATAGTGTAAAACTAAGATTATCAACCCGGAAAGCACGCAAAACGATATAAAATGTGTAAGAAATATAACTCTAATAGAGAGTTATCAAATCCCCCACACTACCTTTTTTGCGCGTCCTGAACAAAATCAAACGTTACACTACATTTTAATCCACCAAATTGCATAAAACTTTACTATCCATGTGACACAAACAACTAACTGATGTGATAATGGATATTCCCAATGATATGGAGCAAGGAGCTAAGGATGTGCATAATGAAATTGGAGCTGAAGATGTGCTTGTTGTACCAGCTGGTCCAATGACCCGTTCAAGAGCTAAGAAGTTCAATCAAGCTATTGGAGGACTACTTAATCAAATTAAGACTCAACATGTCCAAAACTGGAAGCAAGGAATCACTCTGAATTTAATCCAAGCTGAATGATTTCAACAAATGGGAAAAGTGTCCAATTCCCTTATCAAGTTTTTATCCCAATGGGTTTTTCCTTATAAGGTTTTTAACGAGGCAATTGTGTCGCTTCCATTGGAAGATTTGTCGTGGTTTATTTTGATAACATCTTAGTATATAGCAAAAATATGGAAGAGCATGCTAATCATATGAAATCTGTTCTTGATGTGCTTAGGAAGGAACAACTTTTTGCTAACTTGAGTAAGTGCACTTTTTGTACGGATAACGTTGTGTTTCTAGGATTTGTTGTGAGTGCAGATGGTATCAAAGTTGATGAAGCGAAAGTAAAAGCAATCAAAGAATGGCCAAAACCAAAAAGTGTAGGGGAAGTAAGATGCTTTCATGGACTTGCTGGATTTTATAGACGTTTTGTGAAGGACTTCAGCAGCATAGCAGCACCACTTACGGAAGTAATCAAGAAGGAAGTGGTATTCAAATGGGGAGAATCACAAGAGCAAGTTTTTCAAACACTAAAAGAGAAACTTTATAATGCACCTCTCTTGATTCTACCAGATTTTCTTAAAACTTTTGAAATTGAATGTGATGCATCTGGTATTGGTATAGGAGGTGTTTTAATGCAGGAAAGGAGATCAATAGCATACTTTAGTGAGAAGCTTGGAGGAGCAACACTAAATTACCCAACTTATGACAAGGAGCTTTATGCTTTGGTTCGAGCATTGCAAACATGGCAGCATTACTTGTGGCCCAAATATTTCGTTATTCACAATGATCATGAGTCTATTAAACACTTGAAAGGCCAGCAAAATCTCAACAAAAGACATGCAAGGTGGATAGAGTTCATTGAGACATTTTCATATGTCATCAAGTACAAGAAATGTAAAGAAAATATAGTGGCTGATGCACTATCCCGAAGGTATACCTTACTCTCCACTTTTGATGCCAAACTCCTAGGTTTTGAGCAATTAAAAGCTCTATATGATAAGGATTTTGATTTTCAGGACATTTACAAAGCTTGTGAAAAGTTTGGGTCTGGTCACTATTTTAGACAACATTGTTTTCTATTCTATGATAACCGTTTGGGTGTGCCTAATTGTTCAGCGAGGGATTTGTCGGTTAGGGAAGCTCATGGGGGAGGTTTTGTCACATCCCCTTCCCGCCGACCCCGAATAGCGTTTAATAAAACTTTGCATTAACTGGAGGAGGGCGCGACATGCCGGTGCGGCCTTGACTCGTCGAGAGGCTAAATAAGTAATTTATAAGACTCGTGATCAAAATTTCTAAAAATAACAAAGCTTTGCGGAAGCGTAAATAAAAATTACTTGGGGTCGTCTTGATAAACAATTTGAATTGTAAGAAAAGAAAGTTGGAACATAAAAATTCAATGTCATTTAGCCATCTCGACTCGTATCGTAACAAAGCATAACTCGGGAAAGGTTCTAGGTATCATACAAGGCTCATACAAAGTCTTATATACATAATTATATAACTTATACATTCTTAAACCAAAAACAACAACAACATGTATTTCATAGTAACTCCAAGTCGGCTAGCATATACTCGACATCTAAGCACATAAGCGTCATCAAGCACGTAATCACATATGAACTTAACTCCGTCCTACTTCTTGCTTCTTACGTGTTATTAAAACCTGAAAAACATTAAAATTGAAAGAGTGAGCTCAACTAGCTCAGTGAGTTACGTCTACGCCCCTCCGTAGGTTTGAAAAACCAAAAGAGGCTAACTTTCCCATGGAGCGACATGAACATAAGGCATAGTCATACATACATATACTTGTGAAACTTCAAAGAGCATGACATTCATAAAACATAACTTGTATCGTAAAGAAAATGTAACGTAAAGCATAACTTGTGACTTGTGAAATCGTATTGTTCCAAGTAGGAACCTTGCTTTGTTTCGCGTAGAGACCTTATCATACATAAACGTGTTTTCTTAGTTTCTTATCTTATGGCCCGTGATAACCTTCGTGACTTAACATAACATAGGGACATGTCCATCGCGACGGCTCGTGAGGCGACGCGTGCCGTTTTATATTGCCCCGGCAAAAGGGCCGTAGCCTGCCTATACCCGACAGGGGGTTTCACTACGGTAACCGTGGCCTTTCTGAAAACGTGTTTTATCATATGAAACGTTCATTTATTTTGTTTGTTAGCATCCATGGGGCATAAATATTTAACTTGAGTAAAAAGCATACATACATACATAATAGGGACAAAATGAACATACATAAGCTTGTAAGAAACTTGAGGGTAGGTACAAACTTCGGGAGGTAGGGTAACTCACCTTGCGAGCTTAAGCCATTTACTTAACATTCCTTAATCCAATTTCAATCAACTTAATGCACGTGATCATCTAATCCGCCGTCACATAACTAGCAAAGAATGCTACAAATCACACATATAATCACTTAGCATTAATTCAATCAAAGCATAACACATGCCTACATCTCTAAGATGCACATGGACTAACTTTTCTTATATTCACATACTCATGGACCTTATACTCTTTATTTTATGCAAATTAGATGTTTAATGCAACACATAAATCCAAGATCACATATTATGAGCTAAAACATGAAACTTACATAAACTAGCTTGAAAGAATTGCCTATTTTCATGTGATCTTCTAACTTATGAACTTATAAATTATAATAATATAAAATAGACATATTAAATCACATGCATGCTTATTTTCATACCATTTCATGGATTGGAAGTACAAGAAATTAATTACCAAACATGGCATAGAATATGTCAAGCAACTAGCAAAATTCAGATTTGACACACTTTAGTATTTTCAATATTACAGAAAATCTAGAAATTCTTTTGGCATAAAACTAACTGGAAATGATAGTAGACACATATAGCTTTGAAACGGTAACAAAAACACCCAAAACCGAGTTCATATGAGTGAGTTATGACCCTCTAAAGTTGGGTCAAAACTTTTACCCGAGAGCAGATTTTTTTGTCCGAAAATTCATGTTTCTTCTTTCATTTTCTTCAAACTCTTTCAAATAAAATCATGCCTCTAGCCCCAATTAAAACCCGTAAGACATATATGCAAGAGAATTCAACACATAACATGAATATAAGTTGTAAAACATGATTTGCACTACTAGGTGATCTTGCTTTCTAATTTCTTCCATGCATGTGTTTAGATCATGAAAATGGTGATGAATCAAAAACATGCAACTATAAATTCACCATAGAAACACATAATGATATTTCAAGGAATAAAATCATGTCTAAGAGAAGAAGAATTGAGATTTATTTCATCAAATTAAGAAGTAGCTACTATCAAAACTTAGCTTTTGACATGCATGTATGTAAATCATGAAGGTTGTGATGAATCAAGAACATGCACCCATAAATATACTATGCTATCATACAAATGAGATGATACATGCTCAATTCTTGTCTTGAGGATGATGAATTCTTAACATGCAAGTAGAGATTTGCCATGAAATTACAAGAATGAGGTGTGAAGAACTAAGATTATGATGTAGATGCAAAGAAATAGAACTTACTCCTCAATTTCATAAAGTTCTTGAGAAGGCTTATGAAGAAGTGGTGTATAATGGCTTTCTAGGGGCTTCGCACTTGATGAAAATGCTCAAAACTTGCTACCCACTCGATAAACTAACACCCAAGATGGATTTTCTTCACTTAAAACCTCAAAAATCTCATGTTTGGGCCATGTTTTTGGAGGGTCTAGTATAAAATCGGGATTGTGGTGATGAGGAGAGAAATGAGAGCTTGAAACAATTTTAGAGAGAGAAAATATGGAGAAAAAAATGATGTAAAAGATGTACTAGGTGGCTTTTATATGCCCATAAGAAACTAGGGAGAGTGACATGTGTAAGGAGGGCAAATTGACACTTGTATGGAGAGATGACAAGTGGTAAGTGAGTGTGGCCAAGTGTCTAGCATGCAAATTGGGTATTTGGGAGTTATTTGGTGCAACAATTCTACCACTCTTGTGTTTGATGCGATTATAAGTTCGACGCATACATGATTATGGCTACGTATGTGATACATATAGGAAACCTACCACGTAGTACTTGAATAATAAAACAATGCATTCAACTCTAGTTTATTTACACATAACATGCTACTCATTATTTTGCATGAGTTAAAAGTCAAAATTTAAATGACATATAAACGTATAATCACATATTATTAACGTGCTAACATGACTTAGAAATGTCGGTTATTACAGGTTTAATGGGACATTTTGGAATTGCCAAAACTCTTAATGTAATGCAGGATCATTTCCATTGGCCACACATGAAAAGAGATGTTGAGAGGATTTGTAATCTATGCGTGACATGTAAACAAGCTAAGTCAAAGGTTCAATCCAATGGTTTGTACACTCCTTTACATATTCCTACTCACCATTGGACTGACATATCTATGGACTTCGTGTTAGGGTTTCCTAGAACTAAATCTGGAAAAGATTCAATCTTTGTGGTTGCAGATAGGTTTTATAAAATGGCACATTTCATAGCTTGTTATAAAACCGATGATGCATCTCATGTAGTTGAATTGTTCTTTAGGGAGAGATTACATGGCATTCCTAGAAAAATTGTTTCTGATAGAGACACTAAGCTTTTAAGTTATTTTTGGAAGATATTGAAGGCAAAACTAGGTACTAAATTGTTGTTTTCAACTACTTGTCACCCACAATCTGATGGGCAAACTGAGGTTGTTAATAGAACATTGTCCACTTTGCTAAGAGCGTTAATTAAGAAGAACTTAAAATCTTGGGAAGCATGTTTACCACATGTTGAATTTTCATATAATCATGCTGTGCATTCTGCTTCTAAATATTCACCATTTCAGATTGTTTATGGTTTTAATCCTTTATCTCCTTTGGATCTAACCCCTTTACCTTTGATTGAAAGATCTAGTCTTGATGGGTAGAAGAAGTCTAAGCTTGTTAAACAGATATATGAGGAAGAAAGGAAGAACATTGAGGAGAAAACCAAGAAATATGTCAAGAGTGCAAACAAAGGCAGAAAGGAGACGGTCTTTGAAGTTGGAGATCTTGTATGGGTGCACTTGAGGAAAGAATACTTTCCGGCTGAAAGGAAATCCAAACTCATGCAAAGAATTGATGGCCCTTTCAAGATCACCAAGAGAATTATCAACAATGCCTAACAACTTGATCTTCAAGGTAAGTATAATGTAAGTTCAAGCTTCAATGTTGCTGACTTAGTTCCTTTTGTTGCAGACCATTCAGATTTGAGGAAAAATACTTCTCAAGAGAGGGAAGATGATGTGATAATGGACCTGCCCAATGACATGGAGCAAGGAGCTAAGGATGTGCATGATGAAATTGGAGCTGAAGATGTGCTTGTTGTACCAGCTGGTCCAATCACCCGTTCAAGAGCTAAGAAGTTCAATCAAGCTATTGGCGGACTACTTAATCAAATGAAGACTCAACATGTCCAAACCAGCAAGCAAGGAATCACTCTGAATTTAATCCAAGCTGAATGATTTCAACAAATGGGAAAAGTGACCAATTGTAATCTTTTTCCCTTATCAAGTTTTAATCCCTATGGGTTTTTCTTGGTAAGGTTTTTAACGATGCAATTGTGTCAATTTCATCAAATGCCCATTTGTTAAATCAATTCTAAGGCTGGTCCATAATTCAGCCATGAAGATTGAAGAGCTCAAGAAGGAATAAATGCAGTCCAACTTCAGATTTCAAAGCTAGTCAAGCATAATTAATTATGTCTAGTTCCAAGTAACTTTAATTATCCTTTGAACAACTTTTCATTTTCAGTTTGTTTTCTCTATAAATTTTAATGAGCTGAATGTTTTGAATTAGTCAATGAAGTTATCTATTTTCAGAAATCTCTTTGCGAGTTTTTCATTGTTGGTGAGTTTATCCAACACAACCTGATCTTTGGAGAGATTCTAAGATCGCAGATCCCTTCGGTGAGATGCTAAAGGTCCGACCGGTTTATCAAAGGAACTTCCGCATTCCTTTGTGGCGCCATTCAATCCACCATCCTTGTTTCTCAAGGAATATCCATCTCTCACCCTTTAAGTTCAGATCCGTGGGCTGGGATCGTATCAAGTGGTATCAGAGCACACTTAGAAGTTGAGTTTTCTGTTTTGTTTAATATAAAATACAAAAAAAGTACATCTCTCTCTCTCTTCAGTTTAAATTGTTTCTTGCATTATATTTTCAAAAGAACTAGTTACTGGTGATTGTGTGTTATTATTTTAAGATCATAATGATTCAGAATCAGAGGGATAAATCAACCGCAAAACAAGCTTCTTGTTGAAGCTATCACTGCAAAAATGGAGAAAATGATGGACACTAAACTTGATTCGTTTCGCCAAGAGCTTGGGACACAATCTTATCATGGAAGTGGTTCACATCAAATGAGAAGACGATCTAAGCACCACACCGAACTTCCAAGACACTCCCATGATGAAGAAGCTGAAGAATACTACAACAACCGAAGTATTAGTTCTCAAGGAGCCAACAGAGGCCTAGGCGTGCACGAAATCGACAAGAAGATAATATTGGTTTCAAAGTCAAAATTCCTCCCTTCCATGGAAAGAATGATCCTAATGCATACTTGGAGTGGGAAAAGAAAATTGAGTTGGTCTTTGATTATCAACATTATTCCGAGATCAAGAAGGTCCGAATTGCAGCCACTGAATTTTATGATTATGCGCTAAGTTGGTGCGATCAACTAGCTACATCTAGAAGGCGTAACCTGGAACATCCAGTAGAAACATGGGCTGTAATGAAAAGTATCATGAGAAAGCGTTTTGTACCAAGTTACTATCACCGTGAGTTGCACAACAATCTGCGAAGACTTGTTCAAGGTAGTAAAAGTGTTGAAGATTACTATCAAGAAAGGGAAACACTTATGATTCGAGCCAATGTTCAAGAGGATGGAGAAGCAACCATGTCCAGGTTCTTAGGGGGCTTAAGCAGAGATATTCAAGATAGAGTTGAGATGGAGCACTATGTTGAATTGGAAGAGATGCTACACAAGGCTATTCTAGTTGAACAACAACTCAAAAGGAAAGGATCTTAACGTTCAACTTATGGGGATGGAAATAGTACCTCTAAATCTAGCTTTCGGGAAGAGGAGAAACATGGTTCTCAAGGAAGTGCCAAGTCGCCCACTACTTAAAAGAATGAAACCAAGTCATACGCTGCCAATCAAGGAGACAAGGAGAAGGCCGGAACAAGAACTAGCGGCGTGAAGTATTACAAATGTCAGTGCGTAGGGAACTATGCACGTGAATGCGTCAATAAGAAATTTATGGTGCTTCGAGAAAGTGGAGAAATTGGATCCGAAGAAGAGCAACCAGATTCAGAATCATCATTGGATGAGCATGAAGAATTTGCGGCTAAAGGAGATTTTATTAGCAAGAAGGTCTTTAAACATCCAAAAAAAGACCAAGGAGCAAGAACAAATAGAAAATTTGTTCCACACACGATGCCTTGTACATGGAAAAGTTTACAGCCTCATCATTGATGGTGGAAGTTGCACTAATGTGGCTAGTGAAACAATGGTCAAGAAGCTTGGATTGAAATAAAAGAAGCATCCAAAACCATATGATCTGCAATGGCTTAAAGATAGTGGTGAAATGAAGGTGAAGAGCCAAGTGGTTGTGCGTATATCAATTGGTAAATACGAGGATGAGATTTGTGTGATGTTTTGCCAATGGGGGCAAGCCATATACTGTTAGGGAGGTCGTGGCAATCTAACCGGAAAGTGTTTCATGATGGCTTCACAAATCGCCATTCCTTCGAGTTCAAATGAAGGAACACTATCTTGGTTCCCATGACACCACAAGAAGTGTACCAAGATCAGATTCGACTAAAGCACAAGGAAGAGATCGTAAGAAAGCAATCCAACTTCTTTGCTAGTAACAAAGAAGTTAAGCAATCTTTATTTTCTTATCAGCCTATGCTATTGTTTGTTTATAAAGAAGCTCTTATGAGCTTATCTAACATTGCACCGGTTGTACCGAGTGAGATAAAATCTCTTTTGCAGGATTTTGAAGATGTGTTCTCTGAAAATGCTGCTAAGGGGCTGCCACCATCGTGGGATAGAACACCAAATTGAGTTTGTTCCCGGAGCTTCATTGCCAAACAAACCTGCCTATCATACCAATCCCGTGGAAACTAAAGATCTACAAAAAAAATTGATGAACTGATGGAAAAAGGGAATATTCGTGAAAGCATGAGCCCATGTGTTGTTCCCGTCTTGTTGGTACCAAAGAAAGATGGTACATGGCGTATGTGTGTTGATTTTCGGGCAATCAACAATATCCCGGCCGAGTATCGACATCCTATTCCTAGATTAGATGATATGCTTGATGAGTTTCATGGTTCTAGCATATTTTTTAAAATTGATCTTGAAAGTGGTTATCATCAGATTAGGATGAAAGAAGGTGTTGAATGGAAAACTGCATTTAAAACTAAGCATGGCTTATATGAATGGTTAGTGATTCCATTTGGGCTGACTAATCACCTAGTACTTTTATGAGATTGATGAATCATGTTCTTAGGGCTTTCATTGGAAATTTGTCGTCGTTTATTTTGATAACATCTTAGTATATAGCAAAAATCTGGAAGAGCATGCTAATCATATGAAACCTCTTCTTGATGTGCTTAGGAAGGAAAAACTTTTTGCTAACTTGAGTAAGTGCACTTTTTGTACGGATAACGTTGTCTTTCTAGGATTTGTTGTGAGTGCAGATGGTATCAAAGTTGATGAAGCGAAAGTAAAAGCATCAAAGAATGGCCAAAACCAAAAAGTGTAGGGGAAGTAAGAAGCTTTCATGGACTTTCTGGATTTTATAGACGCTTTGTGAAGGACTTCAGCAGCATAGCAGCACCACTTACGGAAGTAATCAAGACAGAAGTGGTATTCAAATGGGGAGAATCACAAGAGCAAGCTTTTCAAACACTAAAAGAGAAGCTTTCTAAAGCACCTCTCTTGATTCTACCAGATTTTCTTAAAACTTTTGAAATTGAATGTGATGCATCTGGTATTGGTATAGGAGGTGTTTTAATGCAGGAAGTGGTATTGTTGAATGTGATGCAACTGAAATTGAATGTGACGGAAGTGGTACTGTTGCTTATTCTGTTGCCCCGCAAAAAAAAAAAAAAAAAAAAAAAAAAAAAACGGAAAAAAAAGAAGAAAAAGAAAGAAAAGAAAAAAGAGTATCAGAGACAGAAATTCCGGGTGCTTAATTTTTATTTCAAAACGTCAGGCCGGCAATTTTTATCACAGTTTCACATTCGTTCACAGTTGTGGCCGCAAGAACGGCAGTTACACCGGGACTGGGGAAATTGAGTGTCTAGAATCTTAGGTGATTTGGGTCAGTTTCTATCATCTTGGTGAGGGAGTGTGAGATTGGGGTATGTGTGAGTGTGCTGTGACGTTTAGGACATCGCTTCTAAATGACTTATCCTACCGTCCCAAAGCCGACAGAGTTACATTACACCCGGAGTAAAAGCACGGAAGGTGTGCACTAGGGATACGTCCGGTTTGCGTGCAAAAGCAGAAGTAAGTGGTGTTCGTGCTTGTTCTAACCTAGGCTGGCCGCGAGTTCTTCCGATCACCGCAGTTTTTGAAATCTAAGGGGAATATGAGAACTTGATGATGTTCAGTTTGAGTTGAAGAGATTGCCCAGTCTCACCAAAAATATAAACTGTTTTTATCATAGCAATACTGTTTTTAAATAAGTGCAGTTACACCGCTCTGGATTGATTCGGAATAGAATGCATGGGTAGTATATTGCTGGAGTTTGCTCGGGACGAGCAAAGTTTAGTGTGGGGGTATTTGATAACGCCCAAATAGGGGTTATCTTTTAGCCTGAAAAGATGTGTATATGTGCTGGAAAACCGCGTTTTAGCCAGAATTCACCCTCAGGAAGCCTTGGAAATCAGAACGAGACGTTTATTTGCTCTTCGTGAATTTCTGCATGTTTTCGTACTTTTATTGGATATGATCGCGGGTTTTTTCATGTTTTTACAGGAACAGGTTCGCAAAGTGCATTGGGATGCGTGCCGAGACAGAACCGGGTTCGCCTCGGGAAACGTGCAGAAAACGCTCGGAGCAGGATTTGACCGAGACTGGTACAAGGGAGAGCGGAATGGAAAACGGAAAGACTGGAGGAAAAACGAGCAGTGAAAATCGACCGAGGAAGATGAAAACGCCAAAACCGAGAATCACCGGGATGCGCTCGGTTGACGATATCTTGAGCTTGACTTGGAATTTTGAAGTGAAACCAGGGGCAAAAGAACGGAGACGTCAAGAGCTTTCCGAAAACAGGTTATAATGCTGAAACAGAATCCGGCCGAAAAACCGACTCCCGTCAAGTGTGGGTCCCAGACAGGCCACGCCCAAGTAAGGAGTCTCGGTTCCCGGTGTCCAGAGTCAGGAGAAACTATTTCATGTTCGTGACGATTTCCTGGACAGTTTTGGCCTAGGGGTATTTTGGTAATTTTGACAAGTTTCGGGTCAAAACGCAAGACGGGAACACGGGAAAGCAGGAAGACACCAATGGAGGCATACCGGAGAGTCAGGCAGAAGTATGGGACCGAGGAGACCCAACCGGCCCCAGCAGAGGACCAAGTCGGGCCAGGGCAACCCCCTGCCGGTGAGAGGATGATTTTTTGGGCCCTGGTAGCATATATACGCAGCCTTGCGTATATACGCAGCCGGTTTGACTTTTTTCTCGAGTCGGTGGACCGATGGCAGTTTTCGTAAATTCTGGCGCAAGCGTTTTGGGAAAAACAACACTATTTAAAGACTCGTACAGACTCGTTTTGACACAACACAATAGATCAACACAAGACAGCACAACCGAAGGAGAAGTCGGAGCATCCTGGGAGAGCACGAAAACGTGAATCCAGATTCAAGACACCCGTTTTCTCTTCTTCTCTCTCATTCAAAACCGTGTTATTTCGTTATGAATTTCAGTAGCTAAACTTTTACCTAGGTTCTCGGTGAACCTAGGGTTTCGTTTTCAGAGATTAGTTCTACGTTTTGACTATGAATTCATGATCTTACTATCTTAATTCAGCAGCTTTATTCGTTATTCTGTCTTTGAATGTTACTGTTCATGCATGATCGGAGTAGCTAACCAGAATTGCTACAGACCCGAGCCGGTAGGTGAAAACGTCCGGTTAGGGTTAGGAAGAGAAGAAATAATTTAGCACCTTACCCCGATGGGCCGAATAGCGAAGGGGAGTTAGGACTAGCCTAAAAAACGTGAGACCAACTGTTAGAGAATCTGACCCGGGCCATCAGGACAGGTTAGAAACCCTAGAAGCCTTAGAACGAGACTGCAGATTTAGGCATCTTAACAGGAATCCGAAAGTCTGCATGATTGTGATAACGTGCAGGAAAAGAAAAGATACTGCACAATTGGTACGTGGCACGGATAACGAGACTGATGTGTGTTTTCATGTCAAACAAAGAACGAAAATCTGAAGAACCCTAGGGGATCCCCGGACCTAGTATCGTAAACCCTAGATTTACAACACATACAATTATTCAGAAAATTCTCACAAAAAATTTACGTTTCAGTTATTTACTTTCAGTACTTAGTTAGGAAGCAGAATCTCAAACTACTCCTCCGTTGTACACTATGTTCGTTAAAACTGATTACTAGAAAAACCTGCAAAGTCCCTGTGGGATCGATAATCCGAGTCTAAAATACTCTCTATATTACTTGATTCGTATACTTGCGAATAGTACGCTAAATTGCGCATCAGCAACACTAAATTACCCAACTTATGACAAGGATATTTATGCTTTGGTTCGAGCATTGCAAACATGGCAGCATTACTTGTGGCGCAAATATTTCGTTATTCACAATGATCATGAGTCTCTTAAACACTTGAAACGCCAGCAAAAGCTCAAAAAAAGACATGCAAGGTGGATAGAGTTCATTGAGACATTTCCATATGTCATCAAGTACAAGAAAGGTAAAGAAAATATAGTGGCTGATGCACTATCCCGAAGGTATACCTTACTCTCCACTCTTGATGCCAAACTCCTAGGTTTTGAGCAATTACAAGGTCTATATGATAAGGATTTTGATTTTCAGGACATTTACAAAGCTTGTGAAAAGTTTGGGTCTGGTCACTATTTTGGACAAGATGGTTTTCTATTCTATGATAACCGTTTGGTTGTGCCTAATTGTTCAGCGAGGGATTTGTCGGTTAGGGAAGCTCATGGGGGAGGTTTAATGGGACATTTTGGAATTTCCAAAACTCTTAAAGTAATGCATGATCATTTCCATTGGCCACACATGAAAAGGGATGTTGAGAGGATTTGTAATCGATGTGTGACATGTAAAAAGGCTAAGTCTAAGGTTCAATCCAATGGTTTGTACCCTCTTTTCCATATTCCTACTCGCCCTTGGACTGAGATATCTATGGACTTCGTGTTAGGTTGCCCTGAACTAAATCTGGAAAAGATTCAATCTTCGTGGTTGCAGATAGGTTTTCTAAAATGGCACATTTCATAGCTTGTCATAAAACTGATGATGCATCTCATGTAATTGAATTGTTCTTTAGGGAAACTGTGAGATTACATGGCATGCCTAGAACAATTGTTTCTGATACAGACACTAAGCTTTTAAGTTATTTTTGGAAGACATTGTGGGCAAAACTAGGTACTAAATTGTTGTTTTCAACTACTTGTCACCCACAATCTGATGGGCAAACTGAGGCTGTTAATAGAACATTGTCCACTTTGCTAAGAGAGTTAATTAAGAAGAACTTAAAAGCTTGGGAAGCATGTTTACCACATGTTGAATTTGCATATAATCATGCTGTGCATTCTGCTTCTAAATATTCAGCATTTCAGATTGTTTATGGGTTTAATCCTTTATCTCCTTTGGATCTAACCCCGTTACCTTTGAATGAAAGATCTAGTCTTGATGGGTAGAAGAATTCTAAGCTTGTTAAACAGATCTATGAGTCAGCAAGGAAGAACATTGAGGAGAAAACCAAGAAATATGTCATGAGTGCAAACAAAAGCAGAAAGGAGACGGTCTTTGAAGTTGGAGATCTTGTATGGGTGCACTTGAGGAAAGAACACTTTCCGGCTAAAAGGAAATCCAAACTCATGCCAAGAATTCATGGCCCTTTCAAGATCACCAAGAGAATTAGCAATAATGCCTAACAACTTGATCTTCAAGGTAAGTATAATGTGAGTTCAATATTCTGTGTTGCTGACTTAGTTCCTTTTGTTGCAGACCATTCAGATTTGAGGATAAATCCTTCTCAAGAGAGGGAAGATGATGTGATAATGGACCTGCCCAATGACATGGAGCAAGGAGCTAAGGATGTGCATGATGAAATTGGAGCTGAAGATGTGCTTGTTGTACCAGCTGGTCCAATGACCCGTTCGAGAGCTAAGAAGTTCAATCAAGCTATTGGCGGACTACTTAATCAAATGAAGACTCAACATGTCCAAAACAACAAGCAAGGAGTCACTCTGAATTTAATCCAAGCTGAATGATTTCAACAAATGGGAAAAGTGTCCAATTGTACTCTTTTTCCCTTATCAAGTTTTTATCCCTATGGGTTTTTCTTGATAAGGTTTTTAACGAGGCAATTGTGTCAATTTCTTCAAATGCCCATTTGTTAAATCAATTAAAAGGCTGGTCTGTAATTCAGCCATGAAGACTGAAGAGCTAAAGAAGGAATAAATGCAGTCCAACTTCAGATTTCAAAGCTAGTCAAGCATAGTTAATGATGTCTAGTTCCAAGTAACTTTAATTATCCTTTGAACAACTTTTCATTTTCAGTTTGTTTTCTCTATAAATTGTAATGAGCTGAATGTTTTGAATTAGTCAATGAAGTTATCTATTTTCAGAAATCTCTTTGCGAGTTTTTCATTGTTGGTGAGTTTATCCAACACAACCTGATCTTCGGAGAGATTTTCCAAGATCGCAGATCCCTTCGGTGAGATGCTAAAGGTCCGACCGGTTTATCAAAGGAACTTCCGCATTCCTTTGTGGCGCCATTCACTCCACCATCCTTGTTTATCAAGTAATATCCATCTCTCACCCTTTAAGTTCAGATCCGTGGGATGGGATCGTATCAAGTGGTATCAGAGCACACTTAGAAGTTGAGTATTCTGTTTTGTTTAATATAAAATACAAAAAAAATACCTCTCTCTCTCTCTTCAGTTTTGAATTGTTTCTTGCATAATATTTTCAAAAGAACTAGTTACTGGTGATTGTGTGTTATTATTTTAAGATCATAATGTCAGAATCAGAGGGAGAAATCAACCGCAAAAACAAGCTTCTTGTTGAAGCTATCACTGCAAAAATGGAGAAAATGATGGACACTGAACTTGATTCTTTTCTCCAAGAGCTTGGGGCACAATCTTATCATGGAAGTGGTTCACATCAAATGAGAAGACGATCTAAGCACCACACCGAACTTCCAAGACCCTCCCATGATGAAGAAGCTGAAGAATACTACAACAACCGAAGTAGTAGTTCTCAAGGAGCCAACAGTTGGCCTAGGCGTGCACGAAATCGACAAGAAGATAATATTGGTTTCAAAGTCAAAATTCCTCCCTTCCATGGAAAGAATGATCCTGATGCATACTTGGAGTGGGAAAAGAAAATTGAGTTGGTATTTGATTATCAACACTATTCCAAGATCAAGAAGGTCCGAATTGCAGCCACTGAATTTTATGATTATGCGTTAAGTTGGTGGGATCAACTCGCTACATCTAGAAGGCGTAACCTGGAACATCTGTAGAAACATGGGCTGAAATGAAAAGTATCATGAGAAAGCGTTTTGTACCAAGTTACTATCACCGTGACTTGCACAACAATCTGCGAAGACTTGTTCAAGGTAGTAACGTGTTGAAGATTACTATCAAGAAATGGAAACGCTTATGATTCGAGCCAATGTTCAAGAGGATGGAGAAGCAACCATGTCCAGGTTCTTAGGGGGCTTAAGCAGAGATATTCAAGATAGAGTTGAGATGGAGCACTATGTTGACTTGGAATAGATGCTACACAAGGCTATTCTAGTTGAACAATAACTCAAAAGGAAAGGATCTTAACGTTCAACTTATGGGGATGGAAATAGTACCTCTAAATCTAGCTTTCGGGCAGAGGAGAAACATGGTTTTGAAGGAAGTGCCAAGCCGCCCACTACTTAAAAGAATGAAACCAAGTCATACGCTGCCAATCAAGGAGACAAGGAGAAGGCCGGAACAAGAACTAGCGGCGTGAAGTATTACAAATGTCAGGGCATAGGGAACTATGCACGTGAATGCGTCAATAAGAAATTTATGGTGCTTCGAGAAAGTGGAGAAATTGGATCCGAAGAAGAGCAACCAGATTCAGAATCATCATTGGATGAGCATGAAGAATTTGCGGCTAAAGGAGATTTTATTAGCAAGAAGGTCTTTAAACATCCAAAAAAAGACCAAGGAGCAAGAACAAATAGAAAATTTGTTCCACACACGATGCCTTGTACATGGAAAAGTTTACAGCCTCATCATTGATGGAGGAAGCTGCACTAATGTGGCTAGTGAAACAATGGTCAAGAAGCTTGGATTGAAATAAAAGAAGCATCCAAAACCATATGATCTACAATGGCTTAAAGATAGTGGTGAAATGAAGGTGAAGAGCCAAGTGGTTGTGCGTATATCAATTGGTAAATATGAGGATGAGATTTGTGTGATGTTTTGGCAATGGGGGCAAGCCATATACTGTTAGGGAGGTCGTGGCAATCTAACCGGAAAGTGTTTCATGATGGCTTCACAAATCGCCATTCCTTCGAGTACAAATGAAGGAAGACTATCTTGGTTCCCATGACACCACAAGAAGTGTACCAAGATCAGATTCGACCAAAGCACAAGGAAGAAGTCTTAAGCAAGCAATCCAACTTATTTGCTGGTAACAAAGAAGTTAAGCAATCTTTATTTTCTTATCAGCCTATGCTATTGTTTGTTTATAAAGAAGCTCTTATGAGCTTATCTAACATCGCACCGGTTGTACCGAGTGAGATAAAATATCTTTTGCAGGACTTTGAAGATGTGTTCTCTGAAATGGTGCTAAGGGACTGCCACAAATTCGTGGGTTAGAACACCAAATTGACTTTGTTCCCGGAGCTTCATTGCCAAACAAACCTGCCTATCGTACCAATCCCGTGGAAACTAAAGAGTTACAAAAAAAAAATTTGATGAACTGATGTAAAAAGGGCATATTCGTGAAAGCATGAGCCCATGTGTTGTTCCCGTCTTGTTGGTACCAAAAAATATGGGTACATGGCGTATGTGTGTTGATTGTCGGGCAATCAACAATATCCCGGTGAAGTATCGACATCCTATTCCTAGATTAGATGATATGCTTGATGAGTTTCATGGTTCTAGCATCTTTTTTAAAATTGATATTGAAAGTTGTTATCATCAGATTAGGATGAAAGAAGGTGATGAATGGAAAACTGCATTTAAAACTAAGCATGGCTTATATGAATGGTTAGTGATTCCATTTGGGCTGACTAATCACCTAGTACTTTTATGAGATTGATGAATCATGTTCTTAGGGATTTCATTGGAAGATTAGTCGTGGTTTATTTTGATAACATCTTAGTATATAGCAAAAATCTGGAAGAGCATGCTAATCATATGAAACCTGTTCTTGATGTGCTTAGGAAGGAAAAACTTTTTGTAAGTGCACTTTTTGTACGGATAACGTTGTGTTTCTAGGATTTGTTGTGAGTGCAGATGGTATCAAAGTTGATGAAGCGAAAGTAAAAGCAATCAAAGAATGGCCAAAACCAAAAAGTGTAGGGGAAGTAAGAAGCTTTCATCGACTTGCTGGATTTTATAGACGTTTTGTGAAGGACTTGAGCAGCATAGCAGCACCACTTACGGAAGTAATCAAGAAGGAAGTGGTATTCAAATGGGGAGAATCACAAGGGCAAGCTTTTCAAACACTAAAAGAGAAGCTTTCTAATGCACCTCTCTTGATTCTACCAGATTTTTTTTAAAACTTTTGAAATTGAATGTGATGCATCTGGTATTGGTATAGGAGGTGTTTTAATGGAGGAAAGGAGATCAATAGCATACTTAGTGAGAAGCTTGGAGGAGCAACACTAAATTACCCAACTTATGACAAGGAGCTTTATGCTTTGGTTCGAGCATTGCAAACATGGCAGCATTACTTGTGGCCCAAATATTTCGTTATTCACAATGATCATGAGTCTCTTAAACACTTGAAAGGCCAGAAAAAGCTCAACAAAAGACATGCAAGGTGGATAGAGTTCAATGAGACATTTCCATATGTCATCAAGTACAAGAAATGTAAAGAAAATATAGTGGCTGATGCACTATCCCGAAGGTATACCTTACTCTCCACTCTTGATGCCAAACTCCTAGGTTTTGAGCAATTAAAAGGTCTATATGATAAGGATTTTGATTTTCAGGACATTTACAAAGCTTGTGAAAAGTTTGGGTCTGGTCACTATTTTAGACAAGATGGTTTTTTATTCTATGATAACTCTTGGGTGTGCCTAATTGTTCAGCGAGGGATTTGTCGGTTAGGGAAGCTAATGGGGGAGGTTTAATGGGACATTTTGGAATTTCCAAGACTCTTAAAGTAATGCAGGATCATTTCCATTGGCCACACATGAAAAGAGATGTTGAGAGGATTTGTAATCGATATGTGACATGTAAACAAGCTAAGTCTAAGGTTCAATCCAATAGTTTGTACACTCCTTTACATATTCCTACTCACCCTTGGACTTACATATCTATGGACTTCGTGTTAGGGTTGCCTAGAACTAAATCTGGAAAACATTCAATCGTTATGGTTACAGATAGGTTTTCTAAAATGACACATTTCATAGCTTGTCATAAAACCGATGATGCATCTCATGTAGTTGAATTGTTCTTTAGGGAAACTGTGAGATTACATGGCATGCCTAGAACAATTGTTTTTAATAGAGACACTAAGCTTTTAAGTTATTTTTGGAAGACATTGTGGAAAAAAATAGATACTAAATTGTTGTTTTCAACTACTTGTCACCCACAATCTGATGGGCAAACTGAGGTTGTTAATAGAACATTGTCCACTTTGCTAAGAGCGTTAATTAAGAAGAACTTAAAAGCTTGGGAAGCATGTTTACCACATGTTGAATTTGCATATAATCATGCTGTGCATTCTGCTTCTAAATATTCACCATTTCAGATTGTTTATGGTTTTAATTCTTTATCTCCTTTGGATCTAACCCCTTTTCCTTTGAGTGAAAGATCTAGTCTTGATGGGTAGAAGAAGTCTAAGCTTGTTAAACAGATCTATGAGGCAGCAAGGAAGAACATTGAGGAGAAAACCAAGAAATATGTCAAGAGTGCAAACAAAGGCAGAAAGGAGACGGTCTTTGAATTTGGAGATCTTGTATGGGTGCACTTGAGGAAAGAACTCTTTCCGGCTGAAAGGAAATCCAAACTCATGCCAAGAATTGACGGCCCTTTCAAGATCACCAAGAGAATTAGCAACAATGCCTAACAACTTGATCTTCAAGGTAAGTATAATGTGAGTTCAAGCTTCAATGTTGCTGACTTAGTTCCTTTTGTTGCAGACCATTCAGATTTAGGACAAATCCTTCTCAAGAGAGGGAAGATGATGTGACAATGAACCTGCCCAATGACATGGAGCAAGGAGCTAAGGATGTGCATGATGAAATTGGAGCTGAAGATGTGCTTGTTGTACCAGCCGGTCCAATGGCCCGTTCAAGAGCTAAGAAGTGCAATCAAGCTATTGGTGGAGTACTTAATCAAATGAAGACTCAACATGTCCAAAACTAGAAGCAATGAATCACTCTGAATTTAATCCAAGCTGAATGATTTCAACAAATGGTAAAAGTGTCCAATTGTACTCTTTTTCCCTTATCAAGTTTTTATCCCCATGGGTTTTTCTTGATAAGGTTTTTAACGAGGCAATTGTGTCAATTTCATAAAATGCCCATTTGTTAAATCAATTCCAAGGTTGGTCCATAATTGAGCCATGAAGATTGAAGAGCTCAAGAAGGAATAAATGCAGTCCAACTTTTGATTTCAAAGCTAGTCAAGCATAGTTAATGATGTCTAGTTCCAAGTAACTTTAATTATCCTTTGAACAACTTTTCATTTTCAGTTTGTTTTCTCTATAAATTGTAATGAGCTGAATGTTTTTAATTAGTCAGTGAAGTTATCTATTTTCAGAAATCTCTTTGTGAGTTTTTCATTGTTGGTGAGTTTATCCAACACAACCTGATCTTTGGAGAGATTCCAAGATCGCAGATCCCTTTGGTGAGATGCTAAAGGTCTGACCGGTTTATGAAAGGAACTTCCGCATTCCTTTGTGGCGCCATTCACTCCACCATCCTTGTTTCTCAAGGAATATGCATCTCTCAACCTTTATGTGCATATTCGTGGGCTAGGATCGTATCGCTAACACACAAAATGCAATTTACATGACTATAGACAATGCAACTCGATTTTACACAATGCAAAAATTGAAACAACACATATATATTTTTTTTTAACTAGAGATCGGGCAATCTCGAAAAGTAAATCGGCAAGTCATAAGGCTCTCATATTCCCTCGGAAATTCTTTAACTTGGTGATCGGTAGAACTTTCGGACAATTTCGTTAGACATAACGGGTACGAACACTTAAGACATTGCTTCCGCACACTCATCAAACATATCCCTGGAACTTACCTTCCGAGCTATTTATCCACGGGTTCACATTGATGACGTCTTAGGATGGGTAGGATAGGATATTTAGAAGCGTAGTCCTAGACGTCATGATATAACTCACAAAACTCGATTCTCACACTCCCTCATCGAAATCCAAGGAACCCCACCGAATCTCACTACTTTGGCCCACATTCCCTCAATCTTGGTGCAACGCCGTTATTGTGAACACGAATGTGAAAGAGTGATCAAGATCCATAGCTAATCTCCCCAGTTTTCAAGAAATTCAGTTTCAGCTCCTTATTCCCTTTTACTTTCAATGTCTGTTTTTCCTTTCTTTCTATTTCGTTTTCTTTTCTTCTAACAAATTCCATGGAGCCAACAATAATGATTGTAATATCCTAGGAGATCCAAGTATCAAATAATGTGGGGGTGGAACGTGTCAAATCAGTAATGTAATCAAAACTGCGTCGACACCCCTACACTCAATGTAAAGCATTTCAAAAACCTGGTAGTCAAAGTAAAACCTTGCTATTTCCAACCAATCCTCCTCATCACCTAAGGCATAGAGAATATGAATGACAAACCAAGCACGAACTCATATAAGATCAACCAACCCCACCAAATATCGTGCGGAAAGAATATCACGCACAACGGTACTCCACATGTGATCGTGGTGTAAGGACACAACTACCGCCACACCGAAGTGTGCTACCGTCTCTAACTCACCGTCACATCCCCTCAAAAGACAACATGTAAGAGAATCCACGTAAGATGTATCAATACAGCTCACCCTCATCGAACCTACCTAACTCAACTCCCTCTATCATGACGCATGGGAAGGGACCATTCTAACTAGTGTGCAAGTCACAAGGAACGGCTTCCTAGGCTAGAGGCTGTGAATAAAAGGGGTAACTAGTGGACATAGGCTGTGATACGGGACGTGAGGCCCCCATAAACATCACTCGCACAGCTGTTTCTTTTCCACTACGAGGAGGGTTGACGACTACCTAAGTGACGGTGGTGTAGCGCTAGTAGGATAACCAGTCTGAGAGGCAGCTACTCGCATTTCTAATGTGCATTAGCCATATACGTCTTCCTACTCCAGATTCTCGCGTCTACCTCACCTCATATTTTCATAATCCTAAGGAATTATATCATTAAGCCCTCTCCACATTCATTCTCTTCGATTGCCCTTTCTCAAAAGTTTTCAATTTTTATGATTTTTGAATTTTTGATTTTTTTCTTTTGTTTTTTTTCCTAACTCTGTATGCTCTTGGCCAACTCGATTAACAACACAACTAATGGGTAGGGAACTCAATAAAGTAGAAGTGCGAACAATGCAAAAAATGTAAATCTAACACAATACGACGGTATCACACCACATTACACTAACCACATTAACACAGTACTACACAAACTACATGTAACAAGGATATGCAAGACAAAACATGGCTAGTGAAAGTAGATACAAACTCCCCCACACTTAAGCGATTCGTTGTCCTCAACGAGTTTAGAGATCAAGTAGGAGGTGTCCTCGCTTAAATGTGTTGGCGGTGGATCTACACAATTATCGCTCAAAACGTAGAACAGATAGAGTTAGAGATACATGTGGTGCCCGAACCTACATGGGCACTGTTGCCGCGAAACTGTAACAAGAAGGGGTCTTCTGGACCGTTGACAGTTTCCGGAAAATTCTAACCTCACGTCCGGATTTTGATGCGCCTACTCGCATTCTCTATCGCACGCATAAAGAAGGGGAACCCGGAGCGTCTTCTGTATCTGTGTCCCTGCACACTGATTGGAAGAATTAAAGCAACTCTCTCTCACCCCTCAAAACCAAATATGGAGAAATAAAAGAAAACACATAAACAAATTGCATCCTACTCTACATTGGGTTGCCTCCCAAGCAGCTTTTGTAATTTAAGGTTGACAAGCCGACCCGGTTACCTCAACCGAAAAGGATGGTGGAGGATGCTTTATCCCTCCACTTCTTCTTCTTCCACCATCTCTTCTCCAGAACTTCGAGTGCACCCCCGTGCTGTAACGATAGTGGGGAGTTGTAGAAGCTGAATCTTTTTATCTTGCAATTTATCTTCTTGATCAACTTCCACAAAGTACCATTGGTCTCACATGCATCCTTTTCCATAAATTCATCCCAGTAGTACATCCTTGGTGTTATATGCTCTTCAAATGACCCATTCAATTCATCCACACCCCCACACTTGCTGACTTCCAACTCCTTGACTATGGCATATGGATGATCAATAGAATCGCCCATAGAACAAGAGATTGGAAGTTGCTCATCACATTATTCCCCATAAGAATCCCCATAAATTAATTGTTCCAGCTCATCGCAGACTTGCGTAACATAGGATATGGAGAATTCATCATTAATCAGAGTTGGGGCTTTAACCTCAGTATCACTGAACACAAGTGTTTCACCAACTTCATCGTCGGCACACCACAGGCTTCCAATGCCAGTGTCATCCCATTCATGCCAAATATGTGAGGGCTCCTGCAGTCTTGGCGTGCAATACGGAAAATCTTCCCATCTTGGGCACACAGGTCCACCCCAGTATCAATCGGAGTCTGATTCCTCATAAATGGCAGAGTCCACCAATGTTCCTGGACTGCAGTCTTCGCTCGACTCAGGTATCTATTCTTCCACTTGTGGTATTGATGATGAAGGTTCAATATAAGGCTCACTGTCATGTGGCAAGGGCTCCTCTTGTGTTTCTTGAATACTAGATTCCCCAGCTGTTGACAGTTTTTCTGCTCGTTTCTTTATCCTCTCCATCATCTCTCTCACATATTCCCTACCTGTGGCTGAATCCTCTTGTGGTAATTGTGCAGCTATGGACAAAAATTTGGAACACACTTCGATGTCCTCCATACTACTACGCCATTCTGCCATAATCGCTGATGAGTCTTCCTGGTGTTGATGAAGCTGGGGTGCATAAACTCGACAAGTGTCTCTACGGTTGCGCCAAATGCCGCATACATAGCACCAAGTTATGCATGCGTCCTCTTCTTCATGGTTATCCCTGCAGTGGAAATAGTAGGGGGAACCGGAATAACAGTTGTGTACAAGAGATTCCGGCAGGGAGACCTCCGTGTACACCGTATGTAGGGGATCAGAGATCGCACAGGAAGAGTGGGGTTGTGTGTGGGGAGAGAGTAAGGCAGTAGCAATGTCTGAGAGAGAGAGACAGAGGTTTGGCAGAGCTTCCGCGTATGGCAAGCGTGTTCTCCTTTGTATGGAAAGGTTAACGTCCTATATATAGCAGGGAACGTGACCGTTGTAGTGTGGTTAATGCGCCCATTGATGGCGGCTTAATTAGCTTAACCACAACAGCACGTTCGTCCTTATATATAGGGACCGTTACAGCACGTGGCGCGCGAATACCAGAACCGTTACGAGGTTGACCGGGTTTGACCGGATTGACCGGGTTTATGGAGATCGTGCCATAAATCTCTCAAAACAGTTACTAAAGGTCGCGCGCGGGCTTGGCTCGCACGCGACAGGGCTTACTCTAGCCTCCAAACCACTAAGTCCCTACAAGTCCCGTGCAGTGGTATGCGAGGGCTCTGTCTCGCAGCCCCCACATGGATCAGCTCGGCTGGTGATCCAGTGTGTGTGGAGCACAATATGGTGTGCTGGATGGTTGCCACGTGGCCAAGATCTGTCAGCTCAGAAAGCACTATCTACATTAGCCCCCTTTCTGCGCGTGAAGGCTCATAGCTGTATAGACTTCCATGCGCGGAAACCAACATACGCGTCGCTGCCACGCACCAATTCAAATACGGGTAAGTTCAGCCCCCGTGCGTGCCATTATGACCTATAACCCCTAGGGTCGTGCCGTCTGGCCTTTAGGGTTTTAGGCGTGACGTCAGCTTGTCCTGTGATTGCGCGATTCGACGGTGACGGTTGCGATTCGACTACTGAAGGGACGCAACCCTTCATTGTTTTTGGATAAATACTTTGTATCCCCCATTGTTGCAAAGCATCACTTCTTTCTCTTAAAGTGAATGGTACCCGGAGATCTCCGAGAGCAGATTCAGATAATCAATCACCAGTTCAGAACCGCAAGTCGTCTTCTTCAACTGTGCATATCCAAGCAGACTTTGCGAAAACAAGGTTGGCCTTGTTCAATTTTGATTTAAAATACCAGCGTATGCCTTTGAACTGTGTTGGATCTGCAAACCCACATTATCTGTTGAAACTTGTGAAGAAGCTTTGATCTTCGAACCCACTTTTGCTTTAATCCTTCAATAATAAGGACTTCGGATGTGGGGCTTTGAAATCACTGATAATGCAACCCTCTAATTTCTGAAATTGATACCAAAAACTGTTCATCTTTCTTTCTATAGATCTTGAATCTCGAAATTCAAACTGAAGTGTAGCATATTTCTCCCCCTTTTTTCTTGCTCTTCCGCAGGAATGGCCAAGACAAAAGGAACTAAACCCGCCAAGGAAGATGAAGAGATATCCGATCTTCCGCAGGCCTTGTGGCGAAAAGCCCCCTATCTCGGTGGCAAAGATTTCTACCATGCGAGGGTCAAGGCGAAGAAGATGCCTGCTTCTGTCCCTAACGAGGAATTACTAACACTGACTCGCCCAGTTAACTCAGCCTTGCTCGAGTTGATTGGCTCCGAGGACGTGGTTCGATTGGGAATCGAAAATGGGTACTTCCCTTACGCTGCGATTTCTACCCAAGCTTTTGTCCAGAAATTGGACGACATGGATGAGTGGATTGACCACGTGTTGACCGATCATGTTGAGACTCTTAATGATGCCGGCGTATACTTCGCTGTTCGTGCTATGAAGGGTGCTGCCGTGAAGCTGGACCAGTCCATGCTTCTAAACCTTCTTTCCCGCTACTCGCCTGCGACTCACACTTTTCACTTTGCTGAGTTCGAGGCTGCCCCCACACTCGAGGACGTGCACATGCTATACGATCTGTCTCCCATGGGTGAGGTAGAACCTTTGAGTCCCTTGAGGATGGATGCGGAGATCGCTTTGTATACGCAGATGGAGGAGTGCCTGTCAGAGGTAAAGAAAATCTCCACAAGGTGGACCACTACCAAGGCCCTTCCAAACTGGCAGTTGGTTGATACGTCTGCGAAGAACACCTGGAACAAATGGTTGCAGTACTTCTTTCGAGACTATGCGAGCAGCAGCATCACCAAGAAGCTTCTGAGTGCAGACCCAGAGGCCAAGAATTATGTGGAGGGTAAAGGCTATCATTTGACCCTTTGTGCTTTCCTCTGTGCATGGCTGTCGAGGTACTTGATCGATGGTCACCCGCATGATGGGGTCTTTTATCACGTTCTGCCGCTTGCTGTGAGGCTCGCCCTTGGCCAGAGAATCGCACTCGGACCCTTGGTCTTGGGCACGCTGTACTATAGGCTTGATCAACTGGTTGCGGCCATGAAGGAGTCGCGTGGCCGCCTCGATATACTGACTTTCGTCAATATTTCCTTCTTGACGATGTGGGTCTTTGAGCGATGGCCATCCTATGCTCCAACTGCTCTTAAACCTGACAAGTGGTGTCCCCCAGGCGAGACGGAGGAGCGCAACAGTGGCAGAGCTGCGAGGTGGTTCGGAGCGAGCAATACCAAGTGCGTTTGGAGCTTGATCTGTGACAAGCGGAAAGAGTTTACTGCCAGGCCCTACGCCACACGCATTGAGAACGTGCGATGGTTTCCAAAGCTGTACCCTTCTAAGGGTGTCGTCTTCTCAGAAGAGCTTCTCTTCGAAGAGGGACCGCACTTTCATGAGCGATATCGCGAGTTCTTTTGCTGGTGTCTGCGAGGTTCCCTTCCTGCCCTCGCAGAGCATATTCGTGAGCTCGCGCCGAGGTATGAGAGGATTACTGTGGTTGTTGACCCCACTCGAGTTTCTCCCCAGTTTGGCTTTGATGCAGTGGCACCATCAATCTGGCCCCAGTCCATTATCAGAGGCTGCTATAAGCGCTTGCTAACAAAGGAGTGCAAGACAGTCTTCATGAAAAATCTTCCCTTTGAGCAGCCTGCAGGTACCCGCGAGGGTGGTTGTTCCAAGAACTGGCTTGCATACTGGGTCGCCCAGCAAACGAGGATTGAGACGCAGTCGGCTGCTCAGTCAAGTAGAGCTCCCCTGATCAAGAGAAATTCTTTTACGTTTCGGCCCAATTGTAGTCTGAGCGAGTCCGAGTATGGTTTCTACTCTCTGTTGGATCGCGAGAACCATTTGTGCCCTGACGTCATTCTGAAGGAAAAGATTGCCGCGGTTAAGAAGGGCGACACGCATGTGGCCAGATATAGTGAGGCATTTGCTAAGGTAAGATCATTTTTCGCATGCGTTAAGCTTCTTGATTTCCATATGTTGGTGCCCTTATTCTGTATTTGTTTGATGCAGTCCCATGTGCGGAGATTCGCATCTGGTGATCGTTCCAAGTCGTTGGTTAACACCATTGTTGCCACCAAAAGACAAGGACAGTCATTTGTGCTAGCATGGAGGATGGACCCGGAGGTCGAAACCAGGATTCGCGCAGTTATGAACGCTTTTGCTGACTCGCTGATAGACAATGCTCCGGCCTCATCTCCGTCCAGAGACGATCCGTCCCCTCCAGCGACTGTGGCGCCGAGAGCGAAGAGGCTCAAGCAAAAGGGAATTACAATTTCTTCCCCCAGAAGTGCTCCAAATTCTCCTCCGGCGAGGTCCCTTTCTGTCAAGGACAAAGGCAAAGGTCGTATGCCCAGTAGAGCGCGGAAGGAACTCGCAGTTGAGACCTTCGTTCCGTTTGACCAGGAGGAAGAAGAGGAGAGGCACGAGCAGGAGCCCAGAGAAGGTGATGAAGAAGAAGAAGAAAGAACAAACGTGATACATGAGGAAGAATCAGGAGGTACCTCCGTCGCGTTTCCCTCATTATCGTAATTTTCCTTTGCAACTCTTTTCTTAAATCAATCGCTTCTTCGCAGATGATGATGATGAGACCATCGGTGGCCTTCTGGCCAAGAGACAAAAGAAGAATGCTCATTCTAGCATTCCAGACGAACCCATAAGCGAGGACGTGCTTGCCGAGTCCAGGAAGACAGCCGCGGAAGCTGCTGAAAGAAGAAGGCGGCGCGAAGAGGAGGAGCTCGAGCGTGTGAGGCAGCGGAGCCTCGAAGAGCAACATGTTGACGACTTAGTGCGTCCATTCGACGAGGAAGATGTGCTTCCCGAAGTAGTGGCTCCTCAGGCGGAAGAGGAGGATGCGGTTCCAGAAGAGGATGCAGTAGTCCTGGAGCAGACCCTAGCAGATTTTGAAGAAATCGCAGGCGGCGATGAAGGTGAGATCTTCAATCTCGCAGTAACTTATAGAGATGTTATTGTGGGTGCGTTAAAGCATGGTGTGTCAAAGGCCGACATTCGTCGTTGGCTAGTAGGCAAGTGCGGAGAACCCTCAGGTAACCATTTGAGCGGCATGCATGTACTAGGCCTGAGCAACTTGAAACAGAATCATGACTGGTTTCTTCGCATCCCAGGTCACGCTCCTTCTAAAGACTTGCTTAATGAGGATACACTAATAGGACATGGTTCCACGTCTTTAGTGTATGACGAAGATGTATCAATCCCACCTTCGCGTGGAGGTGCTTGCTCTTAGCTTTGGCAAAGATAGTAAAATAACATACAATGTGAGTTACCTCATACTATCGCTCTTTGTGTCGCAGGCAATGCTGAGGAACCTGTGCTGGAGCAGAGAAATCAGCCTTCTGCATCCTATGTTCCGATTCCGAGCCCCCATACCGAGAAGCCCGTTGCAGCTACTGAATACGCAGGAGAGCCTCTTGAGGACATCATCGAACTTTCCGATGATGTCGAAGCTGATGTTGTGCTAATGGAGGAAGATGCCCATACTGGCGCTGAGGAAGTAAGAAGGAGTGCTGCTGATGTTTCCGCATCTGAGAGCGTCCCTCGCCAAGCAACTTCGGCTGTCACTTCGCCTCCGGCGGTGACTGAGTCGGCGGCACCTATTCCTGCGTGGAGCTTTTGGGGCTCGCAGGTTGGGAATGCAGTCGCAGCTGGTGCGGCCTACACTCTTCCTCCTAACTACGAGGCGTTAGAGCTCGCAGCCGACAGGAGAGCTATGGAGCGAGGACAGTCTTCGACCATTCCGGCAATGCGCATCCCTTCTCTTCATGAGATTCTCGAAGGGACTGGTAAGTAGAGATTTGTTGTTTGCATCTCGCATCATCCACTTGCGAGTTCGTCATCATAACTTAGCTTTGACATTGCTTTAGGTTTGAAGCAAACTGATGTGGACTGGGTGGTTCGGATGCGCCTCACCTACCCCCAATCATTTGCGAGATCTCTGGAGATAGGGCCCTTCGACAAGAGGCTGTTTCTTACTGAAGCCATTTGGATTTTGGAGCAGCTGTCTGCGGCTACGCCTGCGACCATTTCTGACCAGAGTGCTGAATTGCTTTGTGGCATGTGCCAAAATCTCATGACCAAAGTTCAAGGCAGGCTGGGTTTCAAATTTCTTATGAAGAGAGTTAATCTGATTCGCGCAGCCGTAACTTTGAAGCTCGGCCACCAGAACCTCGCAGCCGAGAAGCAGAAGGTGGAGCAGCAAAAGCAAAAGGTTGACGAAGCTCTGAAGCTTTATCATGAGATGAATGCCAAGTGCGAGCAACTGAGACAAGAAGTGGAACAGGTAGAGAAGCTGAGCGATCAGTTCGCGCCCCATGATTCGTTGATCAAGAATTTGCTTTTTGTTTTTGAAAAATAGCATGGAAATAGCTGGAACATTAACTGTAATGTTTGAAAACATTAGTGTAATGTTGCTAGGGTTTCTCCCCCCCTTTTTTTAACAAAAAGAATCGACTTGCCCGTTTTGCCCTTTCTGGGATTTGATAGGATATCTTCTGTGCATATCCAATTATGACATCAGCAATTGATACTCTGCTTAATCTTCGCGCTAATTTCTCGGAAGATGAGCATGCTTTCCTTGGGAAGTCCATCCGAATCATGACCATCCGTCATTTATTAGGATACGCAACTGAATCGTCGTAGCCTTTAGTAGGGTAATTGATTTTTACCGCTTTTCAAGGCGTAAGTGATTGACCTTACCCTCTTTTTGAATTCTGCTGAATCATCTTTGGCAACTGAAGAGTCTCCACAGGGTCTATATAAACCCTGTCTTTGTCATTTGGGTTCTTCATCCCAAAAATGTGCTTTGCCGTGAGTCCTTACGACTGCTGGCTCCAAGGCTTGTTTTTCGTTGATTCATGGCAACTCCAAGTTGTGAATCCTGAGTTTGCGCTTTGTGCTGTAGAAATAGTTTCCAAGATCCACTTTATGAGGCATATTGCTCTTTATAACCAACATAAAGAAGATGGAGATGATATCTCATGTGTGTTCGAAGAATTTTCTTCGTGTATTATATTTGCAGGTCATGTTTCCGGCCGCCTCCCAGAGAGGTGCAGCGCCGTAGTGACCGTGCTACCGATTCGTAATGAACGGCGGAATTCTCCTCCAGCATCCCTGGAGGAGGATTTATTGCCTCCACGTTCGTGAGCTCAGGGTGGTGAACCGTTGCGTTCATCCCCGTCTACAAGGAGACCTTACCCTTTGGAGCTTCTGCTTGCCTGTTGATCGCCGGAACCGGTGGTTCCTTTGGCAAATGTTATGGGGTTTTGATCTGACAATGGCCTTGTCAGATCCTGGGATCTTGAACGTATGGCTTCATGTGGCTCTCTGGAGCAAGATTCAGCTTGCGACAGATGTTCGATCGCAGATTTGTGTATCGCGTAGACGGTGTTAGGACCGTTAGGTTCATCCTTTTCAGTCAGGATTCCCATGGTGTGTCTCTGCTGGCTTGTCAGCTACCTTTCGAATGTATTGTAAGCCATGTTGGCTGTGTAGTTAGATTTGAGCTTTTTCGCTTGTAAGCTGCTATCTAGACAGATAAATTGTAAGTCTTTTCGACTCATAATGATAAATAGCCTTTTGTATTATCTGCTGTTTTGTTACAACAAAATACAACATCGCATGCGTTTCGACATGTTTTGCCTTGCATAATGCTATGTACACGCTCCGCATTTGCTATCTTCCATATAAATTCGCAGATGTTTTATTAGATCGCTCGAGATCGTATTTGCGCAGTTGTGCCACATTGGCAGATGGGCTTGTCATTTGCTTTCAGATTCAGGTGCTATCATATCAGATAGACCTTTGTAGATCACTTAGGATCATTTTGCACAATATCGCTATCGCATTTGTATAATGCTGCTATCACCGCAGATAGGCTTTAGTAGATCAATCACCCAAAGTTTTTTGCGTGAGCTGCTATCGTAGTAGATAGGCTTTCAGAAGATCAATTAAGATCATTTTGCATAGGCTGCTACCGTGACAGATAGGCTTGGAGGATCAAATGAGATCGCATTTGCATAGGCTGCTATCGTAACAGATAGACTTAGATGACCCATTAAGGTCGCATTTTGCATAGGCTGCTATCGTAACAGATAGGCTTAGATGATCAATTAAGATCGCATTTGCGTAAGCTGCTATCGTAAAAGATAGGCTTTGATGATCCATTAAGATCGCATTTGCATAGGCTGCTATCGTAATAGATAGGCTTAGATGATCAATTAAGATCGCATTTGCATAGGCTGCTATCGTAACAGATAGGCTTAGATGATCAATTAAGATCACATTTGCATAGGCTGCTATCGTAACAGATAGGCTTAAATGATCAATTAAGATCGCGTTTGCATAGGCTGCTATCGTACCAGATAGGCTTAGATGATCAATTAAGATTGCATTTGCATAGGCTGCTATCGTAACAGATAGGCTTAGATGATCAATTAAGATCGCGTTTGCATAGGCTGCTATCGTAACAGATAGGCTTAGATGATCAATTAAGATCGCATTTGCATAGGCTGCTATCGTAATAGATAGGCTTAGATGATCAATTAAGATCGCGTTTGCATAGGTTGCTATCGTAACAGATAGGCTTAGATGATCAATTAAGATCGCATTTGCATAGATCGCTATTGTAACATATAGGCCTTTGTTATTAGTTATAACAAACTGAAATGAAGCAAAATTGTCATCCAGAAATATAAAGTTTCTCATTTGGGAGAATTCTCTTATTATAACGCTCTCATATGGGAGAGATGAGATTACAATCCTCTCATATGGGATAGGAGATTGCATAAATCGAAGTCATACAAGACATTAAGCAACGTTATAGTAAAACGCATGAAACGAGAGAAGTCAGGGATAGTACTTCTTAATCCAGCGCATGTTGACTGAGCTCGGGGTTGAGGTTGTGCCATGCAACCTTCGTATGCTGCAGTAGCCACTGTCAAAGACTTCTGTGACCTCGAAGGGTCCTTCCCAATTGGCTGCGAACTTTGGGTGAGCCGCTTCTCTCATGCAATGATCAGATGCGCGCAGGACCAAGTCCCCAACTGCGAAATCTCTTCACTGCACCGTCTTATTGTAAGCGCGAGCGATTCTTTCCTGATACCGCTTGTTGGTCCTTTTGGCTTGTTCTCGCTTTTCCTCCAGCAAGACTAAGTCATGATCACGTTGATTTTCGTAGAGCGCGTGGAAGGCCAATCTTGCCGAATTAACTCTCACCTCCGCAGGTACCACGGCCTCGGCCCCATAGCATAGTAGGAACGGTGAGGCCCCCGTGGGTGTCCTTGGAGAAGTTCGGTAAGCCCACAGAGCTATGCTTAGAGAGTCAGCCCACTTCTTGTGGTCATCTGCGACCATCTTGCTCAAAATCCTCAACAGCGTTTTGTTGGTCGCTTCGGCTTGTCCGTTCCCCTTCGGGTAATAAGGGGTAGAACATATATGCCTGATATTGTACTCCGCTAACTTCGCAGCTACCTGGCGATTAACAAAGGGAGTACCGTTATCTGAAAGAATAGTGTTTGGGATTCCGAACCTGCATATTATTTTTTTCCTGGATGAAGTTGACCACAGCTAGCGCCTTTGCCGTTTTCAGTGGTATTGCTTCCACCCACTTGGTGAATAGCTCAGTTGCAGTGAGAATAAAATGATTTCCGTGTGACGTTGGTCGGATGGGACCGATGAAGTCCAGAGCCCATGTGTGAAATTGCCATGGCGTCCCTAATGCATGTAGATCCACGGCGGGAGCGTGCACTAGGTTTCCTTTGAATTGACACTCCTTGCAGCGTCGCACTTTGGTGCGGCAATCGACCTCCATCGTGGGCCAGAAATATCCAATTGATAGGAGCTGCCTGCATAGTTTCGCACCTCCTTGGTGCTCCACCTGATGAGAAAGGTCCATGACTTCTTGTGCTTCTCTGTCGTCTAGACATCGCAGCAAGTTGCCCTCGTGACCTCTTCGCCAAAGCAGGTTTTCCTGCACTACATACCGAGATGCTTTCCTCTTCAATTTCTCGGCTTCTTTTCTCGATGCGGGCACGGCGACCTGGGTGAGAAAATCAAAGAGTGGCTTCCTCCAATCTGTGTCATCATCAGTTAGAGCGACAAGTAGAGAATCTTTGATTAGTGCGCAACTCTCGCACTTCCCTTGTATCAGGGCCGCAGCTGTTGACATGTCTGTCCAATGAATGCCATATCTCTGAGCCTTCCGGTAGATTGACACCTCACTTTCTCCGCAAGCGTGTTGGTGAATCTTTTCTAACAACAGTTGTCCCTCTCGCTCGGAGACGCATCGCATGAGTATTCCGCCGGGACCCTTGTAGTAGAGGGTGTTATCATGTATGAAGTACCCCTTGGTGAGTGCCCAGCTTTCACTGCTTGTCCTCTGCGATAGCTTGTAAAATTGCTTTTCTCCAATCCGTGTCCTCCATGTTTTCGTTGTCGCACGCATCTTCTGTCAATGCTGACGACGTTCGCACTTTGATGGAGATCTTTGCGGGACATTTGTCTGTACTGACCTTAGATCCCAAAGTTGCCAAAGCATCTGCATGCCTGTTGTCCGCTCGGGGATTGTGCTCGTACCTCACATCGCAGAATTGCTGCACCTGCTTTTGCACTAGAGTGCGGTAAGATAGAAGGTTAATCTCCTTCAAACCGTATTCGCCCGAGGCTTGCTTGGCGATCAACTTGGAATCTCCCATGACCATTAGATTGCTTACTTCCAAAGCTTTCGCCGCACGGAGCCCCGCGATGAGAGCCTCATATTCCGCTTCATTGTTTGTGACTGCGAAGTTGAGCTTGGCAGACATCTGTATGACCTCTCCATCTGGCTTGTTCAAGACTATCCCAATGCCTCCGCCTTTCCTGGTTGACGAACCGTCGAAGTGGAGCGTCCAATAGGGCACGTCGATTGAGTAGATTTCAGGGCCTTCGAGCTCTTCTTCGATCACGGGTTCGTGGCTGTTGTCAGGGAACTGTGCCAACAGATCCGCTACCGCCTGCGACTTGATCGCTCGCGGTCTCACGCATGTGATGTCATATTGACCGGGTTTATGGAGATCGTGCCATAAATCTCTCAAAACAGTTACGAAAGGTCGCGCGCGGGCTTGGCTCGCACGCGACAGGGCTTACTCTAGCCTCCAAACCACTAAGTCCCTACAAGTCCCGTGCAGTGGTATGCGAGGGCTCTGTCTCGCAGCCCCCACATGGATCAGCTCGGCTGGTGATCCAGTGTGTGTGGAGCACAATATGGTGTGCTGGATGGTTGCCACGTGGCTAAGATCTGTCAGCTCAGAAAGCACTATCTACAACAGTCATCGCTCCACATGCTTATATCGTCTCTTGCTTCATGCGTTCCTGAAAAACAGACTCACAAGACACCCGTGAAGCACAGAGATATATAATAAAAATACTATACTAAAACTAAAATATAAGTACTCTAAACTAACTCCTAACTTAATAATCTACCCATGTCCCCGGAAACGGCGCCAAAAAATTGACGCTGTTTCTTAACGCGTATGCGCAAGTGCACGGTCAAGTAATATAGGGGTAGTATTTCAACCCCGAGTTATCGATCCCACGAGGACAGACTCTAGACTATTTCATTAAGCTACTAATTAAGAGCACGGTACGAGGGAGGAAGAGTTCTGAATTAAACAGTTTTCGCCCCCAAACAAGCGACTGAAATTTAAAGAACGACTAATTAATATTTTTGTATTTTTTATATTTAATAAACAAGTATGGAGAAACTAGGCGATCTCTAGATCACCTAGGGCTGTAGACGAAATCCGGTTCAGCTATGTAACACGTCAATCCGATTCTAGTTCAGTCGGGTAATATACTATGACAATAGCATACTATGACAATATCATGTCGGATGTGGGGCTTTGAAATCACTGATAATGCAACCCTCTAATTTTTGAAATTGATACCAAAAACTGTTCATCTTTCTTTCTATAGATCTTGAATCTCGAAATTCAAACTGAAGTGTAGCATACTTCTCCCCCTTTTTTCTTGCTCTTCCGCAGGAATGGCCAAGACAAAAGGAACTAAACCCGCCAAGGAAGATGAAGAGATATCCGATCTTCCGCAGGCCTTGTGGCGAAAAGCCCCCTATCTCGGTGGCAAAGATTTCTACCATGCGAGGGTCAAGGCTAAGAAGATGCCTGCTTCAGTCCCTAACGAGGAATTGCTAACACTGACTCGCCCAGTTAACTCAGCCTTGCTCGAGTTGATTGGCTCCGAGGACGCGGTTCGATTGGGAATCGAAAATGGGTACTTCCCTTACGCTGCGATTTCTACCCAAGCTTTTGTCCAGAAATTGGACTACATGGATGAGTGGATTGACCACGTGTTGACCGATCATGCTGCGACTCTTAATGATGCCGGCGTATACTTCGCTGTTCGTGCTATGAAGGGTGCTGCCGTGAAGCTGGACCAGTCCATGCTTCTAAACCTTCTTTCCCGCTACTCGCCTGCGACTCACACTTTTCACTTTGCTGAGTTCGAGGCTGCCCCCACACTCGAGGACGTGCACATGCTATACGATCTGTCTCCCATGGGTGAGGTAGACCCTTTGAGTCCCTTGAGGACGGATGCGGAGATCGCTTTGTATACGCAGATGGAGGAGTGCCTGTCAGAGGTAAAGAAAATCTCCACACGGTGGACCACTACCAAGGCCCTTCCAAACTGGCAGTTGGTTGATACGTCTGCGAAGAACACCTGGAACAAATGGTTGCAGTAATTCTTTCGAGACTATGCGAGCAGCAGCATCACCAAGAAGCTTCTGAGTGCAGACCCAGAGGCCAAGAATTATGTGGAGGGTAAAGGCTATCATTTGACCCTTTGTGCTTTCCTCTGTGCATGGCTGTCGAGGTACTTGATCGATGGTCACCCGCATGATGGGGTCTTTTATCACGTTCTGCCGCTTGCTGTGAGGCTCGCCCTTGGCCAGAGAGTCGCACTCGGACCCTTGGTCTTGGGCACGCTGTACTATAGGCTTGATCAACTGGTTGCGGCCATGAAGGAGTCGCGTGGCCGCCTCGATATACTGACTTTCGTCAATATTTCCTTCTTGACGATGTGGGTCTTTGAGCGATGGCCATCCTATGCTCCAACTGCTCTTAAACCTGACAAGTGGTGTCCCCCAGGCGAGACGGAGGAGCGCAACAGTGGCAGAGCTGCGAGGTGGTTCAGAGCGAGCAATACCAAGTGCGTTTGGAGCTTGATCTGTGACAAGCGGAAAGAGTTTACTGCCAGGCCCTACGCCACACGCATTGAGAACGTGCGATGGTTTCCAAAGCTGTACCCTTCTAAGGGTGTCGTCTTCTCAGAAGAGCTTCTCTTCGAAGAGGGACCGCACTTTCATGAGCGATATCGCGAGTTCTTTTGCTGGTGTCTGCGAGGTTCCCTTCCTGCCCTCGCAGAGCATATTCGTGAGCTCGCGCCGAGGTATGAGAGGATTACTGTGGTTGTTGACCCCACTCGAGTTTCTCCCCAGTTTGGCTTTGATGCAGTGGCACCATCAATCTGGCCCCAGTCCATTATCAGAGGCTGCTATAAGCGCTTGCTAACAAAGGAGTGCAAGACAGTCTTCATGAACAATCTTCCCTTTGAGCAGCCTGCAGGTACCCGCGAGGGTGGTTGTTCCCAGAACTGGCTCGCATACTAGGTCGCCCAGCAAACGAGGATTGAGACGCAGTCGGCTGCTCAGTCAAGTAGAGCTCCCCTGATCAAGAGAAATTCTTTTCCGTTTCGGCCCAATTGTAGTCTGAGCGAGTCCGAGTATGGTTTCTACTCTCTGTTGGATCGCGAGAACCATTTGTGCCCTGACGTCATTCTGAAGGAAAAGATTGCCGCGGTTAAGAAGGGCGACACGCATGTGGCCAGATATAGTGAGGCATTTGCTAAGGTAAGATCATTTTTCGCATGCGTTAAGCTTCTTGATTTCCATATGTTGGTGCCCTTATTCTGTATTTGTTTGATGCAGTGCCATGTGCGGAGATTCGCATCTGGTGATCGTTCCAAGTCGTTGGTTAACACCATTGTTGCCACCAAAAGACAAGGACAGTCATTTGTGCTAGCATGGAGGATGGACCCGGAGGTCGAAACCAGGATTCGCGCAGTTATGAACGCTTTTGCTGACTCGCTGATAGACAATGCTCCGGCCTCATCTCTGTCCAGAGACGATCCGTCCCCTCCAGCGACTGTGGCGCCGAGAGCGAAGAGGCTCAAGCAAAAGGGAATTACAATTTCTTACCCCAGAAGTGCTCCAACTTCTCCTCCGGCGAGGTCCCTTTCTGTCAAGGACAAAGGCAAAGGTCGTATGCCCAGTAGAGCGCGGAAGGAACTCGCAGTTGAGACCTTCGTTCCGTTTGACCAGGAGGAAGAAGAGGAGAGGCACGAGCAGGAGCCCAGAGAAGGTGATGAAGAAGAAGAAGAAAGAACAAACGTGATACATGAGGAAGAATCAGGAGGTACCTCCGTCGTGTTTCCCTCATTATCGTAATTTTCCTTTGCAACTCTTTTCTTAAATCAATCGCTTCTTCGCAGATGATGATGATGAGACCATTGGTGGCCTTCTGGCCAAGAGACAAAAGAAGAATGCTCATTCTAGCATTCCAGACGAACCCATAAGCGAGGACGTGCTTGCCGAGTCCAGGAAGACAGCCGCGGAAGCTGCTGAAAGAAGAAGGCGGCGCGAAGAGGAGGAGCTCGAGCGTGTGAGGCAGCGGAGCCTCGAAGAGCAACATGTTGACGACTTAGTGCGTCCATTCGACGAGGAAGATGTGCTTCCCGAAGTAGTGGCTCCTCAGGCGGAAGAGGAGGATGCGGTTCCAGAAGAGGATGCAGTAGTCCTGGAGCAGACCCAAGCAGATTTTGAAGAAATCGCAGGCGGCGATGAAGGTGAGATCTTCAATCTCGCAGTAACTTATAGAGATGTTATTGTGGGTGCGTTAAAGCATGGTGTGTCAAAGGCCGACATTCGTTGTTGGCTAGTAGGCAAGTGCGGAGAACCCTCAGGTAACCATTTGAGCGGCATGCATGTACTAGGCCTGAGCAACTTGAAACAGAATCATGACTGGTTTCTTCGCATCCCAGGTCACGCTCCTTCTAAAGACTTGCTTAATGAGGATACACTAATAGGACATGGTTCCACGTCTTTAGTGTATGACGAAGATGTATCAATCCCACCTTCGCGTGGAGGTGCTTGCTCTTAGCTTTGGCAAAGATAGTAAAATAACATACAATGTGAGTTACCTCATACTATCGCTCTTTGTGTCGCAGGCAATGCTGAGGAACCTGTGCTGGAGCAGAGAAATCAGCCTTCTGCATCCTATGTTCCGATTCCGAGCCCCCATACCGAGAAGCCCGTTGCAGCTACTGAATACGCAGGAGAGCCTCTTGAGGACATCATCGAACTTTCCGATGATGTCGAAGCTGATGTTGTGCTAATGGAGGAAGATGCCCATACTGGCGCTGAGGAAGTAAGAAGGAGTGCTGCTGATGTTTCCGCATCTGAGAGCGTCCCTCGCCAAGCAACTTCGGCTGTCACTTCGCCTCCGGCGGTGACTGAGTCGGCGGCACCTATTCCTGCGTGGAGCTTTTGGGGCTCGCTGGTTGGGAATGCAGTCGCAGCTGGTGCGGCCTACACTCTTCCTCCTAACTACGAGGCGTTAGAGCTCGCAGCCGACAGGAGAGCTATGGAGCGAGGACAGTCTTCGACCATTCTGGCAATGCGCATCCCTTCTCTTCGTGAGATTCTCGAAGGGACTGGTAAGTAGAGATTTGTTGTTTGCATCTCGCATCATCCACTTGCGAGTTCGTCATCATAACTTAGCTTTGACATTGCTTTAGGTTTGAAGCAAACTGATGTGGACTGGGCGGTTCGGATGCGCCTCACCTACCCCCAATCATTTGCGAGATCTCTGGAGATAGGGCCCTTCGACAGGAGGCTGTTTCTTACTGAAGCCATTTGGATTTTGGAGCAGCTGTCTGCGGCTACGCCTGCGACCATTTCTGACCAGAGTGCTGAATTGCTTTGTGGCATGTGCCAAAATCTCATGACCAAAGTTCAAGGCAGGCTGGGTTTCAAATTTCTTATGAAGAGAGTTAATCTGATTCGCGCAGCCGTAACTTTGAAGCTCGGCCACCAGAACCTCGCAGCCGAGAAGCAGAAGGTGGAGCAGCAAAAGCAAAAGTTTGACGAAGCTCTGAAGCTTTATCATGAGATGAATGCCAAGTGCGAGCAACTGAGACAAGAAGTGGAACAGGTAGAGAAGCTGAGCGATCAGTTCGCGCCCCATGATTCGTTGATCAAGAATTTGCTTTTTGTTTTTGAAAAATAGCATGGAAATAGCTGGAACATTAACTGTAATGTTTGAAAACATTAGTGTAATGTTGCTAGGGTTTCTCCCCCCCTTTTTTTTAACAAAAAGAATCGACTTGCCCGTTTTGCCCTTTCTGGGATTTGATAGGATATCTTCTGTGCATATCCAATTATGACATCAGCAATTGATACTCTGCTTAATCTTCGCGCTAATTTCTCGGAAGATAAGCATGCTTTCCTTGGGAAGTCCATCCGAATCATGACCATCCGTCATTTATTAGGATACGCAACTGAATCGTCGTAGCCCTTAGTAGGGTAATTGATTTTTACCGCTTTTCAAGGCGTAAGTGATTGACCTTACCCTCTTTTCGAATTCTGCTGAATCATCTTTGGCAACTGAAGAGTCTCCACAGGGTCTATATAAACCCTGTCTTTGTCATTTGGGTTCTTCATCCCAAAAATGTGCTTTGCCGTGAGTCCTTACGACTGCTGGCTCCAAGGCTTGTTTTTCGTTGATTCATGGCAACTCCAAGTTGTGAATCCTGAGTTTGCGCTTTGTGCTGTAGAAATAGTTTCCAAGGTCCACTTTATGAGGCATATTGCTCTTTATAACCAACATAAAGAAGATGGAGATGATATCTCATGTGTGTTCGAAGAATTTTCTTCGTGTATTATATTTGCAGGTCATGTTTCCGGCCGCCTCCCAGAGAGGTGCAGCGCCGTAGTGACCGTGCTACCGATTCGTAATGAATGGCGGAATTCTCCTCCAGCATCCCTGGAGGAGGATTTATTGCCTCCACGTTCGTGAGCTCAGGGTGGTGAACCGTTGCGTTCATCCCCGTCTACAAGGAGACCTTACCCTTTGGAGCTTCTGCTTGCCTGTTGATCGCCGGAACCGGTGGTTCCTTTGGCAAATGTTATGGGGTTTTGATCTGACAATGGCCTTGTCAGATCCTGGGATCTTGAACGTATGGCTTCATGTGGCTCTCTGGATCAAGATTCAGCTTGCGACAGATGTTCGATCGCAGATTTGTGTATCGCGTAGACGGTGTTAGGACCGTTAGGTTCATCCTTTTCAGTCAGGATTCCCATGGTGTGTCTCTGCTGGCTTGTCAGCTACCTTTCGAATGTATTGTAAGCCATGTTGGCTGTGTAGTTAGATTTGAGCTTTTTCGCTTGTAAGCTGCTATCTAGACAGATAAATTGTAAGTCTTTTCGACTCATAATGATAAATAGCCTTTTGTATTATCTGCTGTTTTGTTACAACAAAATACAACATCGCATGCGTTTCGACATGTTTTGCCTTGCATAATGCTATGTACACGCTCCGCATTTGCTATCTGCCATATAAATTCGCAGATGTTTTATTAGATCGCTCGAGATCGTATTTGCGCAGTTGTGCCACCTTGGCAGATGGGCTTGTCATTTGCTTTCAGATTCAGGTGCTATCATATCAGATAGACCTTTGTAGATCACTTAGGATCATTTTGCACAATATCGCTATCGCATTTGTATAATGCTGCTATCACCGCAGATAGGCTTTAGTAGATCAATCACCCAAAGTTTTTCGCGTGAGCTGCTATCGTAGTAGATAGGCTTTCAGAAGATCAATTAAGATCATTTTGCATAGGCTGCTACCGTGACAGATAGGCTTGGAGGATCAAATGAGATCGCATTTGCATAGGCTGCTATCGTAACAGATAGACTTAGATGACCCATTAAGGTCGCATTTTGCATAGGCTGCTATCGTAACAGATAGGCTTAGATGATCAATTAAGATCGCATTTGCGTAAGCTGATATCGTAACAGATAGGCTTTGATGATCCATTAAGATCGCATTTGCATAGGCTGCTATCGTAACAGATAGGCTTAGATGATCAATTAAGATCGCATTTGCATAGGCTGCTATCGTAACAGATAGGCTTAGATGATCAATTAAGATCGCATTTGCATAGGCTGCTATCGTAACAGATAGGCTTAGATGATCAATTAAGATCACATTTGCATAGGCTGCTATCGTAACAGATAGGCTTAAATGATCAATTAAGATCGCGTTTGCATAGGCTGCTATCGTAACAGATAGGCTTAGATGATCAATTAAGATTGCATTTGCATAGGCTGCTATCGTAACAGATAGGCTTAGATGATCAATTAAGATCGCGTTTGCATAGGCTGCTATCGTAACAGATAGGCTTAGATGATCAATTAAGATCGCATTTGCATAGGCTGCTATCGTAACAGATAGGCTTAGATGATCAATTAAGATCGCGTTTGCATAGGCTGCTATCGTAACAGATATGCTTAGATGATCAATTAAGATCGCATTTGCATAGATCGCTATTGTAACAGATAGGCCTTTGTTAACAGTTATAACAAACTGAAATGAAGCAAAATTGTCATCCAGAAATATAAAGTTTCTCATTTGGGAGAATTCTCTTATTATAACGCTCTCATATGGGAGAGATGAGATTACAATCCTCTCATATGGGATAGGAGATTGCATAAATCGTAGTCATACAAGACATTAAGCAACGTTATAGTAAAACGCATGAAACGAGAGAAGTCAGGGATAGTACTTCTTAATCCAGCGCATGTTGACTGAGCTCGGGGTTGAGGTTGTGCCATGCAACCTTCGTATGCTGCAGTAGCCACTGTCAAAGACTTCTGTGACCTCGAAGGGTCCTTCCCAATTGGCTGCGAACTTTGGGTGAGCCGCTTTTCTCATGCAATGATCAGATGCGCGCAGGACCAAGTCCCCAACTGCGAAATCTCTTCACTGCACCGTCTTATTGTAAGCGCGAGCGATTCTTTCCTGATACCGCTTGTTGGTCCTTTTGGCTTGTTCTCGCTTTTCCTCCAGCAAGACTAAGTCATGATCAAATTGATTTTCGTAGAGCGCGTGGAAGGCCAATCTTGCCGAATTAACTCTCACCTCCTCAGGTACCACGGCCTCGGCCCCATAGCATAGTAGGAACGGTGAGGCCCCCGTGGGTGTCCTTGGAGAAGTTCGGTAAGCCCACAGAGCTATGCTTAGAGAGTCAGCCCACTTCTTGTGGTCATCTGCGACCATCTTGCTCAAAATCCTCAACAGCGTTTTGTTGGTCGCTTCGGCTTGTCCGTTCCCCTTCGGGTAATAAGGGGTAGAACATATATGCCTGATATTGTACTCCGCTAACTTCGCAGCTACCTGGCGATTAACAAAGGGAGTACCGTTATCTGAAAGAATAGTGTTTGGGATTCCGAACCTGCATATTATTTTTTTCCCGGATGAAGTTGACCACAGCTATCGCCTTTGCCGTTTTCAGTGGTATTGCTTCTACCCACTTGGTGAATAGCTCAGTTGCAGTGAGAATAAAATGATTTCCGTGTGACGTTGGTCGGATGGGACCGATGAAGTCCAGAGCCCATGTGTGAAATTGCCATGGCGTCCCTAATGCATGTAGATCCACGGCGGGAGCGTGCACTAGGTTTCCTTTGAATTGACACTCCTTGCAGCGTCGCACTTTGGTGCGGCAATCGACCTCCATCGTGGGCCAGAAATATCCAATTGATAGGAGCTGCCTGCATAGTTTCGCACCTCCTTGGTGCTCCACCTGATGAGAAAGGTCCATGACTTCTTGTGCTTCTCTGTCGTCTAGACATCGCAGCAAGTTGCCCTCGTGACCTCTTCGCCAAAGCAGGTTTTCCTGCACTACATACCGAGATGCTTTCCTCTTCAATTTCTCGGCTTCTTTTCTCGATGCGGGCACGGCGACCTGGGTGAGAAAATCAAAGAGTGGCTTCCTCCAATCTGTGTCATCATCAGTTAGAGCGACAAGTAGAGAATCTTTGATTAGTGCGCAACTCTCGCACTTCCCTTGTATCAGGGCCGCAGCTGTTGACATGTCTGTCCAATGAATGCCATATCTCTGAGCCTTCCGGTAGATTGACACCTCACTTTCTCCGCAAGCGTGTTGGTGAATCTTTTCTAACAACAGTTGTCCCTCTCGCTCGGAGACGCATCGCATGAGTATTCCGCCGGGACCCTTGTAGTAGATGGTGTTATCATGTATGAAGTACCCCTTGGTGAGTGCCCAGCTTTCACTGCTTGTGCCCTCTGCGATAGCTTGTAAAATTGCTTTTCTCCAATCCGTGTCCTCCATGTTTTCGTTGTCGCACGCATCTTCTGTCAATGCTGACGACGTTCGCACTTTGATGGAGATCTTTGCGGGACATTTGTCTGTACTGACCTTAGATCCCAAAGTTGCCAAAGCATCTGCATGCCTGTTGTCCGCTCGGGGCTTGTGCTCGTACCTCACATCGCAGAATTGCTGCACCTGCTTTTGCACTAGAGTGCGGTAAGATAGAAGGTTAATCTCCTTCAAACCGTATTCGCCCGAGGCTTGCTTGACGATCAACTTGGAATCTCCCATGACCATTAGATTGCTTACTTCCAAAGCTTTCGCCGCACGGAGCCCCGCGATGAGAGCCTCATATTCCGCTTCATTGTTTGTGACTGCGAAGTTGAGCTTGGCAGACATCTGTATGACCTCTCCATCTGGCTTGTTCAAGACTATCCCAATGCCTCCGCCTTTCCTGGTTGACGAACCGTCGAAGTGGAGCGTCCAATAGGGCACGTCGATTGAGTAGATTTCAGGGCCTTCGAGCTCTTCTTCGATCACGGGTTCGTGGCTGTTGTCAGGGAACTGTGCCAACAGATCCGCTACCGCCTGCGACTTGATCGCTCGCGGTCTCACGCATGTGATGTCATATTGACCGGGTTTATGGAGATCGTGCCATAAATCTCTCAAAACAGTTACGAAAGGTCGCGCGCGGGCTTGGCTCGCACGCGACAGGGCTTACTCTAGCCTCCAAACCACTAAGTCCCTACAAGTCCCGTGCAGTGGTATGCGAGGGCTCTGTCTCGCAGCCCCCACATGGATCAGCTCGGCTGGTGATCCAGTGTGTGTGGAGCACAATATGGTGTGCTGGATGGTTGCCACGTGGCTAAGATCTGTCAGCTCAGAAAGCACTATCTACAACAGTCATCGCTCCACATGCTTATATCGTCTCTTGCTTCATGCGTTCCTGAAAAACAGACTCACAAGACACCCGTGAAGCACAGAGATATATAATAAAAATACTATACTAAAACTAAAATATAAGTACTCTAAACTAACTCCTAACTTAATAATCTACCCATGTCCCCGGAAACGGCGCCAAAAAATTGACGCTGTTTCTTAACGCGTATGCGCAAGTGCACGGTCAAGTAATATAGGGGTAGTATTTCAACCCCGAGTTATCGATCCCACGAGGACAGACTCTAGACTATTTCATTAAGCTACTAATTAAGAGCACGGTACGAGGGAGGAAGAGTTCTGAATTAAACAGTTTTCGCCCCCAAACAAGCGACTGAAATTTAAAGAACGACTAATTAATATTTTTGTATTTTTTATATTTAATAAACAAGTATGGAGAAACTAGGCGATCTCTAGATCACCTAGGGCTGTAGACGAAATCCGGTTCAGCTATGTAACACGTCAATCCGATTCTAGTTCAGTCGGGTAATATACTATGACAATAGCATACTATGACAATATCATGTCGGTCTCATGTTATTTTACGTCTCAGTTGACTACAATCTCCTCTCGGTCTCATGTTGTCTACCGGTCCATGTTGGGTTTTGAAGTAGATAACGCAGCGGAATAAAAAAAATTAATTCTACTTCAATGCCCACCACAGATCGTCAGGAAGAGACATCATAACATGATAAGAGACATAGTATTGTGTACCTTTGAATTTGTGAGATCACACGAAGAATGATGTTCTCGTCTCTACGATTTATCCACGTCTAGAGGTGAGATATAGATTTTTCCTTCAACAAGTGCTAGCTTGAACCCGGAGGAAGAGGGATGAAGATCAAAGCAACAAGGCAACAAAGGACCAAGAGGGGATCGGCCCCTCTTCTTGGCGCCGACGGGAAGGGCGGACGGGGCTAGGGTTTCGGCCCTAGCTCTTGTCTTGCTCTCTCTCTTGTTCTCTCCCACTCTATTTGTTATGTCTAATAACAATTAACATCAAGTGGGAAGGAAGCTAGAGCCTCCTTTATATACTCCAACAACTCCTTGTTGTTTCCATAAAATAGTTTCCTAATTCTAGATGAACTATAATTATTCCCTTCCTTGCAAATTAGTCCTACTAAGTTTGCAAGGTGTTGCACAATGATCCTTCTCATTAATTAATCAATATTAATTAATCCCAAATCTAGCTCTACTCTATATGACGTGTGACCCCATAGGTTTCTACTTAGTTGGTAGTAACTAATTACTAACATGGAGCAGTGTCTAGCAACACATCCATGCCACCCAACTAATAGAAATAGTCAGTGATCCCGACAAACCTCTTGTGCCAAATATCTCATATTGCACTGTCCATTTGTCTCCATATCCGGATTGGACACGAGACATAAATAGTCACACTCGTATATCCAATCCATAGTTCCTCGATCCTGGGAATATGCTTATGCTAGCAGATAACATCAATATCTCCATATTGATTTATCTGAGTCTGGTCAGACATTCAATAAGCCTCATCCCTCGAGTGGCCGTGGATATTTACTCCCATTATGTGGGAGGGACAAATCCTATCTACATCACTACGATCTCTAAGCTCGCTTCCTATCATGCCCGATAGCTATCTTTATGATTACCCAGTTACGGTGCAACGTTTGATAACATCAAAGCACAATATTCCTCAACTAGAGTATCTAGTGACTTCAAGTCTAAGGATTGCAATTATATTAGCACTACGAGAAGCGATTGTGACTTCAACATAATTTAATGTATCCTTCTCGTCGTGGGTCATCCAGTATGCCATTACTCCTAACGCATACCTATGTGTCTGATCGTGATATCTCCATATCAATCCAACCCCATACTAGTCTATAGATGATTGTCCCGTTAATCATTATAATTGACTAGGGATATTTAAGAATATAACAATTATATTCTAAGGACTTCATTCATGTTAACATATCTTCATATCGATAACATAATGAATCGTAAATCCATATATTTGTCACAATAAATTGATTGCCTCTAGGGCACAATTCCAACAGTCTCCCACTTGCACCAGAGTCAATCTCCTGCATCATATGCCTATTGATCTAGCGCGGTCCTCCACGCTACCGCTGCGTAGAGGCGAGGTATCTGATGGTATCTTACAAAATATTCACATCTCCTCTATCAACAATTTGATTGAGATTGAATATTCTGAGTAAGTGCATCTTATGCATAAATATACTCAGTCCTTCTATGTTAGAATCAATGACTGAATCTTGCCTGGAACCTTTCCAGCTCACAGTCACTCCCACTAGTGTAAAACATAAAACTTGACTATAATCTAAAATCTTCCTTGCAATTTGCATCACTGTTTCTCTTTACAGTAAACTCTTCTTATCCTCTATTTATCAAGAATTCATCCTTTATTCCTTCTCAAGTACTTAAGGATAATCTTGATAATTATCAAGTGACACCTCACTTGGATTTAATTGGTATCTTTGTGTCTTGGCGTATCTCATGAATCTTCTTCATACGGTCCCTTATTCAATCTAATTGAAAAGACAATTAGTCTTCCAAAGACTAATTCCATGTGACATGGGTAAGAGTCCATATTCTTACATGTTGAACTATTTCAACTCCTTGTCAATATATGTACCTTGACTCAGGCTGAACAATTAATTTGATCTATCTCCATAAATTTTATAGATTGTCTCGCCTAAGTCTATTATTAGAATTCAATCTCTCTAGCCAATCTATACAAGATTTCAGAGTAGATACATTATTCCCAATGAATAGTATGTCTCCACATACAAGACCAGAAACGTAGATGTGCTCCCACTAACCTTCTTGTAAACACAAGTCTCATCTTAAATTTTGATGGAACCAAACTCCTTTGATTGCATCATAAATTCGAAGAATCCAATCTCCAAGAAGCTTGACTCAATCTATAAACCGATTGCTACAAGCAAGATGCGAATGAATTTAAGAATCATAACTGGGGAAAGATTTCGTCTTAGTCTATACTATGAACTCTCATGAAACCCTTTCAAACCAGTTGTCCCTTAAAAATAATCATATTACCATCCATGTTGATTTTCTCATAACCCACTTGCACTTTATGGGTCCTACCCTTTCAGGTGGTTCCACCAAATTCCATACTTTGTTGGTATACATGGATTCCATATCGTATCTTATGGCTCCAAGCCATTTCAGAGAGTATGGCCCACACGTGGTCATGTCATAGGTTGTAGGCTCATCTTGATGAGTAATATATCACGGTTTATGAGAAATCCTTATTTCCCTAGTCCCTTGACATATCCTACCTTACCTACAAGGTTCTTGTGTTTTCTGAGTAGGTTGCTCCACAACACCTTGTGATCATGCTCATGTTTCATCAAACGGATCAATGTTCTGTTGTGGTTCTTGAACTCCTTCAAGTTCTACAGTGCTCCCACTGTTTCTTTTAGAGACAATCTCAATCTAGAAACACAGCGATTCGAGCAACAAACAATTTGTTCTCGATTGGAGTGTAGAGATAATATCCTTTGCTTCCTCAGGATATCCCATAAACATTTATCCGATTTGGGTCCAAGTTTATCTGTAAACTCTTTACATAAACTTCATAACCCAAATCATTGTGAACAACCTACTAGGACACTTCCTAGTTCATATCTCATATGGTGGTTCTGATAATTTATTTGGATGGAACAAGGTTAAGGGCGAATTTTGCTGTAATTAAAACATAGCCTTTAAAAGTAAACTGGAAGTTCTGTTTGACTCATCATGGACCGAACCGTGTCCAACAAGGTCCGAACTATCCTTTTAGACACGCCAAACCCTTGTGGCGTGCCAGGTGGAGCGAGTTTGGATCATATCCAACACTCCCATAGATGCTTGTCGAACTCTTGGCTTAAGTATTCTCCTCTACGATCCAATCGTAGAGCCTTAATACTTTTGCCAAGCTGGCTCTCTACTTCATTCTTGAATTCCTTGAACTCTTCAAAGGATTCTGATTTGTTTCTTCATAAAACATACAAATCCATATTTCTCTGATCCCATCAGTAAATATGATGAAGTATTGAAAATCATCTTCAGTATCTGTGCTTAGTGGCCTACATACATCAATAAGTATGATTCCCAAAAGATCATATATTTGCCTAATAAATAAGTCTTACATATCCCATATGATTCAATAATCAAATGAGTTCTATAAATCCATCTATATGGAGTTCTAGATATGTATCTCTTATTCACATGGCCTAAACGATAATGCTATAGATAAGTGAAGTTCATATCATTATATGCAAACTTCTTGGTATTAATGTTATAGATAAAATTATCATGATCAAGGATATACAATCCATTAGACAAAATTTGCATTACAATAATGCATATCAGAATAAATGGAACAACATTTGTCCCTTTATTATGATAGAGAACTTTCTTGTCCAAACAAGAAACTGTGATAATGATCCTACTCATAGGAGGGTCATAATAACTTTTGTCTAATTCATGAACAATTTCATAAAGGTAGAAATAATTTCCTACGGATAATTCATCAACCCTTGCTTCATTGCCACACGTGTATGTTTGTTTCTTCCTTACTCAATTTTCTACTTCTCTTGAGATCCACCACATTTCTATATAAATGTGAGATCCTAATCTAGTATCATATACTCATGATGATGAGATAGACATATTGAATTCTATAACAAAATTACCTAATTTGGAAATCATAATTCCTTTATTATTTCCTTCCAGGTACTTTAGGCAATTTCTCTTCCTCCATGCCACCTTTGGGATCTTTAAGGCTACTTGGTTTTAGCAACAATCTTGCTTTATGCCCATGAGGTCCACGCAAACCCTTTTGCTTTTACCCATGCTGTTTAACCATTAACATTTTTTGCCTTTATCCCCTTATGAGTACTTTGTCTAGCAATTCTCAATCATATTGAGTAAATCACTTTTGAACAAACACTATAATTGCATCTAATTCAATTTTTGGTCCATTTGGGAGAATAACTATCTATTCTTTATCTATCTTATTGATAACTCCCAGTCTCTAAGCTTTCAATCCTATTGAGATAGCTTAATTTGCGCTTCACCTCTTGCTTTAGCAGTCACACATTACTAGCTTGTGTCGTCACGTCATATCTCGATGAACTAAGTCGCCTTGCTTTGACAAGCCCGAACTTATTCCATATTGACCATGACGAGTGCTAAGCAAGAGAGTGCAAAGTGGAGCAACGCTTCAAGCCTTTCTTGACAAGCTCGTATGATCATATCACACGCCTCCATATTTCTCATCTTGCTTCCAAAGCACAGAGTCCGTGGGAGCTTGACATGAGACAAGTTACATCCAAAGGATCATCCTTTGATGTTCCTTCCATAAGGCTTTAGTGTGTTTTGGTAGTTGGTGGGAAGAGAACTTTATGCTCTACAATGTACAACATTTTTCCTTTATTTGAGAACAATTCTCGATTTTATACCAATCTAGAAAATAGGTTCCAGACATCTTGTCCATCTCATGGACATAAAGTCATTTTTGTTTGTTTAATGCTATGGGTATTCTATACTATAGGATTATGAAAAGCATTGTGACGAATAACTATATTCAACAAGGATTTAAATTATTAAACATAGCTCCCACTATTTTTCTCGGATTAATAACCCTCCATATTAATGCGGAAAATATCATTGTATTTTCTAGTGGGTCCAAGATCCCTTTTTCACTTCTTCTTGAGCTTGCTTTGGCAAGTCACCCAAGAATTGGTTATTTAGGTAGGAACCATTCCAATTTCATCCCATGCAACTCTTGGTCCAATTAGGTGAATAACTATTTATTCTTTATCCTTTAGATAACGCCTAATTGTCATGCCTCTAGGTTCATCAATCCAATTGAGTCTTACCTTGTTGCGTCCAACCTCTTGCTTCAACATACACACATTACTAGCTTGTGTCGTCCGCTACACACCATGGTAAATTAAAATCGTCTTGCTTTGGCAAGCCCGAATTTTAATAAACCATGATCATGAAGGGTGTTTTGGCAAGAGAAAGCAAAACGCAATATTTAATTGAGGGATTTTTCTTTCTTAATTTGTTTAGTTGATCTTATCAACATGGTCTACTTATTTGGATTGGGCTATCCACAATAAAAGACCAACCTTGTTTATTATTATCTTGTTAACGTTTTGCTAGTATCGCCATACACACAAATATAAATAACAAGACAAATAATAAACATCCACAAAATAAAGAAACGTGGCATGGATATGGCCCCTAGACTAATGATATTATCAAGCCAATGATAATATCCAATTGTCCTAAAGTGCTGAGCTCATCTCCATGTGCTCCACCATAGCTGCGCGCCTAGGGATGTATTCATTGTCTCTTGGCTCCTTTGGTTCTCCGGTCTTCTTCACCATGTTCTTGGATATCATCTAAATATATCTAATTCTAGCCTAACATCTAGAATGAATAAATAACAAAAACCTCACATGTCGAGGAGAAAAAGACGACTCGCAGGCCGTAAAACCTTATTAATTATTACATTAATTTGATCAGCTCGCAGGCCGTAAACCAAACCACAAAGCAGTAAACATCCACAATCCTAGGCCATATCCATCCACCATGCAACAAAGCACATAATACAGTTAAAACCAATTTTTAACGCGCTTGTTCAATTTTAGTTGTTTTTGGACATACTAGGGTCAAAACAATCCAAGGGATTTACCAAATAATGGCCAAAATAAACCAAGGAACCGCCACACTAGGCCTGCGCTGGCCGGCCCCTAGTCCACACGGCTAGGCCGTGTGCTGGGGTGCGCCGGCCCCCTTTGGCTCGTGTGTTACTTGTGTGGCAAGGAGAGAGAGGGGCGTCCCTATATGGGCCACACCTTCTCATGGAATTGTTTCCATAAACAATTCATCGAATTATTTCCATAAACAATTCATGGAATTATTTCCATGAACAATTCCTTCCTTGTTGGGTTGTTTCTAAAACACCTTTATGGTATTGTTTCCAAAATAATTCCTTCCTTGGTTCCCAAGTTTAGTTGTTTCCATAAACAACTTCTTACTTGTTGCCCAAGTTTAGTTGTTTCCAAAACAACTTCTTCCTTGTTGCCCAAGTTTAGTTATTTCAATACTTGGAAAACCCCTTTTCCAAGCATGTGCCCAAACCCTAGATCTAGATCCAAAATCCACACATCTCATGTGATCAAACTCACTAATTTACACATCCAATGCTAAATTAGATCTTGTTTATATTGAATCAAATTCAATTTGCATCTACTATGCCAATTATTTTCGGTTTTCGCGTAATTAACAATAAAACGGTGTGTAAACTGAAATCGTAACACATAAAATCATGTTATGCTCTACGACCTGTGGCTCTGATACCACTGTTGGGTTTTGAAGTAGATAACGCAGCGGAATAAAAAAAATTAATTCTACTTCAATGCCCACCACGGATCGTCAGGAAGAGACATCATAACATGATAAGAGACATAGTATTGTGTACCTTTGAATTTGTGAGATCACACGAAGAATGATGTCCTCGTCTCTACGGTTGATCCACGTCTAGAGGTGAGATCTATATTATTCCTTCAACAAGTGCTAGCTTGAACCCGGAGGAAGAGGGATGAAGATCAAAGCAACAAGGCAACAAAGGACCAAGAGGGGATCGGCCCCTCTTCTTGGCGCCGACGGGAAGGGCGGACAGGGCTAGGGTTTCGGCCCTAGCTCTTGTCTTGCTCTCTCTCTTGTTCTCTCCCACTCTATTTTTTATGTCTAATAACAATTAACATCAAGTGGGAAGGAAGCTAGAGCCTCCTTTATATACTCCAACAACTCCTTGTTGTTTCCATAAAAGAGTTTCCTAATTCTAGATGAACTATAATTATTCCCTTCCTTGCAAATTAGTCCTACTAAGTTTGCAAGGTGTTGCACAATGATCCTTCTCATTAATTAATCAATATTAATTAATCCCAAATCTAGCTCTACTCTATATGACGTGTGACCCCATAGGTTTCTACTTAGTTGGTAGTAACTAATTACTAACATGGAGCGGTGTCTAGCAACACATCCATGCCACCCAACTAATATAAATAGTCAGTGATCCCGACAAACCTCTTGTGCCCAATATCTCATATTGCACTATCCCTTTGTCTCCATATCCGGATTGGACACGAGACATAAATAGTCACACTCGTATATCCAATCCATAATTCCTCGATCCTGGGAATATGCTTATGCTAGCAGATAACATCAATATCTCCATATTGATTTATCTTAGTCTGGTCAGACATTTAATAAGCCTCATCCCTCGAGTGACCGTGGATATTTACTCCCATTATGTGGGAGGGACAAATCCTATCTACATCACTACGATCTCTAAGCTCGCTTCCTATCATGACCGATAGCTATCTTTATGATTACCCAGTTACGGTGTAACGTTTGATAACATCAAAGCACAATATTCCACAACTAGAGTATCTAGTGACTTCAAGTCTAAGGATTGCAATTATATTAGCACTACGAGAAGCGATTGTGACTTCAACATAATCTAATGTATCCTTCTCGTCGTGGGTCATCCAGTATGCCATTACTCCTAACGCATACCCTTGTGTTGGATCGTGATATCACCATATCAATCCAACCCCATACTAGTCTATAGATGATTGTCCCATTAATCATTATATTTGACCAGGGATATTTAAGAATATAACACTTATATTATAAGGACTTCATTCATGTTAACATATCTTCATATCGATAACATAATGAATCGAAAACCCATATATTTGTCACAATAAATTGATTGCCTCTAGGGCACAATTCCAACAGTCCATTCTAGCAGGTCATCTACTGGTACGATAACGGGTCCTGTCGGCCCACCGTTTCACGGAACAACTGAATAATCCTACCGAATCTACCCACACTAGGCCAATCCTAACACTTCTCCTTTTTGGTCTCGGTGATCTGGGTTTGTGTTCAAGTTCTCATCACAATTAGGCTAAGTCACTGTCGTGCACTCATCTAATTAGCTAGTACGTCCGGGTAGCTACTCCATTCATACTAAAGATTAAGCAGAGAACAAGAACGTGTAACTAGAAGGAATATTAACTTTTAGCAAGAAATTGATTCATGAATAACTCATATTTTCTTCGAATATCAAATCATATCCTTATCGTGTCAATAGACTTAGATCAAGAATAAAGTCAAGAAGCTAAGCGTTCGTTCAATAAATCAAATCAAAAGCATGAAACAAAGTCTACGAATCCGGAAAATTGATCGTCTACATAACCCTAGGCTCTCGTAGAGATGCCTTGCAAAAGTATTTAGCTACTTGAAATCAATCTAGCAAAACACGATAGTTACTCCATAAAATTGATTAAGAGAAGAAAAAGAATATTAAATCAAACCCTAGTCTTTATGATCTTCAGTTTTGCTTCGGGTTCTCATTCGTCTCCTCCTATGCGCTTTTCCTTTCCACGTTGAATGAATCCTCTTTTGTTTCAATGGGGTGCTAAAGTGTCATTACCCAAACTTCTGAAAATGACACTTGCCTCCCCTCTTCATGTCTCTACTCCATTTTCTTCACGATTTCTTCTCCACTTTAGCTCCCGATTAATCTCCCAAGCTTGTTTCTCCTTTCCGCTTCATCTCTCAAGCTCTGTTCCCTGCCAAAACAACACGAAACACAACCCGTGCGATTAAACGTGAAAAAAAATACATAAAATAATGCGAGAAACGACTGGATTAACAATATAATTCTTAGAGCTAAGATTCTACGTTTTCTCTCTCTAATCATAGTGTAAAACTAAGATTATCAACCAAGAAAGCACGCAAAACGATATAAAACGTGCAAGAAATATAACTCTAATAGAGAGTTATCAGCAGCCGTGGGGAACGTCCACATACATCGGTATGTATGAGTGCCAGTAACTCACTAGTCCTTTCACCTTTCTTATTGAAAGGGGAATTTGTCATTTTTCCTAATAAACAAGATTCGCATGTCTCATATGATTCCAAATCAAATGAGTCTAGAAGTCCATCTTTATGGAGTCTAGATATGCGTTCCTAAACGACATTCCCATAGATATGTAGGATTTAAATCGTTAGTTTTAATCCTTTTAGTATTTATGTTATAGATTGGATTATTTTGATCAAGTATGTACAATCCATTAGAAAACTGCGCACTACAATAATTCATACCATCAAAATAAATGGAGCAACACTTGTCCTTTATTGAAATAGAAAAACCTTTCTCGTCCAACAAGAAATGGAAATACTGTTTCTGCTCATAGCAGGCACATAAAAGCAATTGTCTTATTCTAAAATAAGTCCAGAAGGAAAAGATAGCTCATAAACGCCTACAGCTAATGCAGAAACTCTTGCTCCATTCCCGACGCCCTATCTCGCCTTTAGTCAATATTCTACTTCTTTTCAAATCCTGAACATTTCGACAAATGTGAGAACCACATCCAGTATCCAATACCCAAGGTGAAGAAATAGAAAGATTGACGTCTATAACATAAATACCTAGTGGTGGTGGAATCACTATTTCAAGCTTCTTATCCTACAGATATTAAGGGCAATTCCTCCTCCAGCGACCCGGCTGGCTATAGTAGTGACATTCACCTTTAGCCACGCCCCCACTAGGCTTTAGTGTTTCCTTGGATTTTGAAAGTTTCTTGCGCTTTCCTTTGGAGGTAGAAGCAACTCCTTTTCCCTTCCTCTTATGCAAAATCATTATGTCTTTGACCTTATCTATGTTGATGCTCTGTTCAGCTGTCTTCAACATGTTCAACAAGTCTGGCAGAGTATTACTGATCTCGTTCATGTTATAGTTCATGATGAACTGATTATAACTGTCAGGAAACGATTGCAAGACAAGATCAGTAGCCAAAGGAATCCCAGTCTCTCAAGGTTCTCAATGTACCCCATCATTCGGAGTACATGAGGCCCCAACTGGATTCCCTTCTGCAAGACTACTCTTGAACAATGCTTTGGACACCTCATAGCGCTCATGCCTTGCCTGTTCCTGAAACAACTATTTCAAGTGTATGATCATATCGTAGGCCTCTATGTTCTCGTGTTGCTTCTGAAGCTCAGAGGTCACGGTGCAGAGCATGAGGCAAGTCACGTCATTAGAATCATCTATATGTTTCTGACGTGCCCTTACATCTGCTAGAACAGACTCATCTTGTGGTGGGGCTGGAATTGGAGTGTCCAAGACGTACAACTTCTTTTCTTGCTTAAGGACAATCCTTAAGTTTCTGTACAAGTCAAGGAAATTTTTTCCAAACAGTTCATCCTTCTCAAGGACAGATCGCAGGGATGAAGTCGATGCGTTGTTGTTTGCCATTTGGAATTCTACAAAATGAGAAATGTGCGATTTTTAGTATTTCGAACAATTTAACTATATTCAACAATGTCTAGATCATTAACTATAGCTCCCACTATTTTTCACGGATTAATATCCCTCACCATTAATGCGGAAAATATCACGTATATTTTCTAGTAGGTCCAAGATCCATATTTCACTTCTTCTTGAGCTTGCTTTGGAAAGTCACCCAAGAATTGGTTGTTTAGGTATGAACTATTCAAATTGCATCACATGCAACTCTTGGTCCTATTAGGTGAATAACTCATTATTCTTTATCCTTTAGATAACGCCTAATTGTCATGCCTCTAGGATCATCAATCAAATAGATTCTTACCTAGTTGCGTCCAACCTCTTGCTTCAACATACACACATTACTAGCTTGTGTCGTCCGCAACACACCATGGTGAATTAAAAACGCCTTGCTTTGGCAAGCCCGAATTTTAATAGACCCTGATCATGAACGGTGTTTAGGCAAGAGAAGGCAAAATGCAATATCTTATTTGAGGGATTTAATCTTTCTATATTTGTTTGGATGATCCAATCAACATGATCTACTTATTTGGATTGGGCAATCCACAATAAAAGACCATCTTTGTTTATTATTATCGTGTTAACGGTTTTTGCTAGTATCGCCATACACACAAAATAAATAACAAGACATAAATAATAAACATCCACAATAAAATAAAATAAAAATAACATGGCATGGATATGGCCCCTAAACTAAGATATCATCAAGCCAATGATAATATCTATATGCCCTAAAGTGATAAGCTCATCTCCATGTGCTCCCCCATAGTCGCGCGCCTAGGGTAGGGAGTCCTCGTCGTCTTTTGGCTTCTTGGTCCTCCGGTCTTCTTCTCCATACTCTTGACTATCATCTAAATATTTATAATTCTAGCCTAACATCTAGAATAAATATATAAATAAAGTCTCACATGTTGAGGAGAAAAACGACTCGCAGGCCGTAAAACCTAATTAATTATTACATTAATTTGATCAGCTCGCAGGCCGTAAACCAAACCACAACAAACATAAAATATCCACAATCAAGGCCATATCCATCCACCATGCAACAAAGCACATAATACAGTTAAAACCAATTTTTAACGCGCTTGTTCAATTTTAGTTGAATTGGGTAATTAGGGTTACAACGGTCCAAGGGGTCCAACCCAAACATAGGCCGAACCCCAAGGACCACCGCCCGCCACATAGGCCCGACCCTAGGCCGGCTGCCCCTTGTGGCCCGCGGCCTTGCTTGGCGAGCAAAGAAGAGGGGCGGACGTCTAGGGTTTTGGCCCTAGTATCTTTCCCTTCCTTCCTTGTTGCCCAAGCATGGTTGTTTCCATAATTGAAAAACTCCTTTTTAACTGTGTGCCCATGAACCTTAATTTTCAAGAACCCAATTGATCACGTCCTATGTGATTAAACTCACTAATTTACACATACAATGTTAAATTGGATCTTGTTTATATTGAATCAAATTCTGTTTGCATCTACTACGCCAATTTATTTCAGTTTCGCGTAATATTAATATAACGATGTATAAACTCAAATCGTAACACATAAAATCATGTTATGCACTACAACCAGGCTCTGATACCACTGTTGGGTTTTGACGTAGGTTACGTAGCAGAATAAAAAAAATTAATTCCTGCTCGAAGCCCACCAAGGATCACAGGAAGAGACATTCATAACATGATGAAGGACATAGAATATGTGTACCTTTTGGTTCGGGAGATCACACGAAGAATATTGTCCTCGTCTCTACGTTGATCCACGTCTAGAGGTGAGATCTAGATTCTTCCTTATCTTAGTGCTAGCTTGGAACGAAGGAAGATGGAAGAACGAATCAAGAAACGAGGGACAAAGAGAGGAGTCGGCCTCTCTTTGTGGCCGACGGGTAGGGCGGACGGCTAGGGGCTTCAGTCTCTAGCTTTTCTTGCTATCTCTTTTGCTTTCTCACCCACTCACTTATGTTATGAGCATTATTTATGGGAAGGAAGCTAGAGGATTCTTTATATAGTCCAACAACTCCTTGTTAACTACATAAAGGTCCTTCCTAGTTCTACATGAACTTGGATTAGTCCCTTCCTTGCATATTAGTCCTACTAAGTTTGCAAGGTGTTGCAAAGTGATCCTTCTAATTAATTAATCATATTAACTAATCCCAAATCTAGTTCAAATCTATTTGACGTGTGACCCCATAGGTTTCTACTTAGTTGGTAGTAACGACCACTCCGTCTCTACTCTTTCGACCCATTTCCATTTTTGTTTGTCTCCACTCTTTCTACCCATTTCCTTTTTTGACAACCTTAAACAACCCCAAATGACAATAATACCCTCACAAATAATACCCTACGTACTTTTCCCCCAACCCAACTCTTACCCATTCATTCCATTTACCACAACCTTATCCTCACCTTTCAAGTTTCAACCACACAATGAAATAGAGAGAGAGAGAGAGAGAGAGAGAGAGTCACGGAGTGGTAATTACTAACATGGAGCAGTGTCTAGCAACACATCCATGCAACCCAACTAATAGAAATAAGTCAGTGATCCGGACAAACCTTTGTGCCCAATATCACATATTGAATTATTCCTTCGTCTCCATATCCGGATTGGACACGAGACATAAATAGTCACACTCGTATATTCAATCCATAGTTCCTTGATCTTGGGAATATGCTTATGCAAGCAGACAACATCAATATGTCCATATTGATTTATCTGAGTCTGGCCAGACATTCAATAACCACCATTCCTCGAGTGGCCATGGATATTTACTCTCATTATGTGGAGGGACAAATCCTCTCTACATCACTACGATCACTAAGGTTGCTTCCTATCATGCCCGATAACTACCTTTAGAGTTACCCAGCTACGGTGTAACGTTTGCTAATATCAAAGCATGATATTTCACAACTAGAGTATCTAGTGACCTCAATTCGAAGGATCGCAATTATATTAGCACTACAAGAAGCGATTGTGACTTTAACATAATCCAATGTATCCCTCTCGTCGTGGGTCAATCCAGTATGCCATTACTCCTAAAGCATACCCATGTGTTAGACTTGATATCTCCATATCAATCTACACACATACTAGTCTATATTTGATCGTCCTGTTAGCCAATATATGGACTAGGGATATTTAAGATAAACAACCCATTGTATCTAAGGACTTCATTTTATTAAATATCATAATAATTAATAAATGAATATTCTAGCCAAAATACATTGTTCATACTAAATATAGATTGCCTCTAGGGCACCTATTCCAACAGAACGTCCTTTGGTGGACTACTTCAGAACTACGCCGGAATGTTACCAACCCACTATAGTCAGGCCACAAATCAACGCCGCCCATTTTGAAATACGCCAGCCATTGATAAACATGTTTCGAGATGAGTGCTTATTTACTGGAGCTGCAGGTGATGATCCACATCAATTTCAAGCAAATTACCTCCACTATGTATGATCAGAGATTTCCACTCGAGACGATAAAGATCATGCTCAGTCCTTTCTCCTTATTGGGAAAAGCAAGGACATGGCTTATGAAGCTTCCAGCAGGCAGTATCGCTACATGGGCAGAGTGTTGCAAGGAGTTTCTCAGGAAATATCTCCCGTCGTCCAAGGTTGCTTAACGGATGGATGATATCACAAAATCCACACAAGAAGAAGATGATTCTTTGGGAGACACATGGAGAAAATTCAACCAGCTCCTTCGCAGATGCCCTACTCACGGAGAGCCATGGTACAAACTCTTGTACTACTTTTATAATGCTCTAGACAGAGAGACTGCAAATGGGCTAGATATGATGGGTAAGGGCACTTTTATGGGCCTAGGAGTACAGAAATGCCAGGACCTGCTAAACAATGTGGAAAAACGTGAGTCCACGAGGTATGAGACTCCTAGGAACACGAAATATGATGGGGCAGAACATAAATTGAACATCAGATGGCAGTTATGACTTCGTCTTTCAGCAATATGAATCCATCGGCACATGTAAAATCAGCCGGGGAGATGGTGGTTGATGCGAATCAGGGATATAGTGACACCATTGAAGATGTGAACAACATGGGTCAACCACGACAGCAGCAATGGTCCAACACATATCATCCCAATAACCGCAACCACCCCAATTTCAGCTATGCCAATCCAAATAGTGGATTATATGCACCCGGCCAGAGACCTACTGTTCCATACCAAGTGCAAAGAGAGCCCCCCCAACAACAGGCTCAACAACCAGAAGAACAAGAGATAAACGCTTTGTTGAGGAAACAGTTAGATAATCAAGATAAAATAGAGAGCAAGATTGTCTCCATGGAAGCCACAATGAAGAGCCATGAGACGCAGTTGGCCAGATAGCCAATCAAAATACTCGACTCCCACCTGGTATGCTGCCTTCTAACACAATTGAAAGTTTGTAATGTAGGTGTAAACAGGTATATAAATACTCTAGAAAAAGGGGGGGGGGTTGAATAGAGTATTCTAGCTTTTGCCAAAAAAAATAGTTTTTAAAACTTAAGTAGAGCAAGTTGTTGATATTTCAAAGCTTTGAAAATGATTTAATAAGCTTGAAGATATAAAAACAAAGTATAGAGGGGTCCAAAGCTTTGAGACTTGGAAAGATCCAAAGCTTTGAAACTTCCAATACAAACTAAAAGTAAATACAGCAAAAGTAAATAGCAGATACACAAAGATTTTACAGAGTTCAGTTACAATTGGACCTAGTCTCTGCCTGAGGGATCTAATCCCTCCAGCATTCAAACAAAACTTCTTATTAATCACCCATATTTAACCCTATATCTCAAGCCTAAGTGAGCTACCTTACACTTATACATCTTGTGGTTCCCAACCTATCTAGTTATAGGCAACAAACTGTTGAAACAATAAGAACCTCTTGTTTTCACTTGAATAACTAAACTACTAAGTTTAGTGAGGTTTCATAAATGAAGAAAGAATGATAAAATTACGTACAAGAAGAAGAAATCAGAATAGATAAGCTGTTTAAGCCTGGAAGAGTTCTTCTGAAATTGAATGATCTTCAGTCTGCTAGAGAGTTGAATTCCTGAATGATTTGAAGAGCTGTATTAACTTCATCTTCCCAGTATGTGTCTCTCTCCAAATCTCTTTCTATCTTTATAACTCTCTACAATTCAAATTTAAATTGTTGATCTAAGTCTGCAACTAACTTGAGAGAATTCAGGAACATAATTCCTAAAATATCTCCTTTCTGATAAGCTCCAATCAACATCTATATTTGAATGAATGGCTGACTTGTTTTATGGACGTTGGAGCACCTAACAAACCTGCATATACGCAGAAAACAAGATTAAACAAATAACAAGACAATCTAGCAACACAATCTGTTTAAACAACAGCAACCAGTTCTTGAGCAAACTAAGCTGGATTTGTCTTCTGACAGTTCTGAGTTAACATATATTCAATCTCATGAATATATAGAACACACAATATTAGACAATAGTCAGCTTATATCAAGTTCTGAGTCTCACAGAATCCACCTGCATACATGAAGACAACTAAATGATCTTATCAATAAAGGGTAACCATAATATCTCAAAGTTTTGAAGCTTTGCCTGCTAATTCACCAAAATGAACATTGGATTTTTAATCCAACTTAGTCCCGCAATAATCAACTAAGAACATAGATTACTAAATTCCTTCATATAATTATTCCATATCATAACCTAAACCTGCAAAAAAACAGTTAAATAATTCAACATATAGGAACTGCTACAGTAACTCAAATCTTTGAAGCTTTGGTACTTAGCAAATTCTTTTGCTTGTGTTTCTGGCTTTCATCATCAAGGAGCTAAGCTCTCTGCCTGTATATTCACAATATAATGTCCATGAGCTTCAGACTTGTCAATCTCCCCCTTGATGAATGACAAAACACATTATTTGAGCACTGATGTCCTGCAACTTACAATCAGAAGTAAAAATAACAGACTAATTGAATAACACAAAATCAAATACCACCGAATTGCATAGATAACATCCTACAAAATTCAGAAATTATTACAAACCATGAATCCAGATACTAAACACCCTCATAACATAGAAACTACTAAAACATAAACAAACTAAAACACATAACAAATAATCTTCTCCCCTTTTTTGACTTTCATAAAAAGAGTAGAAGAAATGTTGGATCTGTTCAGAATGTTTTCAAGAAAATAAGAAAAATAGAAAGAACCTCAGGACTGATAAGATTAGAAAGAATAGAGAGAATGAGTTCAAGGCTTTGAAGATGCTGAGGACTTTGCTTTTCCCTTGCCTTTGCCCTGAGTCTCCTCTTGCTCTTCTTCTGAAACTTCTACATCTTCAGCATGTTCCTCAGCCTGCTGTCTTGGTTCTTCATCTTCCACAGATTCAGCTCCCATCTTCTCCACAACCTCATCAACCAATTTGTCTAGATATGCAGCTTCCTTTTCTTCTTTCTTTGCAGCAGTTTCCTCATCATCTGCCTCATCTTCAGATTTTTCAAAGAGATACTTTGATGTCAGAACAACAGGAATACCTTTCTTCTTCATCTGTTTCTTGAGAGCTTCTCCCAGAACTTCCTCTGAATCAATGCTGGTATCTCTGCTTTCTGAAGAAGGCACTTTCTCCAGATCCAAACCTTTGATGATGCAGTCAAGTTTTTTGAGCACCAAACCTTTGAACTTAGTAATGTCATTGGAAAATTCAAACATACCTTGATGAATTCCTTTTACTTCAGTTCCTTAGCATTCAACTTTGAATAAAACTTCCACTTTCCTTTAGCAGTATAAACAATCCCAATCCTTTGAAGAGATGCTTCATCAACTACCCAAAGAAACTCCAAAATGTTTGAAAAACAATGGTAAAACATTAGCATAGGGTAGGGAGTGGTTCCTAGTCCTAGTCCCACAATAGACCATGTGTTCCATCACCAAAGTACCTTTACATATCAAATACATTAAAATCAGCACCTTGTCTGTTACCAACTCTTTGGAATATTCTCTGGAGACAACACACCTCATAATGATTGAGAAGCGGATTTTGGCTTCACATTTAAACACAGAATGTGTTAAATGCTTGGGTTCAGAAGTGGTTCCGTCCAAGAAAAACATGGATTTGACTTTCTCTATAATTTATTTCCTATCAGGATGATCACCGACCTTATACTTCCTAGGTACCCCCAAAACTTTGGAGAACACCTTGTGATCTAACCTAATGTCTACACCAGCCACTCTTGAAGTGAGGATGTATCTATCACTATCATCAAGTCCTTGAACCAGATTCAAATAGAACAGTCTGGTTAACCTAGGATAAGCTTCAGAAGGTGGGTTCAACAGACTTCCAACATATGAGTTTCTCAAACTCTTAATGCAATCTAAGTCTAAAATCTCTAATAACTCAGTACCGATCATACTACAAAAAGAAACCTTATATGATGCATACCTATCCATCCATACAGTCTTAACCTCATAATTAAAAAACCAAGACTCAGGCAAGAGGTTCTTACCGAAATTTGTGGCTTTCTTGGTTTTCGCTGCACTGTGCTTAACCATCTTTTTCTCACGATTTGCTTCACCCTTATTTTCTGGAGTTGCTTCTGCTTTCTTGTCATCACCCTTTTCTCTTTTTAGGACGGTAAACTCTTCTTTTCCTTCTCAGCAGTCACCTCTTTATTTTTCTTACTTGACCCTTTCTCCTGATCCTTGTTCCCCTTTTCTTTCACCACTTCCTCTGTAGGAGATTCAGAATCTGACCCAGTCCTTGCTTCTTCCTGAACTTCCTTACCCTTCTTGATCTTCTTTGAGGGAGGATATGTCTCATGAACACTATCTGTGTCTTCAGAGTCTGGTCCATGGATGGTAATCTTCTTGTTAGCCTTTCTCTTCACCCTCTTGTTGGAGGTCTGACCTAGCTGCTTGATCCTCTCTGATTTTTGCTCCATTTGGGTTAGGTTTTGAGAGAGTTTGAGATAATGGGGAGAGAGATAGAGATAGAGATGAAGAAATAGAAGTAGAGTGTGAGAGAAAATTAGTCATGAAGCCAGCTTAAGTAGGTAGAAGAGTTTGATTTAAAAGAGGAGATTTGCGTGCAAAAAGATTTCATAAGATTTTCAAAGATATTTGTAGATATTTTGATCAAATATCTGAACATTTGAAAAGATTATGTAATTATCTAAAAAGATATTACAAAATTTTTCAAGATCCAATTTTGTAAAGATAATGCAAATCCACTCATCAAAGCAGTGTAACAGTGGATCAAAGCTTTGAGACGTTTCTGACTAACATAGAAACTTCAAAGATTTGAGCCATACATTCAAGGCTTAAGAAAGTATAATCTCAAGGATTTGAAATCACACAGATAATACACATAGTAACTAATTACTTCCCCTAAACCAATGCATCCTTGTTTAAGATACCCAACTCAAGCCTTAGGGATGGAAACCTCTCATCTGGCATTGGTTTAGTGAAAATATCAGCTATTTTCTTAAAAGTATAAATGAAAGATAGAATAATATCCCCTTTTTCAGTATGATCTCTAAGAAAGTGATGTCTCACATCTATATGTTTTGTCCTTGAATGCTGGACCGGATTCTTAGAAATAGAAATAGCACTTGTATTGTCACAGTTGATAGGCACATTTCTGAAATCATATCCAAGGTCTCTTAGTTGTTGTGCAATCCATAAAACTTGTGAACAACAAGCTCTAGCTGCAATGTATTCTGCTTCTGCTGTTGATAGAGCTACTGAATTTTGCTTCTTTTAATGTCAACTTATCAATGAAGATCCAAGAAATTGACAGCATCCAGAAGTACTCTTTCTGTTTTCTTTGTATCCTACAAAGTCTGCATCTGAATATCCACTCAACATAAAGTTATTTCTTCTTGGATACCAAAGCCCCAAGTCTTTGGTTCTATTCAAATATCTAAAAATCCTTTTCACAACAATCAAATGAATTTCCTTAGGATCATCTTGAAATCTAGCACACATGCATACACTAAACATAGTATCTGGTCTACTAGCAGTTTGATACAGAAGTGAACCAATCATACCTCTGTACTCTTTCTGATTTACAATCTTACCAGTTGTGTCCTTGTCTAGAGACAGTGATGAACTGATAGAGGTCTTCACTACCTTGGACTGTGACATGTTGTACTTTTTCAACAAGTCCATGGTGTACTTTTCTTCATGCACAAAAAATTCCTTTCTTCATTTGATGTACATGAAGTCCAAGAAAGAAATTCAGTTCTCCCATCAAGCTCATTTCAAATTCAATGCACATTAGACTTGAAAACTCTTTTGAAAGAGCATCATTAGTAGCACCAAATAGAATATCATCTACATATATCTGAACAACTAACATATCTTTTTCCTGTATTTGATAAAAAGAGTTTTATCAACCAGCCCTCTCTTGAAACCATTTTCATACAAAAACTTAGAGAGTCTGTCATACCAGGCTCTTGGAGCTTGCTTAAGTGCATATAACGATTTTTCCAGTTTGTAAACATAATCAGGAAAGGTGTTATTTTCAAAACCTGGTGGTTGAGCAACATATACTTCTTCTTGTACATATCCATTCAGGAAAGCAAATTTGACATCCATTTGAAAAAGTTTTATGTGATAATTTGATGCAAATGCAAGAAGTATTCTGATAGCCTCTAACCTTGCAACAGGGGCAAATGTTTCCTCATATTCAATACCTTCCTCTTTATTGTATCCCTGTGCAACCAGTCTTGCTTGTTTCTCACAACCTTACCTTTTTCATCAAGCTTATTTCTGAACACCCATCTTGTTCCAATCACTGATTGATCCTTGGATCTAGGAACCAAATCCATACCTTGTTCCTTTCAAACTCATTCAGCTCATTTTGCATTTCAATGATCCAATCTGCATCTTCTAGTGCTTCTTTTGCATTTTTGGGCTCAATGAGTGGTACAAAGCACTGAATGCACATAGGTTTCTCAATTGACCTCTTGTCTGGGTTCTAGTAGTTGGATTTGAAATAATATTCTCTACAGGATGATCTGATAGATATTTGAACTTCATTCTGGGTGTCCAAGTGTATGGACCTTCAAGGCTTTGAGATTTTGGCTCAGCAGGGGGTTCAAGGCCTTGAGATTCTTATGAAAGTTTTTGATGCTTAGTTTTGCTCTTGCTGGCTTTCTCAAGGTCTTCATCAGGCTCATATTTATTCAAACTAAGATCTGCAAAACATTCACTCAGAGAATCATCCGTACTTTCATCAAAAATAACATGAATACTCTCCTCTACAATCTTAGATCTCTTATTATAAACCATGTAAGTATTGCTAGTTTGAGAATAACCAAGAAACACTCCTTCATCACTTCTAGCATCAAACTTACCAAGATTATCTTTGCCATTTTTATGCACAAAACAGGTACAACCAAAAGGCTTAAAGTAAGCAACACCAGGTTTTTTGCCTTTAAACAGTTCATAAGGGGTTTTCTTCAAAATTGGCCTGATCAAACATCTATTGAGCACATAGTTGGCAGTATTAACAGCTTCTTCCCACAGAGATTTTGGCAAATTACTTCCAAGTAGCATGGTTCTAGACATGTCTTCAAGTTTCATATTGTTCCTCTCAACTACTCCATTCTGCTGAGGAGTTCTAGGTGCAAAAAAGTTGTGAGAGATTCCATGCTTTGCACAAAATAAATCAAAATCAAGTTGATAAAATTCCCTACCATGATCACTCCTAATAGATGCAACAGGTAAATTTTTCAAAGTTTGAAGTTCTTTGCAAATTTTAGAAAATTCAGATAATGCTTCAGACTTTTGTCTAATAAACATAACCCACGTATATCTAGAGTAATCATCAACCACAAAAAGCATATATCTCTTACCTCTAGGTATTTGAACCCTCATAGGACCACACAAGTCCATATGCATCAATTCTAAGTGTCTGGAGGTACTTAAAAGTTCTTTGGCTTGAATGAGCTTCTGGTTTGTTTACCTTGAGTACATGCCTTGCAAAATTCATCATCTTTGAATTTTTGGATTGGTAATCCCCTTACCAGATCTTTTGAGATGATCTTATTCAAATAATTCATGCTTATATGACCAAGCTTTAGGTGCCACAGCTTTGAATCATCCTTCAAAGCTTTGAGACACTTCAGACTATCACCTGCAACTTTGTCAGTACATAGTGCATTAACATTATGTGACCTAGGAGTATTGAGCATGCAATTTCTTGATTTTTCATCATGCACCACACATTTATCCTTGTCAAAAACTACCTTATTGGCTTTGTCACAAAGCTGGGAAATACTCAATAAATTATACTTAAGACCATCAACTAAATAAACATCAGAAATTGAATATGTAGAATTGTTACTGATACTTCCTATACCAATTATGTTGCACTTTTATTTGTCACAAAGTGTGATTGTTCCCTCTGATTTCTCTTTGAGCTCTGAGAATAAAGATTTCTTCCCACTCATATGCCTGGAACATCCACTATCCAAAATCCATTTCCGATCTTTCAAAGCTTTGGTGACAACCTGCAAAATTCAATCAATTCCTTAACATGCTATTAGACCAAGTGTAGAATTTGGATTCATACTCAGAGTCAACCATGTTAGGTGGTCTAACTCCTTCTGGAACACAAATGTGTTTCACTTGTCCCTTAAGCTGATAAGGATCGGTGTTCCTCATTATGTGAGGTTCAGTCCTTCTAAAGGGGCAAGTTAATTTTACATGTCCAATTTTACAGTAGTAATGACACTTTGGGGAATGTCTACTTCCTTCTTTTACAAAAGTGGTTTGGCTTTTTCTTGTAAAATTTGGATTATATCCAATTCCACTCTTGTATACAAAATGCATACTTCTTCCAAGCATAAGACTTAGCTTCTGTTCTGAGCCAGCAAAAGTTGAAAGAATTTTCTTGGATTCTTGAAGCTTACTAGTCATTGAAGTAATTTTTTGTTCTAAATCATCAAAATGATTTTTTAGATCAACAAACTTGTCAGTTAAAATAGTGTTTTGATCAACTAATTCTTTGATTTCAAAGCTTTGAATCTACTGTCCAAGGCTTTGAAGTCACTATAAATTTTTAACTTAGTAGCTTCAAGACATTCGTTCTGAAAAACCATATCTAAATTTTCTTTTGCCTGCTCATGAACCTTCATTTTCGAAGAATAAATCTCATTCCTGTAACTCTCCTCATTTAAAAACATACTTTTGAGAATTTCAGGCAACACATCAGAAGGACTAGATTGAGATTTTTTTACCATGTCTTCAATAGGCTTCTCAGTAGAATGGTCCTCTCAATGTCCAGCCATTAAACAGATATTGGCTTGTTCCTCATCAGAGTCTGAATCTGAAGAATCTGAATCACTCCATGAGGCTACCATTGCCTTCTTCACTCTGTTGTCATTTTCCTTCTTTTGAAAATTGTCTGTTCTTCTTCTTTTGAAGGCAATCTCTTACCAGGTGATATGCATATCCACATTCATAGCAATTCATAACCTTAGGTTTATATGAATGTGAAGAAGACTTACCTTTCTGATCCTTGCTGGTTGAGGACCTGAACTTCTCTTTGTTGTAATCCTTGTTCCCAGAGTTTCTCTTTTTCTTCAGAATTCTGGCCAAGGCTTTGGAAATGAAGGCTAATGCCACCTCATCATCATCATCTTCTGGTTCAAGGCTTTGGGATTTTTCATTGTATTTTGCCTTGAGTGCAAGATTCTTGATGTTGTCACTCAGTTCACCATTAACCTCCTTCATAGAGATCTCATGAGTGAGTAACTTTCCTTGCACATCATCAAGTTCCAGAATGCTTAAATCCTGAGCTTCTTCTGTGAATCTTCCTGACTTTTTTTTTTTTAATTTGAGAATACTTTTCCCAATGACTTCAAGTTATTCACAATAACATATCTTTGATGGATTCATCATAATTCATCTTAAACGGTTCATAGTGTCTCAAAAGGATATTGATCTTTGTCTGATTGAATTGGCTAGTTCCTTTATAGGTAACGGTCAGCTTATCCCAGATCTTCTTTGCATTTTTGCAGTTGGATGTCCTGTTGAACTCATCTGCACTAAGAGCAAAATATAATAAGTTCAAAGCTTTGTAATTTTTTGATACCTTTTTTCAGTTCAGTAACTGAGAGATCTTCATTAGGTTTGACAGTACTAATTCCATTGACAGTGGTATAGAACATGTTTGGCCCATTCACAATAATAGACAGACATTTTCATCAATGTCTTCCAATGCACAAAATTTTCACCACAGAACAGTGGAGGTCTATTGGCTGCCCTTTCTTGTGAGAATATTCCTTCACATACAAAACTCATTATCATATGATGGTTAGATCTTTAAACTGTGACTCAAAGCTCTGATACCAATTGAGTGTGTGTAAGGTAGGTGTAAACAGGTATATAAATACTCTAGAAGGGGGGGGGGGTTGAATAGATTATACTAGCTTTTACCAAAATAATAGTTTTTGAAACTTAAGTAGAGAAAGCTGTTGATATTTCACAGCTTTGAAACGGATTTTAGAAGCTTGAAGATATAAGAGCAAATTATAGTGGCTCCAAAGCTTTGAGACCTGGAAAGCTCCAAAGCTCATAAACTTCCAATACAAATTGAAAGTAAATACAGCAGAAGTAAATAGCAGATACACAGAGATTTTACAAAGTTCAGTCACAAGTGGACCTAGTCTCTGCCTGAGGGATCTAATCCCTCCAGGATTCAAACACAACTTATTATTAATCACCCAAATTTAGCCCTAGATCTCAAGCCTAAGTGAGCTACCTTACACTTATACAGCTTGTGGTTCCCAACCTATCTAGTTACAGGCTACAACCTGTTGAAACAATAAGAACCTCTTATTTTTCACTTGAACAACCAAACTACTAAGTTTAGTGAGGTTTTGGAAATGAAGAAAGAATGATACAATTAAGTACAAGAAGAATAATTCAGAATAGATAAGTTGTTTAAGCGTGAAAGAGTTATTCTGAAATTGAATGATCTTCAGTCTGCTGGAGAGTTGAATTCCTGAATGATTTAAAGAGCTGTATAAATTGATCTTCCCAGTATGTTGCTCTCTCCAAAATCACGATCTTTGTCTATCTTTCTAACTCTCTGCAATTCAAATTTAAATTGATGATCTCAGTCTGCAACTAACTTGAGAGAATTCAGGAACATAATTCCTAAAATCTCTCATTTCTGATATGCTCCAATCAACAGGTATATTTGAATGAATTTCTGACTTGTTTTATGGATGTTGGAGCACTAACAAACCTACATATACTCAGCAAACAAGATAATACAAATAACAATACAATCTAGCAACAAGATCTGTTTAAACAACAACAACCAGTTCTTGCGTAAACTAGGCTAGATTTGTCTGCTGACAGTTCTGAGTTAACAAATATATTCAATCTCATGAATATATCAAGTAACTAATATAGAACACACAATATTAGACAATAATCAGATTATATAAATTTCTGAGTCTCACAGAATCCACCTGCATACAGGAAGATAACTAAATGATCTTAGCAGTAAAGGGTAACCAGAATATCTGAAAGCTTTGAAGCTTTGCCTGCTAATTCACCACGATGAACATTGTATTTTTAATCCAACTTAGTCCTGCAATAATCAACTTAGAACATAGATTACTAAAAGCCTTCATATAATTATTCCATATCATAACCAAAACCTGCACAAAAACAGTTAGATAATTCAACATATAGGAACTGCTACAGTAACTCAAAACTTTGAAGCTTTGGTACTTAGAAAATTATTTTGCTTGTGTTTCTAGCTTTCATCATCAAGAATCTAAGCTCTCTGCCTGTATATTCACAATATAATGTCCATGAGCTTCATACTTATCAACAATTACTCCACTTGAGCTGTTGAAGGCTAGTACTATGCGCAGTGGGGCCACCACTAAGGATCCTCCCTATACTACCCACGCGCGAGCTGAGGCAACTAAGGCTATTGAAAAGGCCTTGGATGAGATTCTCGTGCCCGCTGTGAGTCCCCAATCAAAGGATATGGTGAGGAATTCAGATGAGAAACAGAAGCCAAAAGAAGAATATAGTGTGCGTGTGCCGTACCCGCAAAGATTGAAGAGTCAAGAGGATGCCCAGCATTTCAAGAAGTTTGTGGATATCTTCAATAAGTTGCATAATAGTATTCCTTTCGCGGAGGCCATTTCAAAAATGCCCAAGTATGCAAAATTTCTCAAGGACCTCCTTTCCGATAGGAGGCTCATGGATGATTTTGAGACTGTGACCCTGAATGAGGAGTGTAGTGCCGTAGTAAAAAAGGCGTTGCCAAATAAGATGATTCAGGTGGTTTCATCATTCCTGTGACATTGGGGGATGCTTTTCATGGGAATGCATTATTTGATCTTGGCGCAAGCATTAATTTGATGCCCACATTTGTTTTCGAGCAACTTGTCAAAACAAGAATGTGCTTGTAGATGGAAGACCGCACTATCAAACGACCAAGGAGTGTCTCGGAAGATGTACTAGTGAGAGTTGAGGGACTAATCTTCCCGGGTGATTTTGTGATCCTAGACATGGAGGCGGATGAAGATCTTCCCCTTATCCTGGGCCGTCCATTCCTAGCCACGGGGAGAACTATCATTGATGTAGCAAATGGAGAGTTAACGATGGGGATCAATGATGAAAAGGTGGCCTTCAACGTCTTTGAAGCTATGAAGTTTCCCGCGTATGCGGTGAGTGAGAAGTGTTTTGGTAAGGAGGTATACACACCGGATGAGGAAGAAGACATATTATTAGAGCGGCTATATGAGGAACTTTCTCCACTTGACTCTAGCGAAAAAGAGCAAGCTATGGAAACTCATTGGCGCAATCCCCTACCACTCTTTGATGAGAAGAAGGAAAATTCTTACTCCTTCTCTTATTACTGCTGTTGTTTTAGAATTGAAGCCTTTACCTGTCCATTTAAAATATTTATACTTGGGATCTAATGAGACTTTGCTTGTGATTGTGTCTACGTGTTCGGACAGGGAACATGAGGAACAGCTACTCAAGGTATTGCAGAAAATAAAGGCAGCTATGGGATGGACCATAGCGGATATCAAGGGATCAGCCCCCATAGTTTGCCAGCACAAAATTCGGGTCATGGAAGATAAGAAGTCGATAGTTCAATTTCAACGCCACCTCAATCCTCATATGCAGGGTGGTGAAGAAAGAGGTGCTTAAATGGTTGGAGGCGGACAGCATTTATTTAGATTTCCGACATCACATGGACTAGCCCGGTGAAATGTGTTCCTAAGAAGGGAGGTATTACTGTGGTGGAATGGGACAAAGGTGATCAAATTGCTACACGTACCGTTACTGGGTGGAGAGTTTGCATGGATTACCGCAAACTCAATGATGCCACTTTGAAGGATCATTTTCCCCTCCCATTTGTTGATCAGATGCTTGATAGGCTGGCACATCACTCACACTACTTATTTTTGGATGGGTACTCCGGGTACAACCAAATTTCCATTGAGCCAGTGGATCAGGAGAAGACGACATTCACATGTCCCTATGGGACTTTCGGTTTTAGACGCATGCCTTTTGGGTTATGCAACGCACCTGCTACGTTTCAGAGGTGTATGATGTCGATCTTCTCAGATATGATGGAGAAGAATTTTGAGGTCTTCATGGATGATTTTTCTCTCTATGGTGATGGGTTCAAAGACTGTCTACAGCAACTAGCTCGGGTTCTTGACAGATGCATTGACACCAACATAGTGATCAACTGGGAGAAGTGTCATATCATGGTGACCGAGGGGATAATTTTGGGGCACAAGATTTCAAGCAAGGTTTTAGAGGTGGACCGGGTAAAAATTGAGGTGATTGAGAAGCTTCCATACCCTACGTCTGTCAAAGGGGTACGGATTTTCTTGGGACATGCAGGGTTTTACCGGCGATTTATCAAGGATTTATCGAAGATTACAAAGCCTCTATCTGGTTTGCTTGAGAAAGATGCAGTCTCTGATTTTGATGCAACGTGCAAGTCAGCTTTTGATGTGATCAAGGAGAAGTTGATCAGCGCGCACGTCATCGCCACTCCAGACTGGACTTTGTCGTTTGAGCTCATGTATGATTCTAGTGATTATGCGGTGGGAGCAGTTCTCGGAGAGCGGAAAGATGAGGTAGCTCATTTCATTTACTACGCCATTCGAACTCTTAACAACGCACAGGTTAACTATGCTACCAAAGAGAAAGAGATGTTGGCTATCATCTTTGCATTGGACAAGTTTTGTCCATATCTTGTTGGTTCTCGGGTAACGATTTTCACATACCATGCACCCCTCAAGTACCTTCTCACCAAGAAGGACACCAAGACAAGATTGATCCGGTGGGTTCTGTTGATGCGAGAGTTTTACGTGGTAATAAAAGATAAGAAAGGGGTAGAGAATGTTGTTGCAGACCATTTGTCACGGCTGGAGAATGAAAAGCAGGAAGATTTGGAGAATGAAAAGCAGGAAGATTTGCCTATCAGAGAGGACTTTCCGGATGAGCAGCTTATGGTAGTGGTAGCAGCTGTGCCTTGGTTCGCTGACTTAGCAAATTTCAAGACGCTCAATATTGTTCCCAAGGATATGACTTACCACCAGAGGAAGAAATTCTTTTCAGATGTGCGGCAATATTTCTGGTATAATCCTTATATGTTCAAGCTGGGAGCGGATAATGTATTGCGGAGGTGTGTAGCAGAGCCAGACACATTGGAGATTCTCAGACACTGCCACGAGTTGAAATGTGGAGGTCACTTCGGCAAATCACGCACAGTGGCGAAAGTACTTCAGAGTGGTTTCTTTTGGCCTACATTGCATAAGGACGCTCATCTATTTGTGCAGCAGTGTGACCGGTGTCAGCGAACAGGCAATATTTCCAACTGAAATGAGATGCCTCAAAATTTCATGTTGGAGGTAGAGCCATTTGACGTTTGGGGCATTGATTTCATGGGGCCATTACCCTTTTCATTTGGTAATCTCTATATTCTTTTGGCTGTTGATTATGTGACCAAGTGGGTAGAGGCGATAGCTTTTCCCAAGAATGATGGAGCTACGGCAGAGAGATTTGTACGCAAGAATATTTTTACGCGGTTTGGGACGCTCAGGGCCATTATTAGTGATGACGGATCACATTTCGTGAATAAAGACTTTGCCAATATTTTGAGCAAATATGGGGTGAAGACACACAAGATATCATTGGCATACCACCCACTGTCGAATGGACAAGCTGAAGTGTCTAACCGAGAGATCAAGGGGATTCTAGAGAAGACAGTCCATTGAGGGCGCAAATATTGGTCCCTACACTTAGATGACAGTTTATGGGCATACAGGACTGCGTACAAGACCCCCTTGGGCATGTCGCCTTACCAGCTTGTATTTGGGAAGTCATGTCATCTCCCGGTGGAACTTGAACACAAGGCGTATTGGGCGTTTAAGAATATCAACTTGGACGCTAAGCTCTCAGGTGAGCAAAGGAAACAGGCATTACTAGAGCTTGAGGAATTTCGGTTGATGGCTTATGAGAGTGCAAAGATCTATAAAGAGCGGACAAAGCATTGGCACATCATACCGGGAGAGTTCAAGGTGGGACAAAAGGTTTGATTTTTAATGCACGATTAAAACTGTTTCCAGGAAAGTTGAAGTCGAGATTGATTGGTCCTTTCACAATTACCGAGGTTTACCCATGGGGATCGCTTGAGGTAGAAGCTGAGAATGGGGACCGATTCAAGGCGAATGGACAGGGAGCAAAACCGTACGTGGACGGCAATTTCATTCGGGTTATTGAGCACCTCAAAACAATTCCCGCTATTTGATCTCACTTGAGGTAACTGGGTCGGGCCGTCGACCTTAAATTACAAGCGCTTTTTGGGAGGCAACCCAACCTATTTATTGTAGTAGTGTAAGTTTAAATACTGTCTTCTGTATTTATTATGTTCGATTTGTTTGAGAGGTGCGAGAGAGTGGGACTAATAATCCAATGAGTGTGTTCAGGAATTCTAGGTGGAAGGCCTACTCCGGATCCCCCTTCTTAATGCGCGAGTGAATAATTGCATGAAAAATCGAGAAACAGCAGACCAAAACGCGTATCCGGGATGAAGAAATTAAGGATTGAATCCATTCCTACACACAATCAGCACACGGACCTGGAGAAGAATGGGTATCCGGACTCCCCGTCTTGATATACGCGAAGATTACATTGAAGGACAAAGAAAGCTACCACAATAGCACGGATTACGAGGTGAATTTTTGGAAAATAGACTGAAAGTGTAATTGAAGAGCTCCATTGAGTGGGGGTGATTGAGAGCTTTCCGTAGACAGATCGGTCGCGCATATCGGAGTCTGGATGAGAAAGTTACGCCAAAAAGGATGCTCAAGAGAGTAAAACGCGGCCAAAAACATCCGGAAATGCAAAACGTGCCCTGGAATGAGTAAAATTGAGGAACAAAATATTCCCCGGACTTTGGGAATTTTTTTATGGTAAAAAATGAGTCTCGAGGATGCGGAGGGCCTTAGGAAAGCAAGAGCACGATCGACGAAGCGAAAAAAGGCCAAAAAGGATGTTTTTGGGTGGATCAGACATGTCTTCTTATGAAGAGAATTTTCTTCCTACGAAAACCCCAAACTTAGAAAAAAATTTGGAGCTGAAAATTGTCTTCCCATAACAGCTTTCAGTACTTGTCTGGGAAGACCTTCGTACGAAGACTGATTCTCTTTGCACGAGGAGTCTTCGTACGGTTTTTTTTAGAACATCTGAAGCTACCCGTACCATCTTCTCCATTGTTCAAGCATTCACCTTATTCTTCCTCCATATCCGAAATCACCTCTCTCTCTCTCTCTCTCTCTCTCTCTCTCTCCCAACTCACATTTCAACCAAATCTCACAACTCAAGGGATTTGTGCACGATTCAAAGGGGTTCAAGGACTGGTGAAGGGTTTTGATTGATATTGAAGCAAGAGAGAGAAAACAGTGGGTGAAGAACTAGGGTTCTTCAACCTAGATCAAAAAATTGAGCAACTTGGAGGGTGATTCGGATTTCGGAGAAGAAGAGACTTACGACGAGGACTTCACAAGGAGCACGGTGCACCACTCAATTAAAAATAAAATCATCGAAAAGTTTTCGGCGACCCGAGACGGTCCTTCTTGCCGGGGTTTCGGCAAATAGTGCCCGTAAGACTTGCTCCGGGCACGTAGGTACATCCTAAAGTCTCTCTTTACGAGTACTAGGCACAAGTTTTCATTAGTTGGAAAATTATTGTTTTTCAATTTTTATCGAGCAACATGCGAGGAATTGCGACGCGTCTTGCCTAATTGCTTGTTTAGGTGCTTACGTGCTTAATTTCAGTTACACAACTTGCCACCGTGCACTTGTAGTTGCGTTTTTATTCGTACTTTGAGCATTTAAATGGCGGGTGGTGGAAAGAAATGTGAAACTGGTGAGCGGTCGTCACAAGAGGCATCCGGCTCGGGTGTTCCTCCTTTGGAAATTCCGCCATCGCCCCAGTACCCCATATTGACTAACCCTCTACCTTATAACCCGGGAGTTGTAGGTAGAAGGACATCTAAGGTGAATCTTAAAGAGCTTAGCGTGGGCCCCACGATATATGATAGTTAACATTTTGTGACGTATGAGGCCCACCTCGACTCTATTCATGACACCTACTTGAAAAAGCTAGGGAAACCTGAGAGGGAATTTCCATTGCATCCGGACATACTTCTGGCCATCAAAAATATTTTTGATCGTGAGAAATTGACCAATTGGTTTAAACTGGTAGGGAAGTCGAGCTCACACATAGGGCGAGTGTTTTGTCTCAATTTAAGATATGCAAAAGATGGAGAGAGCCAAGACTCGCGTCTTGTTTATTGCAGAGGCACGTGGATAGTCTTCACGCCAGATACTATCCGCATGGCCCTTGTATTTCCACAACTGCGAGACGCTTGTGCATATCGTACCACTGTGCGGAGCGAGGGTATATGGTATAGGGTGAACGCTTTCTGTTTTGCCAAAGGAGTAGACCCGTGGGATAAGGTGAACCTTGGATTATTTGCTAGCCTTATGACCTAGGGAGACGATTCTGGGCATTCATCATACATCATTCAGAATCACCTCTTTAGTGCGTCACGAGGGAGTTTTAGTTGAGGGAGTTTGATGAGGGAGTGCTTCATGATACATTCTTGTGAGTCTTACACATCGCTTGTGCTTCATATTATACTTACTAGGGGATGCGAGGTTGAGTGAGTAGACTTGCGCACTTCGGTGTGGCGTTGTTCCATTTCATTACACCATGGAGACTGTTGTGGAGAGCCGTGAGTGTGTAACTTCCAATCTGCACGAAACTGAACTTAATTGGTGGATCGTGCTAGGTATCGGATTCCATTCATCTTGGTGTTGGAGGTTTGGTTGGATTAGGCACGAGACAGGCATCCTATTGACTATTTGAGAGGGGACATGATTACATTCGAGTGTAGGGTTGTCGACTGTTGACTACAGACATCGAGATTGAGCTTGTGACAACTCCATCCCCACACATGTGCTTTGATTTGTATGCGGCTTGTTTGGTGGCACCATGTACGTCATAGAGTTAGGGGAAGATGAATTTTATATGTGATACTCATTCATTGGATTATATGCTTTCTTCCCCTGACATATTTGATTGGCTACTCTTTGAAGACCACTCGTACATTTGAAAGGATTATGTTTATTGTGAAGTTATATTTGAAAAAAAAAGAGAGAGAAAAGAAGGAGATATGAATTAAAGGAATGGAATTGGAGCTTGACGGAAATTGAGTGGTGGAAGCGACTATTTCATTGAAGAAAATTTACATTTCATGCACAACTCAAGACGGTGGCCACGGCGATCGTAATTGTACCGGGGTTTGAGGGAATCGAGGCCCGACGATGGTCAGTTTCGGCTTCGGTTTCTATCATCGTTGTGAGGGTGCGTGAGATGTGGGTTTTATTGTGAGAATGTGACGCTTTAGGACTTGGTTCATCGTAATTATCCTTATGTCCCTAAGCCTCATCATTCTAACCCGTTAGTGGAATAGGAGCCCGGACCTGAACGTGACTTAGCCTAGCATAGCTTCTTATTTTTTTGGCACACACGAAGAGGTAGAGTATTCTTGTACATAGTAAGGCTAACGTTCTCTATACTAGCTAGGGGAGATTCTCTTTGTTGAATTTAGTTTCAACTCATGCCTTGTCCCTAGATTTCTCATCGCTTCATGATAACTGGTTTATGCTAATGGAGATTGCCCGATCTCGCAAAAGAAAAGAAAAAAATTGTTATTTCAATACTTGCATTGTGAATATTGCATTTCACCCCAACAAATCCTTCACAACGAAGTGGATTTGAAATGACTAATTAACACACATCATTTCAAATGACTATTCAAACATCTTATTGTTCTTTCGCTACCTAACCCCCCAAACTAAGTTCAATCATGTGAAATACAATCCTTGCTTTGAACCCAAATCCAAATTCAAATTCAAATTCAAATCCTAAATCCAAACGCAACCCAAGACTATTTAATTTTTTTTACCATAACTACTGAAATGTTGTTCCTCATCAATTTTATACATAAGAAACATGTGAATTTTTGTGCTTGGAATCTCACATTCCATTTTAGCTGAAACTGGTAACGCCAAAAACGTAATCCCTGAGCAAAAGGCACAATCTTGATAGTAGTAAGAGAAAGGTTTCCGATTGTGGGCATGGTTTAAACATGTGGAAAATAGTAACTAAAAGCAATTCCCACTCCTTGTCTCTCATGGAAACTCATAATATGTGACGTAAAATCATATTTGAGGGGTGCATTAAATAAAAATGACTACGGTTGGGTTAATGGCATTTAAATAAGCAATAGACATAAAAGCTGGGCCCATTCCCAGCTTTGAAAATATCCAAAATATTGTTTTGAAGAGTCGCCTGGATCGTAAAATCATATGGGAATCTCGAATTCCACGAGCAGAATTGGGATTTTACATGGGATCCTATGAGTTTGGGAGTTTACCTGGTATTCAGATCGGCCATGCCTTGAAAGATCACAAAATCGTAGGATTTTAAGATACACATCGCGATTTTGACAAACGTGCACCCGCACTACTACCATTGGCATTTCTTTAGGTTGGAACAGAGTCTCTTGAGTATATTATAAGAAAGTAAACGATGAGTGACTTTTTTGGTCATATTCTTTTTCTTGCTCTGTTTCAGTTATCTCGCTGAAAATTAGAGACCTTCTATATTTGATAGGGTAAAATTCACATACACCCCCTCAGTTTAGGTGTATCTTCACTTGCACCCCTTCTTGTTCGGGAATCTTCACATACACCCCTTCTAGCAAACAGAATGTGATAGAGGACAATAATTTACGTAAAAATACTATGTTACCCTCAAAACTCCAAACCCTATCTCTTCCTTCCCGAAACCTGAATCAACACTTCCAAACTATCATCATCACCTTCTTCTTCTTCTCAAACACTAGCCGCCACCTACCAATACCCAATACCTCACCCGCATCGATCTCCATCACCGCCACCGTGTACGTTCACCGCTAACCAGCACCACCGATCTACTGCGGATGTGGCACCAAAGTCTGGTTGGTGCTAACAAGAGCTTCTTGATGTTGAGACTTGAATATTAAGCTCCGGTTAGGGTGTAATCGGAGGGTACTCTATCCACTGAAGTCTGTATCTCTATGGTTCGGATCCGGCTCTGGCTAGGGAGTAATCGGATCTCCGAATACCCAGTTGGATTGGGACTTGAAGAGCTTGAACTTTCGTCGATGGTTCGGTGGCGGTCGTCATAGAGCTTCAAATGGTGAAACCGTTCTTGAACGCTGTCTTCTCTTTCTAGCCCACATGTTCTTGATTCCCCGGAAACCGATTTCTGGTTCCGGTTCCGGCAAGCTTAGGAAATAGTTGAAGTTGAAGTTTACTTGCTCAACATAAGTGGTCTCTCAATCGATGATCTTACTGAACTTTGCCATTGCTGTGATTTCACAATCTCACTGAATGTGTGATTTCACTGTTGTAGTTTGAGTATTTTTTTAATGGATTAGTGAATCACTTATATTACTCAAAGTTTTTGGATTTCAACTTCTTCGTCTGAAAAACTGTACAATATGTTCTTCATTTGGTGTGTTTGTATTATTGCTTAGGAAACCCTTAGCTGAGATTTGAATACACAATTTTAGTGCTTTTTTTAGTCAAGTGACATTCACTAATAACTTCACAATTTGGGTTCTTAGTCTTTTTCTCAATTGCTGAGATCGTCTTGAATAGAAGCAAGTAAAAGCACTAATTAAATTTCAGATTTTGTTTGTTTTTTTTTCTGTCATTCTAAGTGTTGAAGAAAAACATGATGATACCTTGAAGGTATGGAAATTATTGAGGAAGATGATGAACAAGAACAAGAGGGAGAGAGCAATAGCGGGTAAAGTTGTCCAAAAAAAATTATGATTTAGTGTACCACATCCATTTACTAACGGATTTAACAGAGGGGTGCAAGTGACAAGTAGTTTTGGTCTCTGAGGGGGGTGTATGTGAAGATTTTCAAACAAGAAGGGGTGTAAGTGAAGATTCACCTAAATTGAGGGGGTGTAAGTTAATTTTACACAATTTGATAGGTTGGTATAAATAGGAGTTGATGTCGTGGCCTCTCTTTTTTTGAATTTTGTTTCTAATTTATTCCCCTTACTCAATTGGAAAAAAAAAATTAAAATACCTCAATCAGTAAAGGTTCAGTTTCTTGATCAATTCGTCTTCATTTATTACCCTCATTTTTCATGGCAACTGCCATCTTATTACTAATGCCCAATCATGAAGTGGACACATGGACATTAGATCATGAAACTACTACCAGTCCGTTTCTTCTCTTTCTCCTCCTGGGAGGAAGCACGGAAACTAAGAAAACACTACATTTTACTGTCTTGCCCCTTCTCATTTTTAGAATCCCTCTCCAGTCCCTCTCTCTCCCTCTCTACCTTGTTAAGAACAAAAAAACCTCCACCACCACAACCAGTCATCCACCAACAACACAACTGACAGATCTATGTGAAAAAATTACAGATCTGAATAAGAACATTGCAGATCCAAGTGAAAAAAAATACAAATCCAAGAAAAAGAAGTGACAGAGGGAGGAGGAGAAGAGAATAGGAGAAGAAGAGAAGAGGAAAAGAAGAAGAGCAGAGTGGCTGTGGAATCGCCGGAGAGAACAGATCCGGTCGCATCGCCGTCGTCATCTCATACGTGGGTCGCCGCCTCCTCCACCGTCGTCTCCGCCAGATCTGCATACATGGTTCGCCGCCTCCCCCACCGGCTTCCTCATCTTCCACCGGCGTCAATATCTTCGCCATCTTCTTCATCTCCTTCTCACGCTCTCTCTCTCTCTCTCTCTCTCTATCTGCTCCGACGGTGTCTGTAGTGGTGTCGGTGGTCAGTGGTGACGAATATGGAGTAGGTGGTGATGAAGATGGAGGAGGTGATGCGGTGATGGTGTTTGGCGATGAGAAGAAGAGAAGATAAGAGAGTTGAGAAAAAAATGGAGAAGAGAAAAAATATACAGAGACGTAGTGGGCAGCTGAGGGGGTTTGATCGGCTGAGATTTCAATTTTTCCACTCCTATTAATTTTATTGTAAAATATTAATGTGGGGTATTTTTCTGAGGGTACAGTGGGTATCTCGCAACCTTAAATAGGCCAAATAAGGAAAGGGGGAGAAAGAAAAGAAACGTACCAAAATAGAAAGGGGGAGAAAGAGAAGAAACGGAGTGGTATTACATTCCAGCATATCCATATTCTCATTGATGTTTATCCCACCGAATTCATCATAATTAAAATCTGTTATGACCTCTTATAATCTTTGGTCAACTCCAAATAAGAATTCGAAGGTATCGTGTATTCAAAATCAATCTCACTCTTGTCACCTAATATTGACCTTCCCAATTTGGATGTTCCAAAATAAATGCCCCCTTTGTTTAAACACAAATTTTTGATCCGGCAAATTTTTTGGCCTTTGATTTAGAAAACTGTGAAACAAATTATTTTTGTTTACGTGGATCCTAGTCTTCCCAATTTTACCCTAACTACGTAGGAAACCTTGAGTAATAAGACACAAAATAAAGAAAGAAATGCGTAAAATGAAAGAAATAAGAACAAACAGTTGATTTCACTGATTTGGTGGGTTTTGTACCCAAAAGGTTACATTAATTTGAAATGGACTACATTGGATTTAAGATGTAGAAGAAAGACATTGAGGTATGAAGGATAGAGAGAGAGGGATCTTGGGAGGTTTGGAACCCTTTACCAGTTAGACGCCATGGTCGTTCGTCGGACTTTGGCTCTGGTGTCTGATTTCTCGTCTCCTGAAACTCCGAGCTTAGATTCCCGACGGGAAGATGTTTTTGTTGCTTTTTGTGTGTGTGATCTCTCTAATTCTCCCGTAGTAAATTTTTCTCTCTCCAGGATCTCGAAGTGAAGCGTATCTCCCTCCTAACCTCTCTGTGAAACCTCTTATTTATAGAGGTTTAGAGAGTCAATCTTCTGAGATACAATTATCTCGTATCTCAGTTTAAATTTGAACTCAACTGTAAGCTTATCTTCTGGCCTTGAAAGTATCGCGAAGATCTCTTATCTACTCTTTAAGCATTACCAATCGTTATCTTTGAGGGGTGAGAGAAAGGATACTGAAGATGTCCCCATTTTTTATCCCCTGGAGACCACGTCAACCTTGGCGGGATTCTCAAATTTGACACGTTAAAAATATTTGGTCGAAATTTAAGTGCCAACAAAACCCGCTCGTGATTTGTGTAAGAGGCATTTGGTCTCTTGCTCGAATTACGACAACTTAGCACACATGTCTTCTCTTCGTATTGTCAACTTGTGATTTCAATTGTGGCTTGCCAGGGCCGAACTTTTGGCAACGTTTGATTTAGCGATTTGGATCGCGGTTCGCTTGGGCTAACCGTTTTGGTTTTAGCCGATCGACATTTGATATAGCTATTTGGATCACAGTTCGCTTGGGCTGACCGTTTTGGTTTTAGCCGAGCGACATATGATGTAGCAATTTCGATCGCGGTTTGCTTGGGCTGCCGTTTTGGTTTTAGCTGATCGACATTTGTATATAGCGATTTGGATCGCAGTTCGCTTGGGTTGACCGTTTTGGTTTTAGCCGAGCAACAATTGATGTAGCGATTCAGATCGCGCTTCGCTTGGGCTGGCCTTTTGGTTTTAGCCGAGCAACATTTGATATAGCGATTTGGATCGCGATGCGCTTGAGCTGACCATTTTGGTTTTCGTTGCGCGACATTTGGTAAAGCAATTTCAGTTTTTGTTTGCTTGGGCTGACCGTTTTAGTTTTAGCCTGGCGACATGTGGTATAGCAATTTCAGTTGCTGTTCGTTTGGACTGACAGTTTTGGTTTTAGCCTGGCGACATTTGGTATAACAATTTCAGTTGCAGTTCACTTGAGCTGACCTCTTGGTTTTAGTCTAGCGACATTTAATATAGCGATTTGGATCGTGGTTCGCTTCGGCTAACGTTTTGGTTTATCAGGGCGACATTCGATATTGCGGGCTTCCTTATACCCGTGTATCGTTTTTACTCGATCGGGCTTCCCCGCAGATTTTTCTATCTTTTTACCAGCGACCTATTTTATTCAGGCCTGACTTCATATTTTAATCCCTGAGTGTATGGTAACTCAATCCAGTTATAACTTCACATATACTCTTGTGGGCCCACATACCAGGCTTTGTTGGGCTGGTTTTCTTTTAGCTTGTACGGGAGTAGATTTTTTTTACTGAGGGTCTTCTCTTTTCATGAGTCCGTATAGGACTATGTTTCTTCAAAGTTTAATCAACTCAATCATATGTAGAGTTTCAGTCTTCAAAGGAGCACAACATCCCCTTTTTTCTATAAGTAGGCGCCCCTCAGATGAAAACCTTATATGTGACATTTGCCTCGACGATTGTGCTGGGCTATTATTTTGCGTTTTGCTTGTCTTCAGGTATGTTTTGCCTTTATTTTGCGTATTTGTACCTTGATGTCGCGGTGTATTCATACTTTCACGAATGTTTGGCCATGGCTTCGCGTACTTGTACCTTGATGTCATAGCGTATTCATACTTTCACGAATGTTTCGACATGGCTTCGCGTACTTGTACCTTGACGTCATGCCTGTTCACACTTTCACGAATGTTTTGGCATGGTGAACTGCTTCTTATGCAGGTTAATCACGTCATCACATGATACACGTGTTGTATTCCACCATCTCTGTTTTGTTTTCATATGTAATGCCTCTACGCACTAGATTTTGGTCTTGATTCTCGTGGATCAATCTGATACATACCAAACACTTCTCTTGGTTTTCTTGTTCTGTGAAGCCTCTTATCTATACTACAACAAGTGACCCCCCTTGCCTTGTGCAGAGAGAGACTCCTTTGTCTCTTCTATCACTCTGTTTTAATGGTGAATATCTTATTTTCTGATTTTTTTTGCCAATTCAGAATTCAGCCTTTCGGGAACATCTCTTTTGCTTTTCTTTGCGAGGACTTAGCGTCGCCGCTGCCAATCAGGTTTGCTTCTTTTTTTCGCGCCGTCTCTTTCTTTGAGTAGCATTTTACCAACAGCTTTAAGCCTGCTAGTTTGTCGTCGACTTATCGCGAGTTGGATTAGACAAAATAATTTAACCCTCCGTCAGCTACATATAACTTTACGGCACAACACATGCTGCCTTTACACTTATCTCTGAAACACAAATGCTATACTCAGAATTCCATGTGGAGTTCTCAGATGGTGTCTCACCATAACATGTCACATGGCTTGTTATATTTTTCATTTGAGCACTCTTGTGTATATAGTTCGGAACATTACTGCATGTACTTCCAGGTTCCTTGTCTCATTTGGACGTGAGATCAGACAATTGACTTGGTGATGCCCGTAAGGGCGTTCTCGATATTTTGACTCGGTGATACCCACAAGGTTGTCCTCGGTTCCTGTGACTGGTGACGTTTGCATGAGCGTTCTCGGTCTCTTGGACTAGTGATGTTCGCGTGAGCGTTCTCGGTTTCTTTGACTGGTGATGTTAGCATGAGCGTTCTCGGTCTCTTGGACTGGTGATGTTAGCGTGAGCGTTCTCGGTTCCCTTGACTGGTGATGTTCGCGTGGGCATTCTCGTTCCCTTAGACTGGCGATGTTCGCATGAGCGTTCTCGGTCTCTTAGACTGGTAATGTTCACGTGAACGTTCTCAGTCCCTTTTGACTGGTGATGTTCAAGCGAGCGTTCTCGGTCCTGACTTGGTAATCTCGCAAGGGTGTTCTCGGCCAAGTGATTTGGTGATACCTGCTAGGGTGTTCTCGGTGAAATGACACGGTGATACCCCAAAAGGTGTTCTCGGTCAAGTGACTCTGAGATGCTCACCAGGGTGTTCTCGGTCTTCTGAATCGGTGATACATGCTCAAGTGTACAAGCTCAAGTGACTTAGTGATTCCTTCTCAGGTGTTTCCGGACAACTGACTCGGTGATACTTGCAGGGGTGTTCTTGGTCAAGTGACTTGGTGATACCCGCGAGGGTGTTCTTAGTCACTACTTTGTTTATAGTTGACTTGCAATACCCCTGTGATTTTCTTGATCTGTACTATGTCAGGCTGTAGAACTGGCATTACTGTTAAGGGTGTTCATGACCCCTGTCGTAGTTCAGAGAGATGTAAGATCTCTTTATGGTGGGTGGACTGAACTTGAAATGTGGTTTCAAGCTGCCTACATACCCTTTTAGGAATCAAGTCATACGTAGTTCATGAGGATGTGATTTCTTTCCTTTTCTATTTTTTTTTAACTTTTTTTTTCTTTATTTTTTTTTTTATTTTTTTTAAATTATTTTGGACCTTAACTTGTGATAGGCTGCCCTTTCGGGTTTTTAACCTTGCAGGCCATTTATGTCCATGATTTGAAGTAGGTCGCCCTTTCGGGTTTTCAACCTAGTCGACGTTATTTCATCGATCATTTTGGTCTCTTCGTCAAGGCCGCCCTTTCAGATTTTCAACCTAACAGACCATCGATATTTTACGACAGATGTAATACAATGATCTTCTAATTCAATAACTCTTGGATCTTGTCTTTCAAAACAAAACAGTCTCTCAACGGATGACCAACCAAACGGTGATATGGACAATACTTAGGATCTAGGATTTCTCCTACCTCATGAGGTCTTTTCACTTCCGGGAGGGAGACCAACTTATGCTCTAAAAGATCCTCAAATAGTTCTTCAACCAGATCGTCAGAGAAAGAATATTTCTTTTCCATTTTTTCATTAATGGTGAAGTTTCTGATTTCGGGTTCTTTTTTAACCCCCACAACCACCGGAGTTTTCTTCATATCCACTATTGCAGTAGCCAATGACTCTGTTTTATTAGTGAATCTTAACCTATTGTGTTTGCTGAGGTGTAACTCCATGTCGTGCGCCTTGGTACACAAGTCATTGAAACCGATGAATGTTTGAGACATAAGAGACGTGGAGAACTCATGTATGAAGTTATTGAGGAACATCCTAATAAGTTCCTTTTGGGTGTACTTTTGAGGAAATGCAAACGTCAGCGCTCGCCACCTTGCTATGAAGTCTGCGACGAGTTCGTTGTCACGTTGTTTTGTCTCGATCAGTTCTGGAACCCCTACTCGTCTTTGGGTGTTGCAAAATGTTTCAAGAACTCCTTCGCCATAGCATCCCAACTTGTTATGGAGTCTTCGGGTAGTTGTGGATACTGTTGGAATAGATGCCCTAGAGGCAATCGTAGATTTAGTATGAACAATGTTTTGGCTAGAATATTCATTTATTATTTATGGCAATATTTAATATAATGAAGTCCTTAGATAAATTGTGTTATTTATCTTAAATATCCCTAGTCAATTATATTGGTTAATAGGACAATCAAATATAGACTAGTATGTGGGTAGATTGATATGGAGATATCAAGTCTGACACATGGGTATGCATTAGGAGTAATGGCATACTGGATTGACCCACGACGAAAAGGATACATTAGATTATGTGAAGTCACAATCGCTTTTCGTAGTGCTAATATTATTGCAATCCTTGGACTTGAAGTCACTAGATACTCTAGTTGTGAGATATAGCGCTTTGATGTTATCAAACGTTACACCGTAACTGGGTAATCATAAAGGTGGCTATCGGGCGTAATAGGAAGCAAGCTTAGAGATCGTAGTGATGTAGATAGGATTTTTCCCTCCCACATAATGGGGGTAAATATCCACGGCCACTCGAGGGATGAGGCTTATTGAATGTCTGGCCAGACTCAGATAAATTAATATAGAGATATTAATGTTATCTGCAAGCATAAGCATATTCCCAGGATCGAGGAACTATGGATTGGATATACGAGTGTGACTATTTATGTCTCGTGTCCAATCCGGATATGGAGACAAAGGGATAATGCAATATGACATATTGGGCACAAAGGTTTGTCGGGATCACTGAATATTTCTATTGGTTGGATGGCATGGATGTGTTGCTAGACACCGCTCCATGTTAGTAATAGTTACTACCAACTATATAGAAACCTATGGGGTCACACGTCAAATAGAGTAGAGCTAGATTTGGGATTAATTAATATGGATTAATTAATAGAAGGACCATTGTGCAACACCTTGCAAACTTAGTAGGACTAATTTGCAAGGAAGGGAATAGTTCTAGTCCTACTAGAACAAGAAAACTCTTTTATGGAAACAACAAGGAGTTGTTGGAGTATATAAAGGAGGCTCTAGCTTCCTTCCCAACACATGAGTTATTAGTCATAACACACATAGAGTGGGAGAGAGCAAAAAGAGAGAGCAAGACAAGGTGCTAGGGCTGAAACCCTAGCCACCCGTCCGCCCCCTTACCCGACGGCAAAGAGAGGCCGCCCCTCTCTTGTGCTTTTGGTGATTTGTTGCTTTGATCTTCATCCCTCTTCCTCCAAGGTTCAAGCTAGCACTTGATTGAAGGAAGAATCTAAATCTCACCTCTAGACGTGGATCAACCGTAGAGACGAGGACATCATTCTTCGTGTGATCTCACAAATCAAAAGGTACACATCTTCTATGTCCTTAATCATGTTATGATGTCTCTTCCTGTGATCCTTGGTGGGCTTTGAGTAGGGCTAATTTTGTTATTCCGCTGCGTTACCTACGTCAAAACCCAACAGTGGTATCAGAGCCTGGTTGTAGAGCATAACATGATATTATGTGTTTACGATTTCAGTTCATACACCGTATTATTGTTTATTACGCGAAAACTGAAAAATTGGCATAGTAGATGCAATATTGAATTTGATTCAATCAAACAAGACCCAATTTAACATTGGATGTTAGAATTGGTGAGTTTAATAACATAGGATGTGAATAATTGGGTTCTTGAAAAATTAGGGTTCATGGGCACATGATTGGAAAGGAGTTTTCAATTATGGAAATAAAATTATGGAAATAAATCCATATGGAAACAACCTTGCTTGGGCAACAAGGAAGGAGGAAGGGGACTAGGGCCGAAACCCTAGCCGCCCGCCCCTCCCTTGCGCGCCAAGCAAGGCCGCGGCCCCTTAGGCGTGCGGCGATCCTAGGGTTCGGGCCACTTGTTGGCTTGGACCCTTTGGACCGTTGTGAAACCCTAGTTACCCAATTTCATTAAAACTAAACAAGCGCGTTAAAAATTGGTTTTAACTGTATTATGTGCTTTATTGCATGGTGGATGGATATGGCCTAGGATTGTGGATGTTTATTGTTTTGTGGTTTGGTTTACGGCCTGCGAGCTGATCAAATTAATGTAATAATTAATTAAGTTTTACGGCCTGCGAGTCGTTCTTTTTCTCCTCGACATGTGAGGCTTTTGTTATTTATTTATTCTAGATGTTAGGCTAGAATTAGAAATATTTAGATGATAGCCAAGAACATGGAGAAGAAGACTGGAGAACCAAAGGAGCCAAAAGACATCCCTAGGCGCGCAGCTATGGTGGAGCACATGGAGATGAGCTCGGCACTTTAGGGCAATTAGATATTATCATTGGCTTGATAATATCATTAGTCTAGAGGCCATATCCATGCCACGTTTTTTTATTTTGTGGATGTTTATTATTCATGCCTTGTTATTTATTTTGTGTGTATGGCGCTACAAGCAAAACAATAACAAGATAATAATAAACAAAGTTGGTCTTTTATTGTTGATGGCCCAATCCAAATAAGTAGACAATGTTGATAAGATCAACCAAACATATTAAAAGAAATCCCTCAATTAAATATTGCGTTTTGCCTTCTCTTGCCAAAACACCCTTCATGATCATGGCCTATTAAAATTCGGGCTTGCCAAAGCAAGGCGATTTTAATTTTCATGATGTGTCGCGGACGACGCAAGCTAGTAATGCGTGTATGTTGAAAGCAAGAGGTTGGACGCAACTAGGCAAGAGTCAATTGGATTGATGAGCTTAGAGGCATGACAATTAGGAGTTATCCAATTGGATAAAGAATAAAAGGAATTTATTCACCTAATTGGACCAAGAGTTTCATGGGATGCAATTGGAATGGTTCCTACCTAAATAACCAATTCTTGGGTGACTTGCCAAAGCAAGCTCAAGAAGAAGTGAAATAAGGATCTTGGACCCACTAGAAAATATAAAGATATTTTCCGCTTTAATAGTGAGGGCTATTAATCCGAGAAAAATAGTGGGAGCTATATTTAATGATCTAGCCATTGTTAAATATAGTTAAATTGTTCAAAATACTGAAATTGCATATTTCTCGTTTTGTAGAATTCCAAATGGCAAACAACAACGCATCAAGTTCATCCCTACGATCTGTCCTTGAGAAGGATAAATTGTCTGGAACAAATTTCCTTGACTGGTACAGAAACTTGAGGATTGTCCTCAAGCAAGAAAAGAAGCTGTACGTCTTGGACACTCCGATTCCAGACCCACCACAAGATGAGTCTCTACTAGCGGCAGTAAGGGCACGTCAGAAACATGTTGATGATTCTAATGACGTGACTTGCCTCATGCTTTGTACCATGACTAGTGAGCTTCAGAAGCAACACGAGAACATGGAAGCCTATGATATGATCAGACACTTGAAACAATTGTTTCAGGAACAGGCAAGGCATGAGCGCTATGAGGTGTCTAAAGCATTGTTCAAAAGTAGTCTTGCAGAGGGGAATCCAGTAGGCCCTCATGTACTCCGAATGATCGGGTACATAGAGAACCTTGAGAGACTGGGGTTCCCACTCGGCCAGGACTTGGCGACTGATCTCGTCTTGCAATCGTTGCCTAACAGTTATAATCAGTTCATTATGAACTATAATATGAATGAGATCAACAAGTCTTTGCCAGACCTATTGAACATGCTAAAGACAGCTGAGCAAAGCATCAATAAAGGCAAGGGCAAGGCCATAATGATGGTACACAAGAAGAAGGGCAAGTCAGTTGCATCTACTTCAAAAGGAAAACGCAAGAAAGTTGCGAAATCCAAGGAAGCCCTAAAGCCTAGTGGAGGCGTGGCTAAAGGTGAGTGTCACTACTGCAGCCAGCCGGGTCACTGGAGGAGGAATTGCCCTAAATATTTGGAGGATAAGAAGCTTGGAATAGTGATTCCACCACCACCAGGTATTTATGTTATAGACGTCAATCTTTCTATTTCATCATCCTGGGTATTGGATACCGGATGTGGCTCTCACATTTGTCGTAATGTGCAGGATTTGAAAAGAAGTAGAAGATTGCGAAAAGGGGAGATAGACTTGCGCGTCGGGAATGGAGCAAAGGTTGCTGCATTGGCTGTAGGCGTTTATGAGCTATCTTTGCCTTCTGGACTTATTTTAGAATTAGACAATTGCTTTTATGTGCCTTCTCTGAGCAGAAACATTATTTCCGCTTCTTGTTTGGACGAGAAAGGTTTTTCTATTTCAATAAAGGACAAGTGTTGCTCCATTTATTTTGATAGTATGCACTATTGTAGTGCGCATTTGTCTAATGGATTGTATATCCTTGATCTAAATAATCCAATCTATAACATAAATACTAAAAGGATTAAAACTAATGATTTAAATCCTACATATCTATGGCACTGTCGTTTAGGCCATATAAATGAGAAACGCATATCTAGACTCCATAAGGATGGACTTCTAGACTCATTTGATTTGGAATCATATGAGACATGTGAATCTTGTTTATTAGGAAAAATGACAAAGTCCCCTTTCAATAAGAAAGGCGAGCGGACTAGTGAGTTATTGGCACTCATACATACTGATGTATGCGGGCCACTCCCCACGCCTGCCAGAGGTGGTTATACCTACTTCATCACATTTACTGATGATTTCAGTAGATATGGATTTGTATACCTTATGAAGGCCAAATCTGAATCCTTTGAATTGTTCAAAGAATTCAAGAGTGAAGTAGAGAAGCAACTTGGCAAGAGTATTAAAGCTCTCCGATCGGATCGTGGAGGAGAATACTTAAGCCAAGAGTTTGATGAGTATCTTAGAGAGTGTGGGATAGTGTCCCAGCTCACTCCACCCGGAACACCACAATGGAATGGTGTATCTGAGAGGAGGAATCGCACTCTATTAGATATGGTGCGATCTATGATGTCTCAAACAGATCTTCCGATATCCTTTTGGGGACATGCTCTAATGACAGCAGCTTTTACCATTAACCGTGTTCCATCCAAGTCAGTCATGAAGACGCCATATGAGATATGGACTGGGAGGCGTCCCATAGTGTCGTTTATGAAGATTTGGGGCTGCGACGTTTATGTAAAGCGTTTACAAACAGACAAGCTCGGGCCTAAAGCGGATAAGTGTAAGTTTGTGGGATATCCTAAGGAAACTAAAGGATATTACTTCTATAACCCTACCGAAAACAAAGTGTTTTTTGCTCGGACCGGCGTGTTTCTAGAAAGAGAACTAGTCTCTAGAGAAGCAAGTGGGAGGGTTGTAGAACTTGAAGAAATTCATGAACCACAGACCACTGAACCGATAATGGAACATGAACAGGTCCCACAAGAAGTTGTGGAAGAACCTGTTCAGGTAACACAGGAACTCCGTAGATCAGGAAGAGTGCGTCATGAGCCAGAGAGGTATGGACTTCTCGTGGCTGAGCCCGATGACGTACCACTCATGGATGATGAGCCTGCAAACTATGGAGAAGCCATGAGTGGCCCAGACTCTAAGAAGTGGCTAGAAGCCATGAGATCCGAAATGGATTCCATGTACACCAACAAAGTATGGACTTTGGTGGAACCACCCGAAGGGGCTCGACCCATAGGGTGCAAGTGGGTCTTCAAGAAGAAGACCGACATGGATGGCAAGGTAGTTGCCTATAAGGGGCGATTGGTGGCCAAAGGTTATAGACAGATTCATGGTATTGACTATGATGAGACCTTTTCACCAGTCGCCATGACTAAATCCATTCGAATCTTACTTGCTATTGCAGCATACTACGACTATGAGATTTGACAAATGGATGTCAAAACAGCGTTCCTTTATGGGAACCTCCTTGAGGATGTGTATATGACACAACCAGAGGGTTTTGAGGATCCAGAGAATGCCAATAAAGTCTGTAAGCTGCAAAGATCCATTTATGGATTAAAGCAAGCTTCTAGGAGCTGGAATTGACGTTTTGATGACGCGGTCAAAGAGTTTGGCTTCATCAAGAACGAAGATGAGCCTTGTGTTTACAAGAAGGTTAGTGGGAGCTCTATAGTATTTCTGGTCTTGTATGTGGATGACATACTAAACATTGGCAATGATATTCCTACTCTGCAATCGGTTAAAGATTGGCTAGGAAAGTGCTTTGCAATGAAAGACTTAGGAGACGCAGCCTATATACTTGGTATAAAGATCTATAGAGATAGATCTAAAAGGTTGCTTGGCCTAAGTCAGAGTACATATATTGACAAGGTGTTGAAGAGGTTCAACATGCAAGATTCCAAGAAGGGATTCTTGCCCATGTCACATGGAGTCACTCTTTCCAAGAATGACTGTCCCTCCAATGAGATGGAGAAGGACCGCATGAGCAGGGTACCCTATGCTTCGGCCATAGGATCCATCATGTACGCCATGCTATGTACTAGACCAGACGTATCATACGCGTTGAGTATGGTGAGCAGATATCAGTCCAATCCGGGTGAGAGCCACTGGATTGCTGTCAAGAACATCCTAAAGTACTTAAGAAGAACTAAGGATGTATTCTTGATATTTGGAGGAACGGAAGAGCTAAGTGTAAAGGGTTACACTGACGCAAGCTTCCAAACCGACAAGGATGATTACAGATCGCAGTCTGGATACGTGTTTTGCCTGAATGGAGGAGCTGTGAGCTGGAAGAGTTCCAAGCAAGGCACAGTTGCTGATTCTACAACACAAGCTGAGTACATTGCTGCTGCGAAAGCAGCAAAAGAGGCAGTATGGATAAAGAAGTTTATCGCTGAGCTCGGTGTGGTCCCTAGCATAGTGGATCCCGTAGAGTTGTACTGTGACAACTCTGGGGCAATCGCACAGGCGAAGGAACCAAGATCGCACCAAAAGTCAAAGCATGTACTTAGGAGATTCCATCGTATTCGTGATATGATCGATCGAGGAGATGTGAAGATATGCAAGATTCCGACAGATGACAACGTGTCAGATCCGCTTACGAAACCTCTTGCGCTGCGAAAGCATGAAGGGCACGCCAGATCTATAGGCATACGAGATGCGCCAGATTGGCTCTAGTGCAAGTGGGAGACTGTTGGAATAGATGCCCTAGAGGCAATCGTAGATTTAGTATGAACAATGTTTTGGCTGGAATATTCATTTATTATTTATGGCAATATTTAATATAATGAAGTCCTTAGATAAATTGTGTTATTTATCTTAAATATCCCTAGTCAATTATATTGGTTAATAGGACAATCAAATATAGACTAGTATGTGGGTAGATTGATATGGAGATATCAAGTCTGACACATGGGTATGCATTAGGAGTAATGGCATACTGGATTGACCCACGACGAAAAGGATACATTAGATTATGTGAAGTCACAATCGCTTTTCGTAGTGCTAATATTATTGCAATCCTTGGACTTGAAGTCACTAGATACTCTAGTTGTGAAATATAGCGCTTTGATGTTATCAAACGTTACACCGTAACTGGGTAATCATAAAGGTGGCTATCGGGCGTAATAGGAAGCAAGCTTAGAGATCGTAGTGATGTAGATAGGATTTTTCCCTCCCACATAATGGGGGTAAATATCCACGGCCACTCGAGGGATGAGGCTTATTGAATGTCTGGCCAGACTCAGATAAATTAATATAGAGATATTAATGTTATCTGCAAGCATAAGCATATTCCCAGGATCGAGGAACTATGGATTGGATATACGAGTGTGACTATTTATGTCTCGTGTCCAATCCGGATATGGAGACAAAGGGATAATGCAATATGACATATTGGGCACAAAGGTTTGTCGGGATCACTGACTATTTCTATTGGTTGGATGGCATGGATGTGTTGCTAGACACCGCTCCATGTTAGTAATAGTTACTACCAACTATATAGAAACCTATGGGGTCACACGTCAAATAGAGTAGAGCTAGATTTGGGATTAATTAATATGAATTAATTAATAGAAGGATCATTGTGCAACACCTTGCAAACTTAGTAGGACTAATTTGCAAGGAAGGGAATAGTTCTAGTCCTACTAGAACAAGAAAACTCTTTTATGGTAACAACAAGGAGTTGTTGGAGTATATAAAGGAGGCTCTAGCTTCCTTCCCAACACATGACTTATTAGTCATAACACACATAGAGTGGGAGAGAGCAAAAAGAGAGAGCAAGACAAGGTGCTAGGGCCGAAACCCTAGCCACCCGTCCGCCCCCTTACCCGACGGCAAAGAGAGGCCGCCCCTCTCTTGTGCTTTTGGTGATTTGTTGCTTTGATCTTCATCCCTCTTCCTCCAAGGTTCAAGCTAGCACTTGATTGAAGGAAGAATCTAGATCTCACCTCTAGACGTGGATCAACCGTAGAGACGAGGACATCATTCTTCGTGTGATCTCACAAATCAAAAGGTACACATCTTCTATGTCCTTAATCATGTTATGATGTCTCTTCCTGTGATCCTTGGTGGGCTTTGAGTAGGGTTAATTTTGTTATTCCGCTGCGTTACCTACGTCAAAACCCAACAGATACCATGTGAAGGTCGCGTCCTCTAAGGACTGCACAAATAGTTGTAAACACAAAGCTTCGTTTTGCGCTATGGGTCCGCACCTAGAAAGAAAATGTGCCAGGTGTTGTCTAGGGCCTCCCGTCCCGTTGAACATCTTGAATTCTGGTTGATGATAGATTATGGGTAGGGACACTTTGTCTACCCATGTTGGGTATGGCTTTGTGATCACTGTGGAAACTCCATCTTCCTTCTTTGTGACATTTTGGACTTGCTTCTTCACCAACTCGTCGATTAATGACATCAAGGCTGAGTTGATGTTGCTTAAACTTGAGTCTGGCACAACTATACGAGTTGGTGGTGTGGTATGTGGTACCTCTTTGTGATGGTCACCTCCACTGGCGAATGCATGACTTGACGTTGCTACTCCAGGAGGTGGCGGTACCCCCAAATGATGTTTACTTCCTCCAAATACCCTTGGAATTGATGTTACTCATGGGGTCTTAGGCAGCACCCCAAAGGGAGTGTTGTTTCCTCCCCACCGATGGGTTCTAGTGTAATACCCCGATATTTTCGGGGGTATTTTTGGGAGTTTAACGAATTTTCTGGGCCACTATTTGAGATTTATAAAAGTATTTTCCTTTACTAAATAGTTGTTTTCACATTATTATTATTATTATTATTATTATTATTATTATTATTATTATTATTATTATTATTATTATTATTATTATTATTATTATTATTATTATTATTACTACTACTACTACTACTACAACTACTACTACAACTACTACTATGATTATTATTATTAGTCTTAACAAAAAGACATTTTGTTTCTTTTATTAAAAAGTCTTATTATCATAAGTATTGTTATTCTTACTATTACTATTATTATTATTTTTTTATCAAAAAAAAAATATTTTTCTTAAAATTTTATTTTTTGTAGTTAGTTAGTTTATGTGTTTATTAGTGGTGAAGTGTAACGGGTCGTGTAGCATTTATAACGTGTCCAAAAATGTAGTTTTATTATTATCGCGTAGCCAACCACTGCAAGTACCGTACACCCGCCACACGCTAGCAATCTCTCATCATCTTCCTCTTCATTCCATTTTTAGGCAGAGAAGATTGCTCTGCAATCTCTACGGCAACCACCACTACAAGACCCAAAAATTGATCCATTTTCTTCAAATTTTCACCCCGATTCATCGCGAGCAAGTCAAAAACCAATCGTCGCAATCAATTCGTCCATTTGACATTTCCGATTCCGAAACCGGAAATGTTTCCAATTGAACTTCATTCTCCGATCGGGTTTCAAAACCCAACTCTTCCTCTCTCTCGTCGCTCTCTCTCAGACTCTCTCTCTCGCACTCTGCCTCTCCCTCTCTCTGTGCTCTGTTTTGCCGAGCGAGAGTCCGGCCGAACCCAAGCCCGGCGAAAGCCGAACCCAGGTCCGGCGAAGACAACCCAGCGGCGCACGACGCCGCCGTCCTCCTCACCTCCGCCCGACGCCGTCCCCCTCTCTGCGTCGACCCAGCGCCGTCGCCGCCAGCGACGCCGACCCTCTGCCCGTCCGCCGTCCGCCCTTGTCGTCGCCGTCCTTCGAATCGTCGTCACCACCGCAGTCCGTCCCCCTCTTTCCCGGCGAACCCAACTGCAGGGCCGAGAGCTTCTTCATCGCCGTCGTCTTCTCCTTCGTTCCACTCGTTCGGTAAAGTAATCAAACTTTCAAATTCTACTTTTTCGTTTTCAGTTTGTATTCACCTTCAGCTCCTGTAAAATCAATTGTTTTGAGAAAATTGTAGTAGTAATAAATTAATCAGTGGGTTGGGTGCTAGAAAAGTACGAGTTGTTGAAGAAATGTGAAGTTCATGTATGTATATGTGTTGGCGTGTGGTTTGTGTTGGCAAGGGAGTTAGCAGGGGTTGTTCCTTTTCTTTGGAGGTTAGTAGAAGTAGTAGCATTATAATAATAGTAGTAGGAGTAGCAGTAGCAGTATGTTTGATATTTTCTATTTACTATAGATACTTTATATATACATATATATATAAATATTTATATATGTACAATTTTTTTCAGTTAATCTTTTGGGGGGTGATTATATGATTAGTTTTTTTTTATGTATGCAAATAAGTTTATAAATAGCATTATAGTTGTATTATTTTCCTTATAATAACAAAACGTTAGTTCATATAAATCTTTTTTTATACAAAAGTCGTATTTTACTTTAGTAAACCTTGGGGGGAGTTGATGTCTTTTCTTTCTTCATTTTTATTTTACAAAACTATGTTGTTACATTAAGCCTACTGGTTGTACTTTTTCCTGGTTCTTATATTTGTAACACAAATATGTATACATGTGAAATAAAATTAATAAACTAATTTCTGAAAATAGTATTTGTTATTAAATCAAAATAGCACTTTTTTATGAATACAAGTAAGTATAGTACTTATTTGATATCTTCTTAAACACACTATAAGACTATGTTCTGAATATTGAAAGAAAATGAGACCTCTTGTTCATACCATTTTGACGTATACTAACCACTATTGGGCTTTTAACTTTTAATAAAAGTACACCTCGTATTTATATAAAGTAAATCTTCCTTTCGAATAATTGTTTAGGTTATTAATTAAGCTTTTTTCCTTTTAATTTCTTACAACTATGAATCGTATTCTCTAGTAAAATTTATAATTTGTCTTTGGGGGTCATTGGGAGTTTCACTTGCATCTCACACAGGACAAGTTTAATTGCAATTTGTCGTGTGACGAAAACGTCTTAATATAGGACTATTTGATTATTGTAGATTCTGAGTTCGTAGACAATCAGTTCGTTGAGAATCCCTATTACTAGGACGTAGCTTGCTTGCGTGTGACGATCTCTCTCCATTATCAGGTAAGTTATATGCACAACATCCTTAAATATCAAAATGTGTTGTTTCGTGTGCGTTGTCTCAAACTTCAAATTCAATTTCCGCTTTACAATACCTTGAATTCTTCCAACGCTTTATTTTTGAACGATTTGAGAAGCATGTGGTCACTATTTAAAATTGTGATTTATTACTCCCGTGGAATCTCGAACGATAATTGGACGATAATAGAATTGGGAACGATGTGCAGAGGATGCGCGTGAAGGCCAATAGCCGGGAACACCTATGTGTGATTTCCCTAGGGATCTTACCCTCTTATTTATCGTGGAATCTATGAGTACTACCTATGCATGTTTAGGTCACGACTGTATAGGGGTGCCGGCACTTAAGGTCTCATTAGAATGGTTAGGGCGGGATAGCGAAGGGCTATCTACTAACGTCCGGGGAAAAACCCCATTATTATTATTTATTCCATTGTGACCTCTCTGTCCACATCGTACTCGTTGGGGCTCGTGTTATGCCTCAACCAAATATAAGAATAAAATGTGGTTACTGCTTATCTTTCTGCGTTTATCCTCGTGTTAGCCAAAAACTCTGTTTTACGTGCTGTGGTATATTCTTACTCAGTTTTTACTGATAAAATGTTTTGCTGCGTCGGCTTTTGCTATTTTAAAACCGCAGGTTTGACTAAGCTAGCTGGGGTGGAACGCGCCCACAAGTCAAAGAGTAGGATTGACTAGAACACTTATTTTAGTAGTTATTTCCTTTGGATTTCAAACATTGTTTTATTATTTCTGTACAAAAATGTTGGAGGTTTCCTCCTTTTATTTCAACAAAGTATCAATTGGATTATCGTTAAGTTGTACTAGCAGGAACCGTAGGATCCGGGTTGTTATAGATGGTATTAGAGCCGACGGTTCCAACGCTAGTGCGACTTTTCGATTTCCATTTAATAAAGATTAATTATAATTGGGAACTTTTTCAAAATTTAAAATGGACATAGGACAACTAAAACCGGAAATTAAAACTAAACAAGCCGGGGATGTGGGTTAGCTTAATCGTTGTTTAAATTTTCTATGTGTTTTATGCTTATTTGAGAATCCATGTTCGTTAAGAATAGATAAATTGCTATGTTAATGCAACTTGTTAATTTATTAGTTATCCCTGTTACATATTTGCTTTAATTTCTTTAAGTTTATTTCTGTCGAGTAATGAGTGTATACGTGGTTTAGAACTTTTCTGAGACTTCTCTTTTCTTCTTTCAGATGGCCAAACCACGCGCCCCTGCTCATCCTTCATACATCCCGCCTGTATGTCAGCCGGAAGACTCACCCTTACTCATGACCTACCGGGAAGGTCAAGAGACCCTTACCGAGTACTATATCCGAGTAACGACCCGGTGTAATGACTAGAGCTTCTCGAACCTTGGGGATGACCGCTTCCAGCACCCTCTCATGATAGGTCATTGCCTTCTAAACGGACTCCCCAATACCCAACCATGGTTGTGGGTGAAGGAGGATTATGAGGATTTGGTACATGAGGACGAAGATGGAAAATTAGTTCCCAATGAGGACGGATGGAAGGTAGAGGACCATTACATATTTAGCACAAAAGTCCTACGCCAAGATTTGGAAGAAGCAGCAAAACGTCTAGACAAAGTGAAGGAGCCCGAAGGAGAAGAGTCTGACGATGAACCCGATTCCGACCCGGAAGAGGAAGAGCCCGTCGAGGAGCCCGATTCCGATCCGGAAGAGGAGGAGCCGGAGGAAGAGGAACAATCACAAGAGGAAGAGATTCCCGAAGAAGAGGAAATACCCGAACAAATTCCCGAGATATATGGAGCAAATAGACAGCCTATCCCCGCCCCTATGGACCTCGCTGCTATACACCGGCCAGAGCTAGTGACGTACCAACCCGAGCATGAGACCATAGCTCAGTATTGCGCATATGTGAGAGCTATTTGCATTGCATGGAGCCATTTTGATGCCAGACATAGTCACCCGCTAACCATTTGCCACTTCATACTCCGAGGATTGCCAGATGTACACCCTTGGATAAACCTGAGGCACGAGTACCGTGATGTGCTAGTTTGAAATGCGTGGGGGGAAGCTGTACCTAATGAGTCTAGGTACAAGCACCGTGAGTATGACATCTTTGAGATTAACCCACTCGAGCTTCGGGGACGTATGGAGGCATTAGCAGCTCAAGCCATACAACACGAGACAGTGCAGCAGGCGCAGGACGCCGAGAACCAGGAAGGAGAAGGTGAAGATGGTGAGGGAATGGAAGATGACGAGGGAATGGAAGATGACCAAGCAAATATGGACTTGGATGAAGACCTAGGGGAGGAACAAGATCAGGGTGGAAACCAAAATGAGGATGGAGAGGAAGAATTTGTAGACTGGGATGCCGACATGGACGAGATTGACGAGATCGACGATATTGAGCATGAAGAAGTCAACGAAGCGGAAGAGATTGAGATTGACGCCGCTGAAATCCAGTTCATGCTCAACACTGACGATGAGGAGTAGTTCCACGCCCATCCCACCCTTGGGGTCACAGTTTATTACATTGTTTTTATCACGAGAGTGAACGCTTAGATTACTTTGTGTTTTGATATTTACCTTGAGATTGAGTTGTTTTTCTATCATTTAAATTTTCATGTGGATTATTTGATGGGTGGATCAATAAATGCTTACTATTTTAAAAACTTATGTGGTGAATGTACGTGGACTAGAATGGATTATTTCCTTCATATCATCTACCTTGCTAAAGAAGACAGACTTACCAACTCCTACCCCGAATATCTATCTTCATCTTTGCCCTTAGTGGAGAAGTCATATCTTGTAATACCATGTACCTCGAAGTCAACCTAGAATTCTTAAGAGCCAAACTACCTTCTGATCTGTTTCCTTTCGACCTTGGTAACCTAGATATCACCTTAAGTATAGACTGGTGTGCACAAGAGATTCCGGCGGGAAGACCTCCGTGTGCACCGTGTGTTGTGGATCAAGGATCGCACAGGAAGAGTGGGGTTGTGTGTAGGGAGAGAGTAAGTCAGTTGCAATGTCTGAGAGAGAGACAGAGGTTTGGCAGAGCTTCCGCGTATGGCAAGTGTGTTCTCCTTTGTATGGAAAGGTTGACGATCTATATATACTGGAGAACATGACCGTTGTAGTGTGGTTAATGCGCCCATTAATGGCGGCTTAATTAGCTTAACCATAACGGCACGTTCGTCCGAGTATATAGGGACCGTTAGAGCACGTGGTGCGCGAATACCGGAACCGTTACGGGGTTGACCGGGTTTGACCGGATTGACCGGGTTTATGGAGCTCGTGCCATAAATCTCTCAAAACAGTTACTAAAGGTCGCGTGCGGGCTTGGCTCGCACGCGACAGGGCTTACTCTAGCCTCCAAACCACTAAGTCCCTACAAGTCACGTGCAGTGGTATGCGAGGGCTCTGTCTCGCAGCCCCCACATGGATCAGCTCGGCTGGTGATCCAGTGTGTATGGAGCACAATATGGTGTGCTAGATGGCTGCCACGTGGCCAAGATCTGTCATGTCAGAAAGCAGTATCTACATTAGCCCCCTTTCTGCGCGTGAAGACTCATAGCCGTATAGACTTCCATGCGCGGAAACCAACATACGCGTCGCCGCCACGCACCAATTCAAATACGGGTAAGTTCAGCCCCCGTGCGTGTCATTATGACCTAAAACCCCTAGAGTCGTGCCGTCTGACCTTTAGGGTTTTAGGCGTGACGTCAGCTTGTCCTGTGATTGCGCGATTCGACGGTGACGGTTGCGATTCGACTATCGAAAGGACGCAACCCTTCACTGTTTTGGATAAATACCTTGTATCCCCCATTATTGCAAAGCATCACTTCTTTCTCTTAAAGTGAATGGTACCCGGAGATCTTCGAGAGCAGATCCAGATAATCAATCACCAGTTCAGAACTGCAAATCGTATTCTTCAATTGTGCATATCCAAGCAGGCTTCAAGAAAACAAGGTTGGCCTCGTTTACTTTTGATTTAAGATACTAGTGTTTGCCTTGAACTGCGTTGAATCTGTAAACCCATGAAATTTGTGAAGAGGCTTTGATCTTTGAACCTGCTTCGTTTTAATCTTTCAACAATATTGGATCTTGCAACTCCCCAATTTCTGAAATCGATACCGGAACTGTTCGTCTTCCTTTGCATAGATCTTGCATTCAAAAATTCAAACTGAAGTGTGGTATTTCTCCCCCCTTTTTTCTTGCTCTTCCACAGGAATGGCCAAGACAAGAGTAACCAGACCCGTGAAGGAAGATGAAGAGATACCCGACCTTCCGCAGGCCTTGTGGCGAAAAGCCCCCTTTTTAGGCGGCAAAGATTTCTACCATGCGAGGGTAAAGGCGAAGAGGATGCCTGATCCTGTTCCAGTTGAGCGATTGTTGACGCTGACTCGCCCAATTAACTCACCCTTGCTCGAGTTGGTTGGTTCCGAGGATGTAGTTCGATTGGGGATCGAGAACGGGCACTTCCCATATACTGCGATTTCTACTCAGGCGTTCGTCCAGAAATTGGACTATATGGATGAGTGGATTGACCACGTGTTGGATCATCACGCCGAGACTCTTAATGAAGCCGGCGTATGCTTTGCTATCCGTGCTCTGAAGGGTGCTGCCGTGAAGTTGGATCAGTCCATGCTTCTAGAACTTCTGTCCCGTTACTCGCCTGCGACTCATACGTTCCATTTTGCCGAGTTCGAGGCTGCCCCGACACTCGAGGACGTTCAAATGCTGTACGAGCTTTCCCCCATGGGCGAGGTGGACCCTCTGAGTCCCTTGAGGACATCTGCGGAGATTGCCTTGTACACGCAGATGGAGGAATGCCTAGCAGAGGTGAAGAAAATCTCCACTCGGTGGACCACTACGAAGCCTCTTCCTAACTGGCAGCTGGTTGATACATCCGCGAAGAATACCTGGAACAAATGGTTGCAGTACTTCTTTTGAGATTATGCGAACAGCAGCATTACCAAGAAACTCCTGAGTGAAGATCCAGAGGCCGAGAATTACGTAGAGGGCAAGGGTTATCGCTTGACCCTTTGTGCTTTTCTCTGTGCCTGGCTATCGAGGTACTTGATTGATGGTCACCCCCATGACGGAGTCTTCTACCATGTGTTGCCACTTGCTGTGAGGCTCGCTCTTGGCCAGAGGGTCGCACTCGGATCCTTGGTCTTGGGCACGCTGTACTACAGGCTTGATCAGCTGGTTCTGGCTATGAGGGAGTCGCGTGGCCGCCTCGATGTACTGACTTTTGTCAATATTTCCTTTTTGACAATGTGGGTGTTCGAGCGTTGGCCGTCTTATGCTCCAACTGCTCTTCAACTTGACAAGTGGTGTCCCCCAGGCGAGACAGAAGCACGCAACAGCGGAAGAGCTGCGAGATGGTTCGGAACAGGCAACACCAAGTGCGTTTGGAGTTTGATATGCGACAAACGGAAGGAGTTTACTGCCAGGCCCTATGCCACGCGCATTGAGAATGTGCGATGGTTCCCAAAGCTGTACCCTTATAAAGGCATGGTCTTTTCAGAAGAGCTTCTCTTTGAAGGGAGACCTCATTTTCATGAGCGCTACCGCGAGTTCTTTTGCTGGTGTCTGCGAGGTTCCCTTCCTGCCCTTGCAGAGCATATTCGTGAGCTCGCGCCGAAGTATGAAAAGCTTACCGTGGACGTTGACCCCACTCGAGTTTCTCCTCAGTTTGGTTTTGATGCGGTGGCCCCATCAATCTAGCCCCAGTCCATTGTCAGAGGATGCTACAAGCGCTTGCTAACAAAGGAGTGTAAGACGGTTTTCATGAACAACCTTCCTTTTGAGCAGCCTGCGGGAACCCGCGAGGGTGGTTGTTCCCAGAACTGGCTCGCATACTGGGTTGCCCAGCAAACGAGGATTGAGACGGAGTCGGCCGCGCAGCCAGGTAGATCTCCCTTGATCAAAAGGAACTCCTTTCCGTTTCGCCCTACTTGCAGTCTGAGCGAGTCTGAGTATGGTTGTTACTCACTGTGGGATCGGGAGAACCATTTGTGCCCTGATGTCATTCTGAAGGAGCAAGTTGCCGCAATTAAGAAGGGCGATACGCATGTCGCCAGATATAGCAAGGCATTTGCGGAGGTAAGCGGTTTCTCCACATGCATTAAGCTTCTTGATTTCCTTATGCTGACATCTTTACTCTGTGCGGTTGTAGTGTCATGTGCGGCGATTCGCATCTGGCGATCGCTCCAAGTCATTGGTCAACGCCATCGTTGCCACCAGGAGAGAAGGGCAGTCGTTCCGGCTATCGTGGAGGATGGAACCTGAGCTCGAAATGAAGATTCGCGCGGTCATGAATGCTTTTGCTGACTCGCTGATAGACAATCCTCCGGCTCCGTCTCCTCCTGGAGATGACCCGTCTCCTCCAGCGACTGCGGTGCCAAGAGTGAAGAGACCTAGGCAAAAGGGAATTACGATTTCTTCCCCTAGGAATGCTCCAGCTTCTCCCCCAGTGAAGTCCCTTTCTGTCAAGGACAAAGGCAAAGGTCGCATGCCCAGCAAAGTGCGAAAAGATCTCGCAGTTGAGACCTTTGTTCCATTCAATCAAGAGGAAGAAGAAGAGAGGGGGGAGCCCCAAGCGAGTGATGAAGAAGAAGTAACAGTTGTGATGCATGAGGAAGAATCAGGAGGTACCTCCGTCGCATTTCTTTTCCCGTTATCGTAACTTCTTTGCACTTCTTTTCTTTAAACCAATTGGGTATTCGCAGATGATGATGATGAAACCATTGGTGGCCTTGTGGCCAAGATACAAAAGAGAGATGCCCACTCTGGCATTTCAGATGAGCCCATAAGCGAGGACGTTCTTGCTGAGTCCCGGAAGACAGCCGCGGAAGCTGCTGAAAGAAGAAGACGGCGAGAGGAAGAGGAGCTCGAGCGTGTGAAACAGCGGAGCCTTGAAGAGCAGCATGTTGACGACTTAGTGCGTCCAGTTGGCGAGGAAGACGAGCATCCCGAAGAAGTGGCTCCTCATGCGGAAGAGGAAGATGAGGTTCCCGGAGAGGATGCAACGGCCTTGGAGCAAGTTCAAGCAGATTTCGAAGAGATCGCAGGTGGCGATAAAGGTGAGATCTTCAATCTCGCAGTGACTTATAGGGATGTTATTGTGGGTGCGTTAAAGCATGGTGTGTCAAAGGCTGACATTCGCCGTTGGTTAGTAGGCAAATGCGGAGAACCCTCAGGTAACTATTTGAGTGATTCGCACGTACTAGGCTCTTAGCAACTTAAGGCAGAATCATGACTGGCTTATTCGCATCCCAGGTCACGCTTCTCTTAAAGACTTGCTTAGTGAGGGCACACTAATAGGGCATGGTTCCACGTCCTTAGTGTATGATGAGGATACCTCAATCCCACCTTCGCGTGGAGGTGCTTTCTCTTAGCTTTAGCAAAGATAGCAAAATAACTTATAACGCAAGTTACCTCATGTCATCGCATTTAATGTCGCAGGCTATGCTGAAGAACCAGAGTTGGAGCAGAGAAGTCAGCCTTCTGCGTCCTATCTTCCAATTCCGAGCTCCCATACCGAGAAGCCCGTTGCAGCTGCTGACCACACGGGTGAGCCTCTTGAGGATATCATCGAGCTTTCCGACGATACTGGAGCTGACACTGTGTTGATGGATGAAGACGTCCATGCTAGTGCTGAGGTAGGAAGGACAAGTGCTGCTGATGTTCTCGCATCTGAGAGCGTCCTTCGCCAAGCGACTTCGGCTGTCCCTTCGCCTCCGGCGACGACTGAGCCCGAGGCACCTATTCCTGCGTGGAGCATTTGGGGCTCGCAGGTTGGGAATGCAGTCGCAGTTGGTGCGGCCTACACTCTTCCTCCCGACTACGAGAGATTGGAGCTCGCAGCTGATAGGAGAGCTATGGAGCGAGGGCAATCTTCGAACAACCCGGCAGCCCGCATTCCTTCCCTTCATGAGATTCTGGAAGGAACCGGTAAGTAGAGCTTTACTGTTCGCACGCCGCATTATTCGCTTGCGAGTTTTGACATCATAACCTATTTTTGACGTCTCCTCAGGTCTGAAGCAAACCGATGTAGACTGGGTGGTTCGAATGCGTCTGACCTACCCCCGATCATTTGTGAGATCTCTGGAGATCGGGCCTTTTGACAGGAGGCTGTTCCTTACTGAAGCCATTTGGATATTGGAGCAGCTGTCTGCGGCTACACCTGCGACCATTTCGGTCCAGAGTGCTGAATTGCTATGTGGCATGTGCCAAAATCTCGTGACCAAAGTCCAAGGTAGAATGGGCTTCAAGTTTCTCAAGGACAGAGTCACGCTGATTCGCGCAGCCATAACTTTGAAACTCGGTCACCAGAATCTCGCAGCTGAGATGCAGAAGGTGGAGCAGCAGAAGCAAAACGTTGATGAAGCTCTGAAGCTGTATCATGAGATGAATGCCAGGTGCGAGCTACTGAAGCAAGAAGTGAAACAAGTGGAGAAGCTGAGCGAGCAGTTCGAGCCCCAAGACTCCTTAATCAAGAATTTGCTTTGATTTTCAAATTTTGCAAGAAATAGCAAGAAAATGGCCATAACATTAATGTAATGTCTTGAACATTAATGTAATGCTGCTAGGGTTTCTCCCCCTTTTTTTTAACAAGAACAATGAATTTTCCAGTTTTGCCCTTTTCCGGGATTTGATTGGATATTTCTGTGCATATCCAATTATGACATCAGCAATTGATTCTCTGCTTGATTTTCGCGCTAATTTCTCGGCAGATAAGCACACTTCCGTTGGGAAGTCCATCTGAATCATGACTATCCGTCATTTATTAGGATACGCAACTGAATCGTCGTAGCCTTTAGTAGGGTAATTGATTGTTACCGCTTTTCAAGGCGTAAGTGATTGAACTTACCCTCTTTTTGAATTTTGCTGACTCATCTTAGGCAACCGAAAAGTCTGTACAGGGTCTACATAAACCCTGTCTTTGCTATTTGGGTTCTTCATCCCAAACATGTGCTTTGCCGTGAGTCCTTACGACTGCTGGCTTCAACGCTTGTTTTTCGTTGATTCATGGCAACTTCAAGTTTTGAATCCTGAGTTTGCGCTTTGTGCTATAGAAATAGTTTCCAAGATCCACTTTATGAGGCTTATTGCTCTTTATAACCATCATAAAGAAGATGCAGATAATATCTCATGTGTGTTCGAAGAAATTTCTTCGTGTATTATGTGTGCAGGTCATGTTTCCGGCCGCCTCGTGGTGAGGTGCAGCGCCGCAGTGACCGTGCTACCGTCTCGTAATGAACGGCGGAATTCTTCTTCAGCATCTCCGGAGAAGAATCCTTCACCTTCACGTTTGTGAGCTCGGGATGACGAACCGTCGCGTTCATCCCCGTCTACAAGGAGCCCTTGCCCTTTGGAGCTTCTGCTTGCCTGTGGGTCGCCAGAACCGGTGGTTCCTTGGGCAAATGTTATGGGGTGCATATCTGACAACGGTCTTGTCGGATACCGGGATCTTGAGCGTATGGCTTCATGTGGCTCTTTTAGAGCAAGATCCCCCCCTGCTACAGATGTTCACCCGCAGATCTGGACGTTGCGTAGCCGGCGTTGAAACCGGTGGGTTCATCCTTTTCCAGTCGGAATTCCCGTAGTGTGTTTCTGGCTTGTCAGACATTTTTCGAATGTATTGTAAGCCATGTTGGCTGCGTAGTTAGATTCGAGCTTTTCGCTTGTAAGCTGCTATCTAGACAGATAAATTGTAAGTCATTTGACTCGTAATGATAAATAGCTTTCTGTATTATCTGCTGTCTCTTTACAACAAAATACAATTTCGTATGCGTTTCGGCATATTTCGCCTTGCATAATGCTATGTAATTGTTTCGCATCTGCGATATATTGATTCGCGGGTGTTTCGCTAGATCGTTCGAGATCGTATCTTCGCAGCTGTGCCATCCGGCAGATGGGCTTGTGGTTGGCCATTATGGATCATTTAAGATCATTTCCACAATGTTGTTATCGTAGTAGATAGTCTTTAGCAGATCAATTAAGATCGTTAAGTAGTGCGAATTGCTATCATGGCAGATAGGCTTTAGAGAATCGATTGAGATCATTTCCCACATAGACCGCTATCACAACAGATAGACTTTTAGAAGATCTAATAAGATCATTTTGCGCATGCGTTTCCATCGTAACAGATAGGCTTGAGCGATCAAGTAAAGTCGCTTTGCACATAAGTTGCTATCGTAACAGATAGGCTTGGGTGATCAATTAAGATCGCATTTAGACAGGTTGCTATCGTAGGAGATAGGCTTATATGATCAATTAAGATCGTATTTGTACTGGCTGCTATCATAAGAGATAGGCTTAGATGATCAATTAAGATCGCATTGCATTGGCTGCTATCGTAAGAGATAGGCTTAGATGATCACTTAAGATCGCATTTCATTGGCTGCTATCGTAAGAGATAGGCTTAGATGATCACTTAAGATCGCGTTTGCATTGGCTGCTATCGTAAGAGATAGGCTTAGATGATCACTTAAGATCGCATTTGCATTGGCTGCTATCGTAAGAGATAGGCTTAGATGATCACTTAAGAATGCATTTGCATTGGTTGCTATCGTAAGAGATAGGCTTAGATGATCACTTAAGATCGCATTTGCATTGATTGCTATCGTAAAAGATAGGCTTAGATGATCACTTAAGATCGCATTTGCATTGATTGCTATTGCGGCGAATAAACCATTGTTTAAAATAATAACAAACTGAATAGAGCAACATAAACAGCTAGAAATGTGAACTTCTCATTTGGGAGAATTCTTTTATTACAATGCTCTCATATGGGAGAGATGAGATTACAATCCTCTCATATGGGAGAGGAGATTGCGTAAATCGTAGCCACATGAGACATTAAACAACGTTATCATAGAACGTATGAAATAAGAGAAGTCAGGGATAGTACTTCTTGATCCAGCGCATGTTGACTGAACTCGGAGTTGAGGTTGTGCCGTGCAACCTTCGTATGCTGCAGTAGCCGCTATCGAAGACTTCTGTGACTTCGAAGGGTCCTTCCCAATTAGCTGCGAACTTTGGGTGAGTTGCTTCTCGCATACAGTGGTCAGATGCGCGTAAGACCAAGTCTCCGACTGCGAAATCCCTTCGCTGGACTGTCTTGTTGTAGGCGCGAGCGATTCTTTCCTGGTACCGCTTGTTAGTCCTTTTGGCTTGTTCTCGCTTTTCTTCCAGCAAGACTAAGTCATGATCGCGTTGATTTTCATAAAGTGCATGGAAGGCCAGCCTTGCCGAATTGACTCTAACCTCCGCAGGTACTACAGCTTCGGCCCCATAACACAGTAGAAATGGCGAGGCCCCTGTGGGTGTCCTTGGAGAAGTTCTGTAGGCCCACAGAGCTATGCTTAGAGAGTCGGCCCACTTCTTGTGGTCGTCTGCGACCATCTTGCTCAATATTCTCAACAACATCTTGTTAGTCGCTTCGGCTTGTCCGTTTCCCTTTGGGTAATAAGGGGTAGAACATACCTGCCTGATATTGTACTCCGCTAATTTCGCAGCTACCTGGCGATTAACAAAAGGAGTACCGTTATCTGAAAGAATGGTGTTTGGGATTCCGAACCTGCATACGATGCTTTCTTGGATAAAGTTGACCACAGCCAGCGCATTTGCCGTCTTTAGTGGTATTGCTTCCACCCACTTGGTGAACAGCTCAGTTGCGGTGAGAATGAAATGATTTCCGTGCGACGTCGGTCGGATGGGACCGATGAAGTCCAGATCCCATGTGTGAAATGGCCACGGCGTCCCTAGTGCATGTAGATCCACAGCAGGAGCGTGCACTAGGTTCCCTTTGAATTGGCATTCCTGGCAGCGTCGCACTTTGGTACGGCAATCGACCTCCATCGTGGGCCAGAAATATCCGATTGAGAGGAGCTGTCTGCATAAATTTCGCACCTCCTTGATGTTCCACCTGATGAGAAAGGTCCATGACTTCTTGTGCTTCTCTGCCGTCTAGACATCGCAGCAAGTTGCCCTCGTGGCCTCTTCGCCAAAGTAGATTTTCCTGTACCACATATCGAGACGCTTTCCTTTTCAATTTTTCGGCTTCCTTTCTCGATTCGGGCACGGTGCCCTGGGAGAGGAAATCGAACAGTGGCTTCCTCCAGTCCGTGTCGTCATCGATTAAGGCGACGAGTAGAGAATCTTTGATTAGTGCGCAACTTTCGCACTTCCCTTGTATCAGGGCAGCAGCTGTCGACATGTCTGGCCAATGAATGCCATATCTCTGAGCCTTTCTGTAGATTGACACCTCGCTTTCTCTGCAAGCGTGTTGGTGAATCTTTTCTAACAGCTGTTGTCCCTCTTGCTCGGAGACACATCGCATGAGTATTCCCCCAGGACCCTTGTAGTAAAGGGTGTTGTCATGGATGCAGTATCCTTTTGTGAGTGCCCAGCTTTCGTTGCTGGTGCCCTTCGCAATAGCTTGCAAGATTGGTTTTCGCCAGTCTGCGTCATCCATGTGTTCGTCTTCGCACGCATCTTCTGTAAATGCCGACGATGTTCGCACTTCGATGGAAATCTTTGCAGGGCACTTGTCTATGCTGACCTTAGACCCCAGGGTTGCTAAGGCGTCTACGTGTCTGTTGTCTGCTCGGGGCTTGTACTCGTACTTCACATCGCAGAATTGTTGCATCAGCTTCTGTACTACGGTGCGATAAGACAGGAGGTTGATCTCCTTCAAACCATATTCGCCCGAGGCTTGCTTAACAATCAGCTTGGAATCTCCCATGACTGTTAAGTTGCTCACTTCCAAGGCTTTCGCCGCACGGAGCCACACAATGAGAGCCTCGTATTCCGCTTCGTTGTTTGTGACTGCGAAGTTGAGCTTTGCGGACATCTGTATGACTTCCCCATCTGGCTTTGTCAAGACTATCCCAATGCCTCCGCCTTTCCGGGTTGACGAACCGTCGAAGTGGAGAGTCCAATAGGGCACGTCGATTGCGTAGATCTCAGGGCCTTCGAGCTCTTCTTCGATCACGGGCTCATGGCTGTTATCGGGGAATTGTGCCAACAGATCTGCTACCGCTTGCGACTTGATCGCTCGTGGTCGCACACATGTGATATCGTATTGGGAAATGGTCATGTACCATTTCGCCAGCCTTCCTCCCGGAGTAGTGTGAGTTAGCAAGTATCTTATGGGGTCGCTCTTGGTGACCACTACTACTTTGTGCGATCCAAAATAGTGCTTCAACTTTTCTATCACAAAGAATAAGGCAAGGCAATGACGTTCGATGTCTGTGTACCTCGATTCAGCAGGCTGCACGATGCGGGAGATGTAGTAGATAGGCCTCTCTTGGCCTTCATACTCTTGAGCCAAGAGCGCTCCTATAGATCTCCTTGTAGATGTCAGGTATAGCAGAAGCGGTGATCCCAGTTGAGGCGCGATCATTATCTTTGAGGACGTAAGCAAATCCTTCAGCTTTTCGAATGCGGTTTCGTGCTCCAGAGCCCAGTTGTACGCGGCGTCCTTCTTGAGAAGAGTGCTGAAACAGCATGTGATTTCGGCAATTGCTGGGATGAATCTCCGCAGATAGGATAGCTTTCCTAAAAATGTCTTCAATGCACTCTGATTACGGGGCGGCGTCATGCCAGTTATGGCCGATACTTTCGCAGGGTCAGGTTCGATCCCTTGGCGATGGACTACGCATCCCAAGAACTTCCCCGAGGTTACCCCAAATGCGCACTTCATGGGGTTCATTTTCAATTGAAAGCTCCTGCATCTATTGAACACCTTTCGCAGATCTGCGAGGTGGTCTGCTTCGTGCTTGGATTTAACCACCAGTTCATCCACGTAGAATTCCACCTCTTTGTGCATCATGTCGTGAAATAGAGCCATCATGGCTCGCTGATATGTCGCGCCCGCGTTCTTGAGGCCGAACGGCATCACCGTGTAGTTGAATACCCCTACAGGAGTGATGAATGCAGTTTTGCGCGCATCTTCGGGATCCATCTTGATTTGATTGTACCCGCTGAAGCCGTCCATGAAACTGAACATGCGATGGCCTGCTGTTGAATCGATGAGCAAATCGATGTTGGGCAGTGAAAAATCGTCCTTAGGGCAGAAGCGATTGAGATCTCGGAAGTCCACGCAGATGCGGAGCTGTCCGTTCTTCTTCACCACTGGCACGATGTTGGCCAGCCACGTGGGATGATGATTCGGCTCTATGAACTTGGCATCTAGGAGTTTGACAATCTCCTGTTTGATCTTGACGTTAAGCTCCGGCCTGAAGCTCCTCGTGCTCTGCTTGACCGGTTTAGACCCGGGGATGATATCTAAACGGTGCATGGTGATGCTTGTATCCAGACCTGGCATTTCATCATACTCCCATGCGAACACATCCTTGTATTCAGTTAGGAGCTGTAGCAGCCCTTGTTCTTCTTCGCTTGTGAGATCCGCGCTCAGGAAGACTGGCCTTTTCTTTTCCTCGTTCGGGCTGAGGAACACTTCCTTTAGCTCTTGCTTTTGCGGTCTTGGCCTGTCTTCCATGCATTCAGGCGCTTCTTTGAGTTTCTCGTCTGGAGTGCCTTGTGTTGGCTCTTCTGTCAGCGCAATTTGCTCGATTTGATTGATTTGCCCAGGGGTATCCCCATGCCCGCGTGAGGACATCCCCGCGCACCTTCATATGCGGTAGAATTTCTTCCCATTGGCGTAGAAGCTCTCTATCTCCTTGCCTTCGGGGTCATGCTTTGCGATCCTCTTCAAGGTGTACACGTTCTTCCGATGATATGCGATACGCGGCGCCTCTTCGCGTGCAGGCGGCTTTTCCTTGTCATCTTCCCTCGTCACCATTACCCCTGCAGGCGATTGATCCTTGATGTCCTCCCAGAGAGGCAAAGGAGTAGGGTTGAATGGTCCGGGTGTTTGCTCATCTGCCATTTCAGTGAACCATACCGCCTCACTGAGATGTGCTTCGTCCAAGTTGAACGGGTTTGTTGAAGCCGGTATCTCGACTATTCTGTCGTTCCAGATGGCTTTCATAACCTGGTGAGCCGTCGAAGGGACTGCGTCGAAGCGATGAATCCAGGCTCGACCTACAATCATGTGGTATGTGGTGTTCGCGTCTATGACATAGAACTTTGCTGAGCACTTGATTTTGCCAATCTGAACGCCCAGGCGGATCCATCCGATTGTCATTCTAGAGTCGCTTCCGAATCCCACCAGCGGAGATGGACGTCTGACTACCTTATGTTCGGGAATACGTGCTAGCCTCAGTGTGTGGAGCGGAACGACGTTGACCGCTGCTCCTCCATCGACGAACTCTCGTTTGAACTCGACGCCATTGATGATGGCGGTCACGTACAGAGGTCTCTGGTGACTCGCATCCGTCTTTTTGTTGCTGGGAGAAAAGGTCATAATCTTTTCCATAGGGCGGGATGCCCTGATGACTTTCCCGTTGGAGACTACAAGGTCCTCCTCGTAGTCCTCTGCTATTCTCAGAATCGCTTTTGTCATGTCAGTTCGGCACTTCTCGGAGAAATTCATTTCATCGAAGAATTTGTTGAAGCCATGCGACCCTTTCATGCGGTCAGCACGTTCATCCTCTGTGTCCATGCTATAGTCTTCGTCTTCATGGACCTCGGCGACGATGGGCAGGCCATCCTCTGCGACTTCTTCCAAGTCGACGATCGAGATCTTAGCGACCTCTTTGCCCTTCGAGCCCGGCTCCGCATGCGCGGGAAGCGGGTTGTTACGCACGTCCTTCCGGTGGTCGCTGATGATGAGCTCGCCGTTCTTCATCTTCTGATCGAACGCGAACCTGAGTTTCTTGCACTCGGCGGTGGGATGCATGACCTTGCCGTGGTACTCACACCACTTAGGGTCCCTCGCCATCTCCTTGGAGGGTGTTTTCTCGAGCGGTGGCAGGACGCCGTCCTTGCGCCACTGTCTGCAGAGGTCACTTGCTTCCTCTACCGAGCATGGCAGAGGCGGTATATCGAAGTTCGCAACCTTCGCTTGTTTCTGGGGCGACACTGTATTGACCTCAGCTTCGCGTCCCCGCTTGTAGCTAAACCTTCCGATCTTGTAAGTGGTGCCGCTCGCAGGTCGCTCTGGAGCGCTCTTCTTTTTCTGTCTCTCGACTATGGGCTCGATGTTCTTCGTGCATTCGATTAGCTTCGAAAACGTAGGTGTTTGCAGATTGATGAGAATACCTTTGTATTCATCTCGCATGCATTGCAGGCATATTTCTACGAGACGGCTTTCGGGCATTGGATCTTTGCACTCCAAGGATTTCGCCCTGAATTTCTTAATGAAGGTGATTCCGTCCTCTTCGCGCTTCTGGTACATCCGCGAGAGATGGATCATCGTCACCTTTTCTTCCATCTGGAAGAACTTGGTATAGAACTTCTGGACCATGTCGTCCCAAGTCTTCACGGATCCGGCCTCCAATGTTCGTTACCATTTGTATGCTACGTTCCCAAAAGATTTTGGGAACTCTCGCATCAGCAGTTTAGGATCAGCTCCGTATGGACCCATGACATCAATGAAACGCATGACATGCTCGTGAGCGTTTCCGTTGACATCCTCGAACTTATCCCATTTAGGAGCCTTGTACCCCGCCGGGTTAGGCATGAGATAGATCTCTCGTGGAATGGGTGGATCGTTGTCTAACTTCGGGATAATGGTATCCGCGAATGACTGATGAGCCAGGATAGTGTCTACGCGTTTCTGCAAAGACGTCATGCATTCTGGAATGCTCCCCTCGGTAGTCGACGGAGGGGTTGCCGTAGGTGGTGGCGACACATACGCCGCCGGAGGATTGGGAGTATATTGACTACCCGCATTTCCCCAGATCATCGTTGGGGGAGGCAAAGGGTACTGCAGAGTTGGGTTGGACGCCAAAGCCGACGGCTGAGGAGCGTGAGCAGCAGGAGGCAGCATCTGTGCCGTTGATCCCTGAACCGAAGGCAGCTGCGTAGCTGACGGTGGAGTCTGCAGATGAGGGTTGGGAGGTGTGGCTGACACTCCCAATCCTGGAGCGGCAGGGGTTCCTCCTCCCTGAGGGATAGCGGTGGCTGGTGGAGGATTTGGCGCAAGGGTACCCAGAACGGCCAAGATTTGTTCTAATTGCGCAGATTGAGCCTTGAGAGCTTTCGCCTGACTTTGGACAGTGGCATCCAAAGACTCTAACGTCGGTGCCTCGCCGGGGGTCGTTGGAGTACGGCGGGTCTCGTCTCCCGAGGGAGTTTCGGTGGAAGGCGATCGGTTACTGACATTATCCTCCTGAGACATGGTTGCTTTTGTTGGTAAGTTCACGTCGGGTTCACCAAAATGTGCACAAGAGATTCCGGCGGGGAGACCTCCGTGTGCACCGTGTGTAGTGGATCAAGGATCGCACAGGAAGAGTGGGGTTGTGTGTAGGGAGAGAGTAAGTCAGTAGCAATGTCTGAGAGAGAGACAGAGGTTTGGCAGAGCTTCCGCGTATGGCAAGTGTGTTCTCCTTTGTATGGAAAGGTTGACGATCTATATATACTGGAGAACATGACCGTTGTAGTGTGGTTAATGCGCCCATTAATGGCGGCTTAATTAGCTTAACCATAACGGCACGTTCGTCCGAGTATATAGGGACCGTTAGAGCACGTGGTGCGCGAATACCGGAACCGTTACGGGGTTGACCGGGTTTGATCGGATTGACCGGGTTTATGGAGCTCGTGCCATAAATCTCTCAAAACAGTTACTAAAGGTCGCGTGCGGGCTTGGCTCGCACGCGACAGGGCTTACTCTAGCCTCCAAACCACTAAGTCCCTACAAGTCCCGTGCAGTGGTATGCGAGGGCTCTGTCTCGCAGCCCCCACATGGATCAGCTCGGCTGGTGATCCAGTGTGTATGGAGCACAATATGGTGTGCTGGATGGCTGCCACGTGGCCAAGATCTGTCATGTCAGAAAGCAGTATCTACACTTGTCAAAAGGTCAGGCTCGAGCACAAGAGACAAAGTGGGATGTTGCAACTATTGGAGATTGGAAATGGGATTCCATCTCAATGGAATTTGTTACAGCTTTACCTGTTTCGACGAATGGGTTGATCCAGATCCAGATCCAAATGGTAGTCGATAGACTAATCAAGGAGGCAAGATTCATTTCTGTGAAGGACATGTGAAACATGGAAACGATGAAAGACGCATACAACAAGAATGCTGTTAGACTAAACGGAATACTTAGCTCGAATTTTCAGATAGAGGTTCAAACTGCTTATCACACTTTTGGAAAGGGCTTCAAAAGGCCAAGGGTACCGAGCTAAGGTTCAGCAAAGCGTTTCTCCCAGGTACGGAGGGACAGGCAGAAGGGACGCTTCAACTTTGGAAGATACGCTAAGGGCATGAATTTTGGACTTTGAAGATTCATGGGTGGACGAGTTATCTCTTATTGAATTTTCTTATAACAAGAGCTACCATGATAGCTTAGGGATGGCATTCTATGAAGAAATGCACGATAGGAAGTGTATGACACTACTGTGTTGGAGCGACAACAGCGATACGATTATTCTTAGACCGATCGAGGACTTGACAAGCCAGATTCGGATGGTTCAACAAGGAATGAAGGCAGTCAAAAGTCTAATGCGGATTTGAAGAAAAGCCCATTTGAGTTCAAAGTTGGCGATAAAGTGTTCATGGTGGTTTCACCTACAAAAGGGTTATGTGTATTAAACAGAAAGGAAGACGGAGTTCCAGATTTATCGGACCACACGAAGTGCTGGATTGTATAGGAGATATTGCATAAATCATCACATATGAGAGGATGGTTAAGGTTAACACGATTTGGATTTTGGTTCCACTGGTTATACCCCTATAGGATAGATGTTCACATTTCGGGTCCATGGAATCTAACTTTTGGTTGGCACACTCTATGGTTGTTTTGTATTCGCTAAGCCAGTTGTAGATACTGCTTTCTGACATGACAGATCTTGGCCACGTGGCAGCCATCCAGCACACCATATTGTGCTCCATACACACTGGATCACCAGCCGAGCTGATCCATGTGGGGGCTGCGAGACAGAGCCCTCGCATACCACTGCACGGGACTTGTAGGGACTTAGTGGTTTGGAGGCTAGAGTAAGCCCTGTCGCGTGCGAGCCAAGCCCGCACGCGACCTTTAGTAACTGTTTTGAGAGATTTATGGCACGAGCTCCATAAACCCGGTCAATCCGGTCAAACCCGGTCAACCCCGTAACGGTTCCGGTATTCGCGCACCACGTGCTCTAACGGTCCCTATATACTCGGACGAACGTGCCGTTATGGTTAAGCTAATTAAGCCGCCATTAATGGGCGCATTAACCACACTACAACGGTCATGCTCTCCAGTATATATAGATCGTCAACCTTTCCATACAAAGGAGAACACACTTGCCATACGCGGAAGCTCTGCCAAACCTCTGTCTCTCTCTCAGACATTGCTACTGACTTACTCTCTCCCTACACACAACCCCACTCTTCCTGTGCGATCCTTGATCCACTACACACGGTGCACACGGAGGTCTCCCCGCCGGAATCTCTTGTGCACATTTTGGTGAACCCGACGTGAACTTACCAACAAAAGCAACCATGTCTCAGGAGGATGATGTCAGTAACCGATCGCCTTCCACCGAAACTCCCTCGGGAGACGAGACCCGCCGTACTCCAACGACCCCCGGCGAGGCACCGACGTTAGAGTCTTTGGATGCCACTGTCTAAAGTCAGGCGAAAGCTCTCAAGGCTCAATCTGCGCAATTAGAACAAATCTTGGCCGTTCTGGGTACCCTTGCGCCAAATCCTCCACCAGCCACCGCTATCCCTCAGGGAGGAGGAACCCCTGCCGCTCCAGGATTGGGAGTGTCAGCCACACCTCCCAACCCTCATCTGCAGACTCCACCGTCAGCTACGCAGCTGCCTTCGGTTCAGGGATCAACGGCACAGATGCTGCCTCCTGCTGCTCACGCTCCTCAGCCGTCGGCTTTGGCGTCCAACCCAACTCTGCAGTACCCTTTGCCTCCCCCAACGATGATCTGGGGAAATGCGGGTAGTCAATATACTCCCAATCCTCCGGCGGCGTATGTGTCGCCACCACCTACGGCAACCCCTCCGTCGACTACCGAGGGGAGCATTCCAGAATGCATGACGTCTTTGCAGAAACGCGTAGACACTATCCTGGTTCATCAGTCATTCGCGGATACCATTATCCCGAAGTTAGACAACGATCCACCCATTCCACGAGAGATCTATCTCATGCCTAACCCGGCGGGGTACAAGGCTCCTAAATGGGATAAGTTCGAGGATGTCAACGGAAACGCTCACGAGCATGTCATGCGTTTCATTGATGTCATGGGTCCATACGGAGCTGATCCTAAACTGCTGATGCGAGAGTTCCCAAAATCTTTTGGGAACGTAGCATACAAATGGTACCGAACATTGGAGGCCGGATCCGTGAAGACTTGGGACGACATGGTCCAGAAGTTCTATACCAAGTTCTTCCAGATGGAAGAAAAGGTGACGATGATCCATCTCTCGCGGATGTACCAGAAGCGCGAAGAGGACGGAATCACCTTCATTAAGAAATTCAGGGCGAAATCCTTGGAGTGCAAAGATCCAATGCCCGAAAGCCGTCTCGTAGAAATATGCCTGCAATGCATGCGAGATGAATACAAAGGTATGCTCATCAATCTGCAAACAACTACGTTTTCGAAGCTAATCGAATGCACGAAGAACATCGAACCCATAGTCGAGAGACAGAAAAAGAAGAGCGCTCCAGAGCGACCTGCGAGCGGCACCACTTACAAGATCGGAAGGTTTAGCTACAAGCGGGGACGCGAAGCTGAGGTCAATACAGTGTCGCCCCAGAAACAAGAGAAGGTTGCGAACTTCGATATACCGCCTCTGCCATGCTCGGTAGAGGAAGCAAGTGACCTCTGCAGACAGTGGCGCAAGGACGGCGTCCTGCCACCGCTCGAGAAAACACCCTCCAAGGAGATGGCGAGGGACCCTAAGTGGTGTGAGTACCACGGCAAGGTCATGCATCCCACCGCCGAGTGCAAGAAACTCAGGTTCGCGTTCGATCAGAAGATGAAGAACGGCGAGCTCATCATCAGCGACCACCGGAAGGACGTGCGCAACAACCCGCTTCCCGCGCATGCGGAGCCGGGCTCGAAGGGCAAAGAGGTCGCTATGATCTCGATCGTCGACTTGGAAGAAGTCGCAGAGGATGGCCTGCCCATCGTCGCCGAGGTCCATGAAGACGAAGACTATAGCATGGACACAGAGGATGAACGTGCCGACCGCATGAAAGGGTCGCATGGCTTCAACAAATTCTTCGATGAAATGAATTTCTCCGAGAAGTGCCGAACTGACATGACAAAAGCGATTCTGAGAATAGCAGAGGACTACGAGGAGGACCTTGTAGTCTCCAACGGGAAAGTCATCAGGGCATCCCGCCCTATGGAAAAGATTATGACCTTTTCTCCCAGCAACAAAAAGACGGATGCGAGTCACCAGAGACCTCTGTACGTGACCGCCATCATCAATGGCGTCGAGTTCAAACGAGCGTTCGTCGATGGAGGAGCAGCGGTCAACGTCGTTCCGCTCCACACACTGAGGCTAGCAGGGATTCCCGAACATAAGGTAGTCAGACGTCCATCTCCGCTGGTGGGATTCGGAAGCGACTCTAGAATGACAATCGGATGGATCCGCCTGGGCGTTCAGATTGGCAAAATCAAGTGCTCAGCAAAGTTCTATGTCATAGACGCGAACACCACATACCACATGATTGTAGGTCGAGCCTGGATTCATCGCTTCGACGCAGTCCCTTCGACGGCTCACCAGGTTATGAAAGCCATCTGGAACGACAGAATAGTCGAGATACCGGCTTCAACAAACCCGTTCAACTTGGACGAAGCACATCTCAGTGAGGCGGTATGGTTCACTGAAATGAAAGATGAGCAAACACCCGGACCATTCAACCCTACTCCTTTGCCTCCCTGGGAGGACATCAAGGATCAATCGCCTGCAGGGGTAATGGTGACGAGGGAAGATGACAAGGAAAAGCCGCCTGCACGCGAAGAGGCGCCGCGTATCGCATATCATCGGAAGAACGTGTACACCTTGAAGAGGATCGCAAAGCAGGACCCCGAAGGCAAGGAGATAGAGAGCTTCTACGCCAATGGGAAGAAATGCTACCGCATATGAAGGTGCGCGGGGATGTCCTCACGCGGGCATGGAGATATCCCTGGGCAAATCAATCAAATCGAGCAAATTGCGCTGACATAAGAGCCAACACAAGGCACTCCAGACGAGAAACTCAAAGAAGCGCCTGAATGCATGGAAGACAGGCCAAGACCGCAAAAGCAAGAGCTAAAGGAAGTGTTCCTCAGCCCGAACGAGGAAAAGAAAAGGCCAGTCTTCCTGAGCGCGGATCTCACAAGCGAAGAAGAACAAGGGCTGCTACAGCTCCTAACTGAATACAAGGATGTGTTCGCATGGGAGTATGATGAAATGCCAGGTCTGGATACAAGCATCACCATGCACCGTTTAGATATCATCCCCGGGTCTAAACCGGTCAAGCAGAGTACGAGGAGCTTCAGGCCGGAGCTTAACGTCAAGATCAAACAGGAGATTGTCAAACTCCTAGGTGCCAAGTTCATAGAGCCAAATCATCATCCCACGTGGCTGGCCAACATCGTGCCAGTGGTGAAGAAGAACGGACAGCTCCGCATCTGCGTGGACTTCCGAGATCTCAATCGCTTCTGCCCTAAGGACGATTTCCCACTGCCCAACATCGATTTGCTCATCGATTCAACAGCAGGCCATCGCATGTTCAGTTTCATGGACGGCTTCAGCGGGTACAATCAAATCAAGATGGATCCCGAAGATGCGCGCAAAACTGCATTCATCACTCCTGTAGGGGTATTCAACTACACGGTGATGCCGTTCGGCCTCAAGAACGCGGGCGCGACATATCAGCGAGCCATGATGGCTCTATTTCACGACATGATGCACAAAGAGGTGGAATTCTACGTGGATGACCTGGTGGTTAAATCCAAGCACGAAGCAGACCACCTCGCAGATCTGCGAAAGGTGTTCAATAGATGCAGGAGCTTTCAATTGAAAATGAACCCCATGAAGTGCGCATTTGGGGTAACCTCGGGGAAGTTCTTGGGATGCGTAGTCCATCGCCAAGGGATCGAACCTGACCCTGCGAAAGTATCGGCCATAACTGGCATGATGCCGCCCCGTAATCAGAGTGCATTGAAGACATTTTTAGGAAAGCTATCCTATCTGCGGAGATTCATCCCAGCAATTGCCGAAATCACATGCTGTTTCAGCACTCTTCTCAAGAAGGACGCCGCGTACAACTGGGCTCCTGAGCACGAAACCGCATTCGAAAAGCTGAAGGATTTGCTTACGTCCTCAAAGATAATGATCGCGCCTCAACTGGGATCACCGCTTCTGCTATACCTGACATCTACAAGGAGATCTATAGGAGCGCTCTTGGCTCAAGAGTATGAAGGCCAAGAGAGGCCTATCTACTACATCTCCCGCATCGTGCAGCCTGCTGAATCGAGGTACACAGACATCGAACGTCATTGCCTTGCCTTATTCTTTGTGATAGAAAAGTTGAAGCACTATTTTGCATCGCACAAAGTAGTAGTGGTCACCAAGAGCGACCCCATAAGATACTTGCTAACTCACACTACTCCGGGAGGAAGGCTGGCGAAATGGTACATGACCATTTCCCAATACGATATCACATGTGTGCGACCACGAGCGATCAAGTCGCAAGCGGTAGCAGATCTGTTGGCACAGTTCCCCGATAACAGCCATGAGCCCGTGATCGAAGAAGAGCTCGAAGGCCCTGAGATCTACGCAATCGACGTGCCCTATTGGACTCTCCACTTCGACGGTTCGTCAACCCGGAAAGGCGGAGGCATTGGGATAGTCTTGACAAAGCCAGATGGGGAAGTCATACAGATGTCCGCAAAGCTCAACTTCGCAGTCACAAACAACGAAGCGGAATACGAGGCTCTCATTGTGGGGCTCCGTGCGGCGAAAGCCTTGGAAGTGAGCAACTTAACAGTCATGGGAGATTCCAAGCTGATTGTTAAGCAAGCCTCGGGCGAATATGGTTTGAAGGAGATCAACCTCCTGTCTTATCGCACCGTAGTACAGAAGCTAATGCAACAATTCTGCGATGTGAAGTACGAGCACAAGCCCCGAGCAGACAACAGACACGCAGACGCCTTAGCAACCCTGGGGTCTAAGGTCAGCATAGACAAGGGCCCTGCAAAGATTTCCATCGAAGTGCGAACATCGTCGGCATTGACAGAAGATGCGTGCGACGACGAACACATGGATGACGCAGACTGGCGAAAACCAATCTTGCAAGCTATTGCGAAGGGCACCAGCAACGAAAGCTGGGCACTCACAAAAGGATACTGCATCCATGACAACACCCTTTACTACATGGGTCCTGGGGGAATACTCATGCGATGTGTCTCCGAGCAAGAGGGACAACAGCTGTTAGAAAAGATTCACCAACACGCTTGCGGAGAAAGCGAGGTGTCAATCTACAGAAAGGCTCAGAGATATGGCATTCATTGGCCAGACATGTCGACAGCTGCAGCCCTGATACAAGGGAAGTGCGAAAGTTGCGCACTAATCAAAGATTCTCTACTCGTCGCCTTAATCGATGACGACACGGACTGGAGGAAGCCACTGTTCGATTTCCTCTCCCAGGGCACCGTGCCCGAATCGAGAAAGGAAGCCGAAAAATTGAAAAGGAAAGCGTCTCGATATGTGGTACAGGAAAATCTACTTTGGCGAAGAGGCCACGAGGGCAACTTGCTGCGATGTCTAGACGGCAGAGAAGCACAAGAAGTCATGGACCTTTCTCATCAGGTGGAACATCAAGGAGGTGCGAAATTATGCAGACAGCTCCTCTCAATCGGATATTTCTGGCCCACGATGGAGGTCGATTGCCGTACCAAAGTGCGACGCTGCCAGGAATGCCAATTCAAAGGGAACCTAGTGCACGCTCCTGCTGTGGATCTACATGCACTAGGGACGCCGTGGCCATTTCACACATGGGCTCTGGACTTCATCGGTCCCATCCGACCGACGTCGCACGGAAATCATTTCATTCTCACCGCAACTGAGCTGTTCACCAAGTGGGTGGAAGCAATACCACTAAAGACGGCAAATGCGCTGGCTGTGGTCAACTTTATCCAAGAAAGCATCGTATGCAGGTTCGGAATCCCAAACACCATTCTTTCAGATAACGGTACTCCTTTTGTTAATCGCCAGGTAGCTGCGAAATTAGCGGAGTACAATATCAGGCAGGTATGTTCTACCCCTTATTACCCAAAGGGAAACGGACAAGCCGAAGCGACTAACAAGACGCTGTTGAGAATATTGAGCAAGATGGTCGCAGACGACCACAAGAAGTGGGCCGACTCTCTAAGCATAGCTCTGTGGGCCTACAGAACTTCTCCAAGGACACCCACAGGGGCCTCGCCATTTCTACTGTGTTATGGGGCCGAAGCTGTAGTACCTGCGGAGGTTAGAGTCAATTCGGCAAGGCTGGCCTTCCATGCACTTTATGAAAATCAACGCGATCATGACTTAGTCTTGCTGGAAGAAAAGCGAGAACAAGCCAAAAGGACTAACAAGCGGTACCAGGAAAGAATCGCTCGCGCCTACAACAAGACAGTCCAGCGAAGGGATTTCGCAGTCGGAGACTTGGTCTTACGCGCATCTGACCACTGTATGCGAGAAGCAACTCACCCAAAGTTCGCAGCTAATTGGGAAGGACCCTTCCAAGTCACAGAAGTCTTCGATAGCGGCTACTGCAGCATACGAAGGTTGCACGGCACAACCTCAACTCCGAGTTCAGTCAACATGCGCTGGATCAAGAAGTACTATCCCTGACTTCTCTTATTTCATACGTTCTATGATAACGTTGTTTAATGTCTCATGTGGCTACGATTTACGCAATCTCCTCTCCCATATGAGAGGATTGTAATCTCATCTCTCCCATATGAGAGCATTGTAATAAAAGAATTCTCCCAAATGAGAAGTTCACATTTCTAGCTGTTTATGTTGCTCTATTCAGTTTGTTATTATTTTAAACAATGGTTTATTCGCCGCAATAGCAATCAATGCAAATGCGATCTTAAGTGATCATCTAAGCCTATCTCTTACGATAGCAATCAATGCAAATGCGATCTTAAGTGATCATCTAAGCCTATCTCTTACGATAGCAACCAATGCAAATGCGATCTTAAGTGATCATCTAAGCCTATCTCTTACGATAGCAGCCAATGCAAATGCGATCTTAAGTGATCATCTAAGCCTATCTCTTACGATAGCAGCCAATGCAAACGCGATCTTAAGTGATCATCTAAGCCTATCTCTTACGATAGCAGCCAATGAAATGCGATCTTAAGTGATCATCTAAGCCTATCTGTTACGATGGCAACGCATGCGCAAAATGATCTTATTAGATCTTCTAAAAGTCTATCTGTTGTGATAGCGGTCTATGTGGGAAATGATCTCAATCGATTCTCTAAAGCCTATCTGCCATGATAGCAATTCGCACTACTTAACGATCTTAATTGAGCTGCTAAAGACTATCTACTACGATAACAACATTGTGGAAATGATCTTAAATGATCCACAATGGCCAACCACAAGCTCATCTGCCGGATGGCACAGCTGCGAAGGTACGATCTCGAACGATCTAGCGAAACACCCGCGAATCAATATATCGCAGATGCGAAACAATTACATAGCATTATGCAAGGCGAAATATGCCGAAACGCATACGAAATTGTATTTTGTTGTAAAGAGACAGCAGATAATACAGAAAGCTATTTATCATTACGAGTCAAATGACTTACAATTTATCTGTCTAGATAGCAGCTTACAAGCGAAAAGCTCGAATCTAACTACGCAGCCAACATGGCTTACAATACATTCGAAAAATGTGTGACAAGCCAGAAACACACTACGGGAATTCCGACTGGAAAAGGATGAACCCACCGGTTTCAACGCCGGCTACGCAACGCCCAGATCTGCGGGTGAACATCTGTAGCAGGGGGGATCTTGCTCTAAAAGAGCCACATGAAGCCATACGCTCAAGATCCCGGTATCCGACAAGACCGTTGTCAGATATGCACCCCATAACATTTGCCCAAGGAACCACCGGTTCCGGCGACCCACAGGAAAGCAGAAGCTCCAAAGGGCAAGGGCTCCTTGTAGACAGGGATGAACGCGACGGTTCGTCATCCCGAGCTCACAAACGTGAAGGTGACGGATTCTTCTCCGGAGATGCTGAAGAAGAATTCCGCCGTTCATTACGAGACGGTAGCACGGTCACTGCGGCGCTGCACCTCACCACGAGGCGGCCGGAAACATGACCTGCACACATAATACACGAAGAAATTTCTTCGAACACACATGAGATATTATCTGCATCTTCTTTATGATGGTTATAAAGAGCAATAAGCCTCATAAAGTGGATCTTGGAAACTATTTCTATAGCACAAAGCGCAAACTCAGGATTCAAAACTTGAAGTTGCCATGAATCAACGAAAAACAAGCGTTGAAGCCAGCAGTCGTAAGGACTCACGGCAAAGCACATGTTTGGGATGAAGAACCCAAATAGCAAAGACAGGGTTTATATAGACCCTGTACAGACTTTTCGGTTGCCTAAGATGAGTCAGCAAAATTCAAAAAGAGGGTAAGTTCAATCACTTACGCCTTGAAAAGCGGTAACAATCAATTACCCTACTAAAGGCTACGACGATTCAGTTACGTATCCTAATAAATGACGGATAGTCATGATTCGGATGGACTTCCCAACGGAAGCGTGCTTATCTGCCGAGAAATTAGCGCGAAAATCAAGCAGAGAATCAATTGCTGATGTCATAATTGGATATGCACAGAAATATCCAATCAAATCCCGGAAAAGGGCAAAACTGGAAAATTCATTGTTCTTGTTAAAAAAAAGGGGGAGAAACCCTAGCAGCATTACATTAATGTTCAAGACATTACATTAATGTTCTGGCCATTTTCTTGCTATTTCTTGCAAAATTCAAAAATCAAAGCAAATTCTTGATTAAGGAGTCTTGGGGCTCGAACTGCTCGCTCAGCTTCTCCACTTGTTTCACTTCTTGCTTCAGTAGCTCGCACCTGGCATTCATCTCATGATACAGCTTCAGAGCTTCATCAACCTTTTGCTTCTGCTGCTCCACCTTCTGCATCTCAGCTGCGAGATTCTGGTGACCGAGTTTCAAAGTTATGGCTGCGCGAATCAGCGTGACTCTGTCCTTGAGAAACTTGAAGCCCATTCTACCTTGGACTTTGGTCACGAGATTTTGGCACATGCCACATAGCAATTCAGCACTCTGGACCGAAATGGTCGCAGGTGTAGCCGCAGACAGCTGCTCCAATATCCAAATGGCTTCAGTAAGGAACAGCCTCCTGTCAAAAGGCCCGATCTCCAGAGATCTCACAAATGATCGGGGGTAGGTCAGACGCATTCGAACCACCCAGTCTACATCGGTTTGCTTCAGACCTGAGGAGACGTCAAAAATAGGTTATGATGTCAAAACTCGCAAGCGAATAATGCGGCGTGCGAACAGTAAAGCTCTACTTACCGGTTCCTTCCAGAATCTCATGAAGGGAAGGAATGCGGGCTGCCGGGCTGTTCGAAGATTGCCCTCGCTCCATAGCTCTCCTATCAGCTGCGAGCTCCAATCTCTCGTAGTCAGGAGGAAGAGTGTAGGCCGCACCAGCTACGACTGCATTCCCAACCTGCGAGCCCCAAATGCTCCACGCAGGAATAGGTGCCTCGGGCTCATTCGTCGCCGGAGGCGAAGGGACAGCCGAAGTCGCTTGGCGAAGGACGCTCTCAGATGCGAGAACATCAGCAGCACTTGTCCTTCCTACCTCAGCACTAGCATGGACGTCTTCATCCATCAACACAGTGTCAGCTCCAGTATCGTCGGAAAGCTCGATGATATCCTCAAGAGGCTCACCCGTGTGGTCAGCAGCTGCGACGGGCTTCTCGGTATGGGAGCTCGGAATTGGAACATAGGACGCAGAAGGCTGACTTCTCTGCTCCAACTCTGGTTCTTCAGCATAGCCTGCGACATTAAATCCGATGACATGAGGTAACTTGCGTTATAAGTTATTTTGCTATCTTTGCTAAAGCTAAGAGAAAGCACCTCCACGCGAAGGTGGGATTGAGGTATCCTCATCATACACTAATGACGTGGAACCATGCTCTATTAGTGTGCCCTCACTAAGCAAGTCTTTAAGAGAAGCGTGACCTGGGATGCGAATAAGCCAGTCATGATTCTGCCTTAAGTTGCTAAGAGCCTAGTACGTGCGAATCACTCAAATAGTTACCTGAGGGTTCTCCGCATTTGCCTACTAACCAACGGCGAATGTCAGCCTTTGACACACCATGCTTTAACGCACCCACAATAACATCCCTATAAGTCACTGCGAGATTGAAGATCTCACCTTTATCGCCACCTGCGATCTCTTCGAAATCTTCTTGGATTTGCTCCAAGGCCGTTGCATCCTCTCCGGGAACCTCATCTTCCTCTTCCGCATGAGGAGCCACTTCTTCGGGAAGCTCGTCTTCCTCGCCAACTGGACGCACTAAGTCGTCAACATGCTGCTCTTCAAGGCTCCGCTGTTTTACACGCTCGAGCTCCTCTTCCTCTCGCCGTCTTCTTCTTTCAGCAGCTTCCGCGGCTGTCTTCCAGGACTCAGCAAGAACGTCCTCGCTTATGGGCTCATCTGAAATGCCAGAGTGGGCATCTCTCTTTTGTCTCTTGGCCACAAGGCCACCAATGGTTTCATCATCATCATCTGCGAATACCCAATTGGTTTAAAGAAAAGAAGTGCAAAGAAGTTACGATAACGGGAAAAGAAATGCGACGGAGGTACCTCCTGATTCTTCCTCATGCATCACAACTATTACTTTTTCTTCATCACTCGCTTGGGGCTCCCCCCTCTCTTCTTCTTCCTCTTGATTGAATGGAACAAAGGTCTCAACTGCGAGATCTTTTCGCACTTTGCTGGGCATGCGACCTTTGCCTTTGTCCTTGACAGAAAGGGACTTCACTGGGGGAGAAGCTGGGGCATTCCTAGGGGAAGAAATCGTAATTCCCTTTTGCCTAGGTCTCTTCACTCTTGGCGCCGCAGTCGCTGGAGGAGACGGGTCATCTCCAGGAGGAGACGGAGCCGGAGGATTGTCTATCAGCGAGTCAGCAAAAGCATTCATGACCGCGCGAATCTTCATTTCGAGCTCAGGTTCCATCCTCCACGATAGCCGGAACGACTGCCCTTCTCTCCTGGTGGCAACGATGGCGTTGGCCAATGACTTGGAGCGATCGCCAGATGCGAATCGCCGCACATGACACTACAACCGCACAGAGTAAAGATGTCAGCATAAGGAAATCAAGAAGCTTAATGCATGTGGAGAAACCGCTTACCTCCGCAAATGCCTTGCTATATCTGGCGACATGCGTATCGCCCTTCTTAATTGCGGCAACTTGCTCCTTCAGAATGACATCAGGGCACAAATGGTTCTCCCGATCCCACAGTGAGTAACAACCATACTCAGACTCGCTCAGACTGCAAGTAGGGCGAAACGGAAAGGAGTTCCTTTTGATCAAGGGAGATCTACCTGGCTGCGCGGCCGACTCCGTCTCAATCCTCGTTTGCTGGGCAACCCAGTATGCGAGCCAGTTCTGGGAACAACCACCCTCGCGGGTTCCCGCAGGCTGCTCAAAAGGAAGGTTGTTCATGAAAACCGTCTTACACTCCTTTGTTAGCAAGCGCTTGTAGCATCCTCTGACAATGGACTGGGGCCAGATTGATGGGGCCACCGCATCAAAATCAAACTGAGGAGAAACTCGAGTGGGGTCAACGTCCACGGTAAGCTTTTCATACTTCGGCGCGAGCTCACGAATATGCTCTGCAAGGGCAGGAAGGGAACCTCGCAGACACCAGCAAAAGAACTCGCGGTAGCGCTCATGAAAATGAGGTCTCCCTTCAAAGAGAAGCTCTTCTGAAAAGACCATGCCTTTAGAAGGGTACAGCTTTGGGAACCATCGCACATTCTCAATGCGCGTGGCATAGGGCCTGGCAGTAAACTCCTTCCGTTTGTCGCATATCAAACTCCAAACGCACTTGGTGTTGCCTGTTCCGAACCATCTCGCAGCTCTTCCGCTGTTGCGTGCTTCTGTCTCGCCTGGGGGACACCACTTGTCAAGTTGAAGAGCAGTTGGAGCATAAGACGGCCAACGCTCGAACACCCACATTGTCAAAAAGGAAATATTGACAAAAGTCAGTACATCGAGGCGGCCACGCGACTCCCTCATAGCCAGAACCAGCTGATCAAGCCTGTAGTACAGCGTGCCCAAGACCAAGGATCCGAGTGCGACCCTCTGGCCAAGAGCGAGCCTCACTGCAAGTGGCAACACATGGTAGAAGACTCCGTCATGGGGGTGACCATCAATCAAGTACCTCGATAGCCAGGCACAGAGAAAAGCACAAAGGGTCAAGCGATAACCCTTGCCCTCTACGTAATTCTCGGCCTCTGGATCTTCACTCAGGAGTTTCTTGGTAATGCTGCTGTTCGCATAATCTCGAAAGAAGTACTGCAACCATTTGTTCCAGGTATTCTTCGCGGATGTATCAACCAGCTGCCAGTTAGGAAGAGGCTTCGTAGTGGTCCACCGAGTGGAGATTTTCTTCACCTCTGCTAGGCATTCCTCCATCTGCGTGTACAAGGCAATCTCCGCAGATGTCCTCAAGGGACTCAGAGGGTCCACCTCGCCCATGGGGGAAAGCTCGTACAGCATTTGAACGTCCTCGAGTGTCGGGGCAGCCTCGAACTCGGCAAAATGGAACGTATGAGTCGCAGGCGAGTAACGGGACAGAAGTTCTAGAAGCATGGACTGATCCAACTTCACGGCAGCACCCTTCATAGCACGGATAGCAAAGTATACGCCGGCTTCATTAAGAGTCTCGGCGTGATGATCCAACACGTGGTCAATCCACTCATCCATATAGTCCAATTTCTGGACGAACGCCTGAGTAGAAATCGCAGTATATGGGAAGTGCCCGTTCTCGATCCCCAATCGAACTACATCCTCGGAACCAACCAACTCGAGCAAGGTTGAGTTAACTGGGCGAGTCAGCGTCAGCAATCGCTCAACTGGAACAGGATCAGGCATCCTCTTCGCCTTTACCCTCGCATGGTAGAAATCTTTGCCGCCTAAAAAGGGGGCTTTTCGCCACAAGGCCTGCGGAAGGTCGGGTATCTCTTCATCTTCCTTCACGGGTCTGGTTACTCTTGTCTTGGCCATTCCTGTGGAAGAGCAAGAAAAAAAAGGGAGAAATACCACACTTCAGTTTGAATTTTGGAATGCAAGATCTATGCAAAGGAAGACGAACAGTTTCGGTATCGATTTCAGAAATTGGGGAGTTGCAAGATCCAATATTGTTGAAAGATTAAAACGAAGCAGGTTCAAAGATCAAAGCCTCTTCACAAATTTCATGGGTTTACAGATTCAACGCAGTTCAAGGCAAACACTAGTATCTTAAATCAAAAGTAAACGAGGCCAACCTTGTTTTCTTGAAGCCTGCTTGGATATGCACAATTGAAGAATACGATTTGCAGTTCTGAACTGGTGATTGATTATCTGGATCTGCTCTCGAAGATCTCCGGGTACCATTCACTTTAAGAGAAAGAAGTGATGCTTGGCAATAATGGGGGATACAAGGTATTTATCCAAAACAATGAAGGGTTGCGTCCTTTCGATAGTCGAATCGCAACCGTCACCGTCGAATCGCGCAATCACAGGACAAGTTGACGTCACGCCTAAAACCCTAAAGGTCAGACGGAACGACTCTAGGGGTTTTAGGTCATAATGACACGCACGGGGGCTGAACTTACCCGTATTTGAATTGGTGCGTGGCGGCGACGCGTATGTTGGTTTCCGCGCATGGAAGTCTATACGGCTATGAGTCTTCACGCGCAGAAAGGGGGCTAATGTAGATACTGCTTTCTGACATGACAGATCTTGGCCACGTGGCAGCCATCCAGCACACCATATTGTGCTCCATACACACTGGATCACCAGCCGAGCTGATCCATGTGGGGGCTGCGAGACAGAGCCCTCGCATACCACTGCACGGGACTTGTAGGGACTTAGTGGTTTGGAGGCTAGAGTAAGCCCTGTCGCGTGCGAGCCAAGCCCGCACGCGACCTTTAGTAATTGTTTTGAGAGATTTATGGCACGAGCTCCATAAACCCGGTCAATCCGGTCAAACCCGGTCAACCCCGTAACGGTTCCGGTATTCGCGCACCACGTGCTCTAACGGTCCCTATATACTCGGACGAACGTGCCGTTATGGTTAAGCTAATTAAGCCGCCATTAATGGGCGCATTAACCACACTACAACGGTCATGTTCTCTAGTATATATAGATCGTCAACCTTTCCATACAAAGGAGAACACACTTGCCATACGCGGAAGCTCTGCCAAACCTCTGTCTCTCTCTCAGACATTGCTACTGACTTACTCTCTCCCTACACACAACCCCACTCTTCCTGTGCGATCCTTGATCCACTACACACGGTGCACACGGAGGTCTCCCCGCCGGAATCTCTTGTAATCACCGAAAGTTCCTTTTGACAAAATCAACTATTTTCTTCTTCATATCATTCCATCACAAGTACTATTCCAAATCCTTGTATAACTTGCCTTTTTCTGGATGTACCAATTATGGTGTGTTATGAGTTTCCTTCGTAATCTTCTCTTTTACATCCGCACATTTCATTAGTACACACCATCTTTTCTTGAAATTCACTCTAACATCTTCTCCACTTTGGAATCGAATGCGTTGCCTTTGTTGATTCTCTCCTCCATCTTTTGTAAGAACACATTTCTTCCCGTCTTCCTTTTTATCTACGTAGATTTCCATTAATATCGTCAAAATACACAGCATGTTACTCGTGGTTCTCTTCATGCAAACTCAAATCTCTAGCCTTCGAAACTCTTCGCAAAGCTTAATTGGCAAATCCCACATTGATTTTACCGTATAATTCGTATTCAAACTCAATGCATCCGCTACTACAGTTGCTTTTCTTTCGTGGTATTGGATATTAATGTCGTAGCCCTTCACTAACTCTAGCCAACTTCCTTGTCGCATATTCAACTCCTTTTGCGTTAGCATGTACTTCGAGCTCTTGTGATATGTATATGTTTGCAATTCGTACCTTTGATATAATGTCTCCTGATCTTCATTGCAAACACAAAGACTGCCAACTCCAAATCATGAGCAGGGTAATTCTTTTCATAAGACTTTTGTTGCCTAGAAGCATAAGCGATAACCTTGCCAGTTTTTCTTTGCATTAAAACACATCCTGGCCCATGCTTGAATGCATCGCTATGGACTTCAAATTCTCATCATGTAACGTTAAAACATGTGCTGACGTCATCATATCCTTCAGCGTTTGTATTGGGTAGACTCCATAACGTTTTTCATGACCCAAACTCAAAGCTTATGTTCCTGACCCGAGTCATATCCTTGTTTGCGAGCCTGTCGAACTTGATCTCTCCCTTACCCACACCTCTTCGACCGGATTCGATTCGAGTGACGGGGACGCCACTCCTTTTAAGGGAGATGTGATTTAACAGCCATGCATTTAACTACCCATCTTGTCTTGTTATTATGTGCACATTAGAACTGCATAATTGCATTGGGAGATTGGATTTATAATTGCATTGGGTATTTATGCTTGGGCGATTCGATTTATACTTGCATGGGAATATTCGTTTTACTTTAAGCTTCGGGGACGAAGCTTTGTTTTAAGGGAGATGTGATGTAATACCCCGATATTTTCGGGGGTATTTTTGGGAGTTTAACGAATTTTCTGGGCCACTATTTGAGATTTATAAAAGTATTTTCCTTTACTAAATAGTTGTTTTCACATTATTATTATTATTATTATTATTATTATTATTATTATTATTATTATTATTATTATTATTATTATTATTATTATTACTACTACTACTACTACTACTACTACAACTACTACTACAACTACTACTATGATTATTATTAGTCTTAACAAAAAGACATTTTGTTTCTTTTATTAAAAAGTCTTATTATCATAAGTATTGTTATTCTTACTATTACTATTATTATTATTTTTATCAAAAAAAAAATATTTTTCTTAAAATTTTATTTTTTGTAGTTAGTTAGTTTATGTGTTTATTAGTGGTGAAGTGTAACGGGTCGTGTAGCATTTATAACGTGTCCAAAAATGTAGTTTTATTATTATCGCGTAGCCAACCACTGCAAGTACCGTACACCCGCCACACGCTAGCAATCTCTCATCATCTTCCTCTTCATTCCATTTTTAGGCAGAGAAGATTGCTCTGCAATCTCTACGGCAACCACCACTACAAGACCCAAAAATTGATCCATTTTCTTCAAATTTTCACCCCGATTCATCGCGAGCAAGTCAAAAACCAATCGTCGCAATCAATTCGCCCATTTGACATTTCCATTTCCGAAACCGGAAATGTTTCCAATTGAACTTCATTCTCCGATCGGGTTTCAAAACCCAACTCTTCCTCTCTCTCGTCGCTCTCTCTCAGACTCTCTCTCTCGCACTCTGCCTCTCCCTCTCTCTGTGCTCTGTTTTGCCGAGCGAGAGTCCGGCCGAACCCAAGCCCGGCGAAAGCCGAACCCAGGTCCGGCGAAGACAACCCAGCGGCGCACGACGCCGCCGTCCTCCTCACCTCCGCCCGACGCCGTCCCCCTCTCTGCGTCGACCCAGCGCCGTCGCCGCCAGCGACGCCGACCCTCTGCCCGTCCGCCGTCCGCCCTTGCCGTCGCCGTCCTTCGAATCGTTGTCACCACCACAGTCCGTCCCCCTCTTTCCCGGCGAACCCAACTGCAGGGCCGAGAGCTTCTTCATCGCCGTCGTCTTCTCCTTCGTTCCACTCGTTCGGTAAAGTAATCAAACTTTCAAATTCTACTTTTTCGTTTTCAGTTTGTATTCACCTTCAGCTCCTGTAAAATCAATTGTTTTGAGAAAATTGTAGTAGTAATAAATTAATCAGTGGGTTGGGTGCTAGAAAAGTACGAGTTGTGGAAGAAATGTGAAGTTCATGTATGTATATGTGTTGGCGTGTGGTTTGTGTTGGCAAGGGAGTTAGCAGGGGTTGTTCCTTTTCTTTGGAGGTTAGTAGAAGTAGTAGCATTATAATAATAGTAGTAGGAGTAGCAGTAGCAGTATGTTTGATATTTTCTATTTACTATAGATACTTTATATATACATATATATATAAATATTTATATATGTACAATTTTTTTTAGTTAATCTTTTGGGGGGTGATTATATGATTAGTTTTTTTTTATGTATGCAAATAAGTTTATAAATAGCATTATAGTTGAATTATTTTCCTTATAATAACAAAACGTTAGTTCATATAAATCTTTTTTTATACAAAAGTCGTATTTTACTTTAGTAAACCTTGGGGGGAGTTGATGTCTTTTCTTTCTTCCTTTTTATTTTACAAAACTATGTTGTTACATTAAGCCTACTGGTTGTACTTTTGCCTGGTTCTTATATTTGTAATAAAAATATGTATACATGTGAAATAAAATTAATAAACTAATTTCTGAAAATAGTATTTCTTATTAAATCAAAATAGCACTTTTTTTATGAATACAAGTAAGTATAGTACTTATTTGATATCTTCTTAAACACACTATAAGACTATGTTCTGAATATTGAAAGAAAATGAGACCTCTTGTTCATACCATTTTGACGTATACTAACCACTATTGGGCTTTTAACTTTTAATAAAAGTACACCTCGTATTTATATAATGTAAATCTGCCTTTCGAATAATTGTTTAGGTTATTAATTAAGCTTTTTTCCTTTTAATTTCTTACAACTATGAATCGTATTCTCTAGTAAAATTTATAATTTGTCTTTGAGGGTCATTGGGAGTTTCACTTGCATCTCACATAGGACAAGTTTAATTGCAATTTGTCGTGTGACGAAAACGTCTTAATATAGGACTATTTGATTATTGTAGATTCTGAGTTCGTAGACAATCAGTTCGTTGAGAATCCCTATTACTAGGACGTAGCTTGCTTGCGTGTGACGATCTCTCTCCATTATCAGGTAAGTTATATGCACAACATCCTTAAATATCAAAATGTGTTGTTTCGTGTGCGTTGTCTCAAACTTCAAATTCAATTTCCGCTTTACAATACCTTGAATTCTTCCAACGCTTTATTTTTGAACGATTTGAGAAGCATGTGGTCACTATTTAAAATTGTGATTTATTACTCCCGTGGAATCTCGAACGATAATTGGACGATAATAGAATTGGGAACGCTGTGCAGAGGATGCGCGTGAAGGCCAATGGCCGGGAACACCTATGTGTGATTTCCCTAGGGATCTTACCCTCTTATTTATCGTGGAATCTATGAGTACTACCTATGCATGTTTAGGTCACGACTGTATAGGGGTTCCGGTGTTGGAATAGATGCCCTAGAGGCAATCTAGTTTAGTATGAATTTGTAATTGGCTAGAAATTCATTTATTATTTATTGGATATTTAATATAATGAAGTCCTTAGATTTACAATCGTGTTGTTTATCTTAAATATCCCTAGTCAAGTATAATGATTAAATGGGACAATCATCTATAGACTAGTATGGGGTTGGATTGATATGGAGATATCATGATCCAACACATAGGTGTGCATTACGGAATGTTGCACTGGATTGACCCATCACCGAGAAGGCTACATACACGTTATGTTGAGTCACAAGTGCTTCTCGGGTACAATGGTATTGTCATCCTTAGACTTGAAGTCACTAGATATTCTAGTTGTGGATCATTGTGATCTTGGTAGCGTTAAACGTTACACCGTAACTGGGTAGTTATAAAGGCGTGTACTGGATACAATGAGAAGCAAGCTTAGGGATCGTAGTGGACGTAGAGAGGATTTGCCCCTCCCACATAACGGGAGCAAATATCCAAGGCCACTCGAGGATAGTGCTTATAGAATGTCTGGCCAGACTCAAATAAATCAATATATGGGATATTGATGTTATTTGCACGAATAAGGCTATTCCATGGATCGAGAAACTAGGGATTGGATATACGAGTGTGACTTGTATGTCTCGTGTCCAATCTGGATATGGAGGCAAAGGGATGAGACAATTACTTGTACAAGCTTGTCTAGATGACTATTCTATTAGTTGGCTAGAATGGATGTTTTGCTAGAAACCGCTCCATGTTAGCAAAGAGTTGCTACCAACTAGATAGAACCTATGGGGTCACACGCTATATAGAGTTGTACTAGATTTGGGAATTAATTAATAGGATTAATTAATTAGAAGGATCATTTTGCAAACCCTTGAAAACTTAGTAGGGACTAATTTGCAAGGAAGGGACTAAATTGAATTCTAGTAGGACTAGAATAAGTCCTTTAGGTAGTTAACAAGGAGTTGTTGGACTATATAAAGGACCCTCCTCCTTCCTTCCCTACACAACTTATGCTCTAAAGAGAACATAACAAGAGTAGGAGAGAACAAAGGAGAGAGAGAGCAAGCAACAAGAGGGACGCCGCCCCCTTGCCGCCGCCCACTCGTCCCCGACGCCACAAAGGGGCCGAACCCCCTTTTTGTGCCTCGTTTTGCGTGATTCCTTCACCATCCTTTCATTCCGGGCTAGCACCAAGGAGATTGGAGATCTAGGAACAACTCTAGGCGTGGATCAACTATAGAGAACGTGACACTATTCGCGTTTGAAGTCATCAAGGAGAACCCAAAGGTGTGTTTATGATTTCTTACCTTCACTATCGTTATGCATCTAGACTTTTGATCCTTGGAGGGTTTTGCATGGTTGTTTATTTGATTATGCTTCCGTTTGCGCGATCCATGAATCAAAACCCTACAGTGGTATCAGAGCCACAGGTCATAGAGCATAAACGTAGTTTATGTGTTACATTCTTGTTGTTTTACACCTTAATTTGTTGTTTATCGCGTAAAACAAGACAAATCAAGCATTGGATGCAATTTGTCAAAGAATTAATCATAACAAGACCCAATTATTGCATTGAATGCATGAATTGGTGAGTTTGAGAAATTTTAGGATCTTAGATCTAGGGTTTGGGCATCCTTGGGGAAGAAGGAGTTCTCCCACAACAAGGAAACAACCAAACTTGGGCTCCAAGCAAGGAGGTTGTTTTGGAAACAACCTCCACAAGGAGGTTCGGCCCCCTAGGGGACCGCCCCCTTGCTTGCCGCCCAAGCTTGGCGCCCTATGGGGCCGGGCGGCCCTAACCCGCGGGCCTAGCTTGCGGGTTTTGGGCCGGGCCGGCCCTAGGGCTTTATGGTTCACTTATTTGGGCCCGGGCAATTGGATTGTTGGGCCCATGGACCGTTTTAACCCTAGAAATCCTAAAATCAATTAAAATTGACCAAGCGCGTTAAAATTGGATTTTAACTGTTTATGTGCAAATCGCATGGTGATTGGATATGGCCTTAGGATGTGGTTTGATGTGGATGTTTAATTTTGTGGTTTGGTTTTACGGCCTGCGAGCTGATCAATTAATTGTAATAATTAATTAGGGTTTTTATTTTATTTAGTATAGATATTAGATAGTGCTAGATAAAGTAGATTGTTAGCCAAGATTGGAGAAAAGAAGCCCAAAGCCAAAGAAGCCACAAAAGATGGAGCATGGAGCATGGAGCATTCCACATGACTATGAAGGATGGACCAAAAGATCAAGACGCATGGAGATGTGTTTGTTTAGGGTTCATAGATAATTCCATTGGCTTGGAATTATCTTAGTCTAGAAAAGGCCATATCCACATCACGTTTAATTTCTGTTTTGTGGTTGTTTATTTATTGTCTTATTATTTGTGTGGTTGGTGTATGGATGATGCATGCAATTAGGATAATAAGATAATTAGACAACCCGGATCTATTATTTGGAGTTGTGCCCAAACTCAAATAGATAGATTAGTTGATATTGATCAACAAAATAATTAAAATTGAAAATTCCCTCAAATTTTAAAATATTGTGTTCTTGCCTTCTCGTTATTTAAGCACTCATTATCATCATTATTTATCAAGTTCGTGCGTGCCAAAGCATGGCGACTTGGTTCATAATGATGGAATGCGATGGCACGTAACAATGTGCAATTGTTTAGATAAGAGGTTGAACACAACTAGGCTATTAATTTGATTAAGAAACCTAGAGGCAATCAATTGGGATTATCCATAAGGATGGATAAATAAGGAGTTATTTGCCCGATTGAACCAAGAGTTGCATATGGGATGCAATTGGAATCGTTCCTACCTAAGAAGTAATCGAATTATGGGTGACTTGCCAAAGCAAGCTCATAAGGAGATGAAAAAGATGGATCTTGGCCCACTAGAAAATATAAGGATATTTTCCGCATTAATATCTTGAGGGTTATTAATCCGTAGAAAAATAGTGGGAGCTATATTTAATAAACTAGCCATTATTAAATATAGTCAAAAATTCACAAATACTAAAACTTGCGTATTTTCCTTTTTGTAGAATTCCAAATGGCAAACAACTCATCGAGTTCACAACATTCCCTACGATCTGTCCTTGAGAAGGACAAGCTCTCTGGAACCAACTTCCTTGATTGGTACAGAAACTTGAGAATTGTTCTCAAGCAAGAGAAGAAGCTGTACGCAATAGAGGAGCAAGTTCCAGAAGGTCCAGAGAATCAGACACCTGCTGCCTTAAAGGCGTATCAAAAGCGTGTTGATGACGCTAATGATGCGGCCTGCCTAATGCTTTGCACCATGACCTCTGAGCTTCAGAAGCAACATGAGAACATGAATGCTGTCGATATGATTGAACATCTAAAGCAGCTCTTCCAAGAGCAGGCGAGGGTAGAGAGGTATGAGGTCTCAAAGGCACTGTTCAAATGTCATCTGGCAGAAGGGAACCCGGTGGGACCCCATGTACTCCGAATGATCGGGTACTTGGAGAATCTCGCCCGGCTTGGGTTCCCGGTCGGCCAAGAGTTGGCAACCGATCTCGTGTTGCAATCGTTGCCCGAGAGTTATGGACAGTTCATTATGAACTATAACATGAACGAGATCGTTAAACCACTGCCAGATTTGCTCAACATGTTGAGGACGGCTGAACAGAGCATCAACAAGGGTAAGGGCAAGGCCATAATGATGGTGCATAAAGGAAAGGGTAAAAAGTTTGCCTCTTCCTCCAAGGGCAAAGGCAAGTCAGTTGCTAAGTCCAAGGAACAAGCCCTTAAGCCTGTTGGTGGCATTGCCAAGGTCGTGACTAAGGGTGAATGTCACTACTGTAGTCAACCTGGACACTGGAGGAGGAACTGCCCAAAATATCTGGAGGACAAGAGGCTTGGAATAGTGATTCCACCACCACCAGGTATTTTTGTTGTAGATGTCAATTTAACTGTCTCTACATCATGGGTATTAGATACTGGATGTGGATCTCATATTTGTCGAAACATGCAGGATCTAAAGAGAAGTAAAAGATTGGCTAAAGGGGAGGTAGATCTGCGCGTTGGGAATGGAGCAAAGGTTGCTGCGTTGGCCATAGGCGTATGCGAGCTATCTCTGCCTTCAGGATTAGTTTTAGAATTAAATAATTGCTATTTTGTGCCTGCTATGAGCAGAAACATTATTTCTATTTCTGGTTTGGACAAGGAAGGTTTTATTATTTCAATAAAGAACAATTGTTGTTCCTTTTATTTAAATAATATTCACTATTTTAGTGCGCAATTATTTAATGGACTTTATGTCCTTGATCTAAGTAATCCTGTCTACAACATTAATACCAAGCGGATTAAAATAAATGATTTAAATCCTGCTTATTTATGGCATTGTCGTTTAGGCCACATAAATGAGAAACGTGTATCTAGACTCCATAAGGATGGATTACTAGACTCATTTGATTTTGAATCATATGAGACATGTGAGGCTTGTTTATTGGGTAAAATGACAAAGTCCCCTTTCAATAAGAAAGGTGAGAGGACTAGTGAGCAATTGGCGCTCATACATACCGATGTGTGTGGGCCATTTGCCACGCCTGCCAGGGGTGGTTATGTCTACTTCATTACGTTTACTGATGATTACAGTAGATATGGATTTGTGTACCTTATGAGGGCAAAATCCGAATCCTTTGAAGTGTTCAAGGAATTCAAGAATGAAGTAGAGAAGCAACTTGGCAAAAGTATCAAGGCTCTACGATCGGATCGTGGAGGAGAATACCTGAGCCAAGAGTTTGACGACTATCTTAGAGAGTGTGGGATCGTGTCCCAACTCACTCCACCCGGAACGCCACAATGGAATGGCGTGTCCGAGAGGAGGAATCGAACCCTATTGGATATGGTTCGGTCTATGATGTGTCAAACCGATCTTCCATTATCATTTTGGGGCTACGCTCTATTAAGTGCAGCTTTCACCATTAACCGTGTTCCATCTAAATCAGTCATGAAGACACCATATGAGATGTGGAGTGGGAGGCGTCCCACACTATCGTTCATGAGGATTTGGGGCTGCGATGTCTATGTAAAACGTTTACAATCAGACAAGCTAGGGCCTAAATCGGATAAGTGTAAATTTGTGGGGTACCCTAAGGAAACTAAGGGATACTACTTCTACAATCCAACCGAGAACAAAGTGTTTGTTGCTCGGACCGGCGTGTTTCTAGAAAGAGAGTTTGTCTCTAAAGAAGCAAGTGGGAGGAATGTAGAACTTGAAGAAGTTCAAGAACCACAAATCACTGAACCGATTATGGAACATGAACAGGAATCACAAGCAGTTGTGGATCCACCTGTTCAGGTAACACAAGAGCTTCGTAGATCTAGTAGAGTGCGCCAGGAACCCGAGAGGTACGGACTTCTCGTAACTGATTCCGGTGACACGATGCTCATAGATGATGAGCCTACTACCTATGAGGAGGCCATGAATGGCCCAGACTCGCAGAAGTGGCTTGAAGCCATGAGATCCGAGATGGAATCCATGTATACCAACAAAGTATGGACTTTGGTGGAACCACCTGATGGGGCGCGGCCCATAGGGTGCAAGTGGGTCTTCAAGAAGAAGATCGACATGGATGGTAATGTGATTACCTATAAGGGCCGATTGGTGGCTAAAGGATTCAGACAGATTCATGGTATTGACTATGATGAAACCTTTTCACCAGTCGCTATGACCTAATCCATCCGAATCCTACTTGCGATTGCAGCATACTACGACTATGAGATTTGGCAGATGGATGTCAAAACAGCATTCCTTTATGGGAATCTCCTCGAGGACGTGTATATGATACAGCCGGAGGGTTTTGAGGATCCAAAGCAAGCCAACAAAGTCTGTAAGCTGCAACGATCCATTTATGGATTGAAGCAAGCTTCTAGGAGTTGGAATCGACGTTTTGATGAAGTGGTCAAAGAGTTTGGCTTCATCAGAAACAAAGATGAGTCTTGTGTTTACAAGAAGGTTAGTGGGAGCTCTGTAGCTTTTCTGGTCTTGTATGTGGATGACATACTACTCATTGGAAACGACATTCCCATGCTGCAATCTGTGAAAGATTGGCTAGGAAAGTGTTTTTCAATGAAGGACTTAGGGGAAGCAGCCTATATACTCGGTATAAAGATCTATAGAGATAGATCTAAGAGGTTGCTAGGCCTAAGTCAAAGTACATATATTGACAAGGTGTTGAAACGGTTCAACATGCAAGATTCCAAGAAGGGATTCTTGCCCATGTCACATGGAATCACTCTTTCGAAGAGTGGATGTCCTTCCAATGAAATTGAGAAGGAACGCATGAGTAGGATTCCCTATGTCTCGGCCATAGGATCTATCATGTACGCCATGTTATGTACTAGACCAGATGTGTCATATGCCTTGAGTATGACAAGCAGATACCAATCCAATCCAGGTGAGAGTCACTGGATTGCTGTCAAGAACATCCTAAAGTACTTGAGAAGAACTAAGGATGCTTTCTTGATGTTTGGCGGTGAGGAAGAGTTGCGTGTAAGGGGTTACACTGATGCAAGCTTCCAAACCGATAGAGATGACTTTAGATCACAGTCGGGATATGTGTTTTGCCTGAATGGAGCAGCGGTGAGCTGGAAGAGTTCCAAGCAAGAGACGGTAGCTGATTCTACAACAGAGGCTGAGTACATTGCTGCAAATGGCGCAGCAAAGGAGGCTGTTTGGATCAGAAAGTTTGTTTCTGAACTTGGTGTGGTCCCTAGCATTGCGGATCCAGTGGAGTTGTTCTGTGACAACACTGGGGCGATCGCGCAATCAAAGGAACCAAGATCGCACCAGAAGTCCAAACACGTGCTCAGGAAGTTTCATCTGATTCGAGATATTATCGATAGAGGAGACGTTCGGATATGCAAGATTCCTACAGATGATAATCTGTCAGACCCGCTTACAAAGCCTCTCACGCAGTGGAAGCATGAAGGGCACACTAGGAGTATGGGCATACGAGATGCGCCAGATTGGCTCTAGTGCAAGTGGGAGACTGTTGGAATAGATGCCCTAGAGGCAATCTAGTTTAGTATGAATTTGTAATTGGCTAGAAATTCATTTATTATTTATTGGATATTTAATATAATGAAGTCCTTAGATTTACAATCGTGTTGTTTATCTTAAATATCCCTAGTCAAGTATAATGATTAAATGGGACAATCATCTATAGACTAGTATGGGGTTGGATTGATATGGAGATATCATGATCCAACACATAGGTGTGCATTACGGAATGTTGCACTGGATTGACCCATCACCGAGAAGGCTACATACACGTTATGTTGAGTCACAAGTGCTTCTCGGGTACAATGGTATTGTCATCCTTAGACTTGAAGTCACTAGATATTCTAGTTGTGGATCATTGTGATCTTGGTAGCGTTAAACGCTACACCGTAACTGGGTAGTTATAAAGGCGTGTACTGGATACAATGAGAAGCAAGCTTAGGGATCGTAGTGGACGTAGAGAGGATTTGCCCCTCCCACATAACGGGAGCAAATATCCAAGGCCACTCGAGGATAGTGCTTATAGAATGTCTGGCCAGACTCAAATAAATCAATATATGGGATATTGATGTTATTTGCACGAATAAGGCTATTCCATGGATCGAGAAACTAGGGATTGGATATACGAGTGTGACTTGTATGTCTCGTGTCCAATCTGGATATGGAGGCAAAGGGATGAGACAATTACTTGTACAAGGTTGTCTAGATGACTATTCTATTAGTTGGCTAGAATGGATGTTTTGCTAGAATCCGCTCCATGTTAGCAAAGAGTTGCTACCAACTAGATAGAACCTATGGGGTCACACGCTATATAGAGTTGTACTAGATTTGGGAATTAATTAATAGGATTAATTAATTAGAAGGATCATTTTGCAAACCCTTGCAAACTTAGTAGGGACTAATTTGCAAGGAAGGGACTAAATTGAATTCTAGTAGGACTAGAATAAGTCCTTTAGGTAGTTAACAAGGAGTTGTTGGACTATATAAAGGACCCTCCTCCTTCCTTCCCTACACAACTTATGCTCTAAAGAGAACATAACAAGAGTAGGAGAGAACAAAGGAGAGAGAGAGCAAGCAACAAGAGGGACGCCGCCCCCTTGCCGCCGCCCACTCGTCCCCGACGCCACAAAGGGGCCGAACCCCCTTTTTGTGCCTCGTTTTGCGTGATTCCTTCACCCTCCTTTCATTCCGGGCTAGCACCAAGGAGATTGGAGATCTAGGAACAACTCTAGGCGTGGATCAACTATAGAGAACGTGACACTATTCGCGTTTGAAGTCATCAAGGAGAACCCAAAGGTGTGTTTATGATTTCTTACCTTCACTATCGTTATGCATCTAGACTTGTGATCCTTGGAGGGTTTTGCATGGTTGTTTATTTGATTATGCTTCCGTTTGCGCGATCCATGAATCAAAACCCTACAGCCGGCACTTAAGGTCTCATTAGAATGGTTAGGGCGGGATAGCGAAGGGCTATCTACTAACGTCCGGGGAAAAACCCCATTATTATTATTTATTCCATCGTGACCTCTTTGTCCACATCGTACTCGTTGGGGCTCGTGTTATGCCTCAACCAAATATAAGAATAAAATGTGGTTACTGCTTATCTTTCTGCGTTTATCCTCGTGTTAGCCAAAAACTCTGTTTTACGTGCTGTGGTATATTCTTACTCAGTTTTTACTGCTAAAATGTTTTGCTGCGTCGGCTTTTGCTATTTTAAAACCGCAGGTTTGACTAAGCTAGCTGGGGTGGAACGCGCCCACAAGTCAAAGAGTAGGATTGACTAGAACACTTATTTTAGTAGTTATTTCCTTTGGATTTCAAACATTGTTTTATTATTTCTGTACAAAAATGTTGGAGGTTTCCTCCTTTTATTTCAACAAAGTATCAATTGGATTATCGTTAAGTTGTACTAGCAGGAACCGTAGGATCCGGGTTGTTATATCTAGTGTCATCCCCGGGGTTGTAGTAAGTACCCCCATGGTTCACGCAACCTCTGAACTTGTCGCGCTCCCAACTACTGCGAGTTGTGCTTGCAAGGATTTCATTTGTTCTGCCATAGCTTCGATCTCCTTATCCTTCGTCTCTAGTTGCTCCTGGAGCATGGAAAATTTTTCTTGCATGGCTCGCATGATTGGATCGTCTTCTACGTCAGCCATCATGACTGCCACGGCGTGACCTTTCTCTGCTGTAGCCGAGGCGGCATCGCTCTCTTCGTATAAGGGATTTTTGGTCCCCATCAAATTTAATGCCTGCAAATTCTTGGCTTTGAATCTTGTGATAGGACCTTTCCATGATGTCATGGTACCTCTCTGGACAGGTGCTGAAATGGTTGGATTGCGTCCTTTTCTTTTATCGGGTGCATGACCAAAGATAGGCGAATGAGGTCTTTGAACTGTCTGGCCTTCTCATTCAAGGGTTGCAAGGACGTCAGGAGTCGTGGCGTTATGGCTCTATGCATGTACGTCCTTTGGGTGAGTTGTCACTGGTATAGCAGAGACCCACCCTTTTGTAGGCTTCATCATTGGTGCCTTCTTTTTTCGCTTTATCAGGCTGGTGTAGGGTAGCACCTACTTCACGACTTTTTAATGGCTGATCTTTCGATGATGATCCATCGTGGGTCTCTCGGGACATGACTTTCTTTCCAATGTCCCGAGTAATTTTATAGTTTTCTTCCGACGCTGCCTCTCCAGCTCTCACAAACCCAACCTCCACCTTCTTCGCCCTCGAACCCAACCACCACCTTCTTCGCCCTCGAACCCAACCTCCACCTTCTTCGCCCTCGAACCCACAACAACCCTTGGACCAGACCACTGTACCGCCAGAGAATGAATCAGATCTTGAATCTTCTTTCTGTGGCCTGAAATGATGGTGGTGACGAAATTGATGGTGATGTTGGTTGATTTCGGTGGTGGGTGTGTAGGTTCTCTCGATGGTTGTGGAGGGCAGAGAGATAGATATAGAGAGGAGGGGAAGGAGAAAAGAAGGAGGCGGGTGTGAGGGGAGAAGAGAAAAATATGGGAAAGAGATAGAGGAATTAGGGTTAGAAATGAAGGAGAGAGATGTTATGGTCATATATAGGAGGTAATTTCATAAAATTTCATGAGTAAAATAGTCTTTTTGTCGGCTCTGTTAGTATACCGTCAGCTCCATCCCAAAAAATGTGTGAAGTGTCTTTTTCCAAAACACAAGGTAACGGAGTGGAATTAAGTCTAAACTCAAGGGTGGTCAGTGTCTTTTACCATAATTGGGAAGTTCAAGTCAAAATCGATCAATGTTAGAAAGTAGAAACCTAAAGTTCAAGTTCAATTTCTAACTCCACCAAAAATCATTTGTCGTGGTTAAGTGCTTTTTCCAAATGAATTTCTTATTTCATTTTCTCCTTTTTATATAATCAAACTAATTGATCTATCACATTTTCTATAATTGAGATTTAGTGAAGAACTCAAAATTTTCCTAAAAAAGCACACACAAGGTTTAAAACATAAAACTTTGTTCAACTATATGAGTCACAACGAGAAACAAGCGAAATAACCATATTACATAGTTTCAGAAAAATGAGAACATCACAAACATGTTAAGATTAACATTAACATTTCACTCCAAAATAAGAGGTTCAAAGTTCACAAGTCCTAATCACACTCTTAAATTCACATACTACTTAGTTCTAAAATTACGCGAGACACCATGTCGAGAGGCAGTAAAGTTAAGGAGATCACCAAGACCATATTAAGGAGCAGATGACAACATTATATGATTTGTAAAAATGCAATTAATTAATTAGAAATAATAAATTTATTTAAAAAAATATTATAAATAATAATTAAATATGCAACGTACATTCTTTAACGGTATGAAAGGTTTGGCCGATTTGGAAAACTTGATAGCTAAACCGAACTGTTTAATTTTAGTTTGAAATTTTGTGAACCTAAATCATACCGTTTAATTTAAGTTTAAAATTTCGAACCTAAACCGAACCAATTAGCATGGTTCAGTTCGGTTTGCGGTTTGGACTGTTTACCTGTATCCCTAAACTGTATCACTACATTCCGCCTCTTTCTTCTCAGTTAACTTTCGAGAGTCACTTTGACCCGGTGATTAATTTGTCGAAGTACATTAAAAATAAACTATTTTATACTTCAATGTTTCACATGCCTTCCCCTTTGTTAAATGTTGTAATACCTAGAATTTATACGTAAGGTAGTTTTAGTAAATTGTTTGTGCGTGAATCATATTTTTAATCATAAATTAGTTTATATATCGTTACAGTTCAATTTTAATTATTTTAGTTTGTAAAAAAATTTCTTTCTAGCAAATTTTTTATCCAGTAACTATTTAGTAAATTCAAATTCATGTTTATATGCAAATTATATTTCAAAATCTTATTTACTTAGGTATGTAACAGTATTATTTTTATCCGAAACGTTGTCCTGAATTTTGTAGCGATAACTCTCAATTATTCGTTTTCTCCATCTCATTTACTCTTCTCCTTCTCTTTCTAAACCAAAACAACAACACATTAACAAACTTCCTCCCCATCTCTTCTCTCCCTTCCCGAACCAACAAACGCCACCTTCACCGCGATCACCAACCTTTATCATCGCCACCACTTCCACCAACGACATCACTCTTACTCACCCTCGTTCACTCTCGATCTCTCTCTATTTCCCCCTGTTTTTCCGTGAAGAAGAACCAACAACAACCACCACCAAACCTCGAGGAGGCCTTGGGCGAAGCCAAAGACTGCCGGAGCAATCCCGTCGGGCTTCACGACGACACCACCTACGACAAACTCGACCCCCCCCCCCACCCTCTCCCCCCAATTTCTCAATCGTTTCGAATCATTCTTGGTGTGGGTATTCTCTAAATCTTCTCCTAGTTCGTTTGATTATCAAAGTTTGATTTTGAAAGCTCGAATATATTTTGATTTTGAGAAAATGGCATAAATTTAAGAGTTTTAACATAAGGGGGTTGTTTTGTACAATATGAGACTTTGAGGGTTTTGTCAAAAATAGAAAACTCATTATAAGTGTGGATAACTGATTGTAGTTTGCAGTAAGCTCTAGGGAACATAATGTATTTATGCGATCTGCACTTATATTATTAGTTAAACTTAACATATTATTTATTATAAATGAAAATAAATACTTTGGTAATATAAATAAAAAACATAAATCTATATAAATTAGAAATTATTTTTAATTACATATTTAATTCTTAAAAAAAATGTTAAAAAATACATTTTGTATATTTACAATTATATTATAGAAAAAAAATATCGTTTATTTTCCTTAAAAAAATAAATATAACATATATTTTAATTTAATTAATATTGATTTATTTAATGTTTATAAATATCATATTATTCGTTTTTACCACATAATTTCTTCTATTAAATCTCTTTACTTTTATAGTAAAGTAAATTGTTTTAAATTATATACAATTTTGAAATATTATAAAAATATATATATTTAAAAATATTATTTTTAAATAATAATAATTATTTTCATATTATTTAATATAATTATTATCTTCTTATAATTGATAGTAATTGAAATTTGGTTATTAAATAATTATCAATACTACTTTTTTTTACTTTTTATTCAACATAATAATATTTGACTTTAATAAATATATTAGAGCGTTATTTTAAATATTTATTATTCCATTTTTAATTTATTAAATTATTATGTTCTACTAAATAACATCAAGGATTTTAATTATTTGATAATTTGTTCTATATTCTTAAAACCTATTCTTTAACTTCTTAAAAATATTTTCGGAATTGTTATCAACTATGAATTTAATTACCAAATAATAACTTAGGCATTATAATTACTTAGGAACTTTTACTTGCATATCATAAGGATATATATATTGACTGCTCGCTACATGAAATTGTTTGTGATGAGAAATCTGTGCATATAATTGTAGAGCCTGATTTGCAAGCGAGGAGATTAGGATGTGGTTTATGAGTAGCAGATTAGTTAGCACTCTTCGGCTACATGCATAGCCTAATATTCTTTGTTCTTTCTCCGCATGAGATTACATGCTTAGCTCTGCATGCCAATTTATTTCATGTGAACTACTAGTCTCTATGAGCATAAATGTCGTACTGTATTATCTACTTGTAAGCGTGCTCTACTTAACTTAACCCCACACTTTACTATTCGTATCGAACACGAAAAATTTGTAGTTCAAATGTCACACACTAAATTAAAAATCGTTAAAAAGGGTAATGTGAAATAATCACATGTAACGAAATCAGCCACCTGATAATATTTTGGGGCATGACTTCTTTGGGTATTAAATCCTGAAAAACCGTATTTCAGAGCATGAATTCCTTGGGTAAGGTCCCTAAAATTCGTACTTCAGGGCATGACTTCCTTGGGTTCCGGTCCCAAAAATCTCAGGACTCTGTGTGCCCCAAATCCTTTGGCCGTATACTGGAGCACATCATCTAGTACTACTATTCTAACTTGAAATCTTAAGCGGGGTGTAGACACTTGAAGTCTATTTGGCTACTTACGATGACTATTGGGGTGGAAAATCAGATCCACGACGCTGGATAGAGAAGTCGGGCTTCCAGAACCCCCCTATACGCCTACATCAGCTACTACTTACCCTAGTCTCCACGAGTCATTGCAAATTGATAATATGACTTGTTTCATTCACAACTGGAATCTTATGAATATATCGGTACACAAATCGACTACTTGAAATACCTTTTAGAATGAAAACAACTTTTGTGAACTCCGATGATCATACAACTTTATTCATACTTATATTTCTGAAACATTTAGAATCTATAATATGTTTATTCTTACGTAATACTTTTCAACGGTTCAAAGTCTTAACTCTGATATTTATACCTATACTATGTTACTATTAAAACTCTTTTAAACACGAAATTTCATAACCTGTATTAGCCACTCTATTTACATGCTAAGTTTTGTATTCATTATATTTTTACTGATACTCTCACTATGATGTCTATGTTCCCTTTTCGTTCCCCCTGCAGGTGTATGACTGGTTGCTTAGATTAACATGTTGAAATCACAATCACATATTAGTTAATTTAGAGAGTCAGATTTTGTTGTAAAATTTCATTTTTTTCAGTCACAAATGTTGTTGACTCTTTTCGTAGTGAATAAGTACTGTATATTTCTTTTCACTTGTTTGTTTTTACCACTACCTTGACAAAATGGTAAAATCCCCTGTACGGAGGGAACATAACTCCGGGGGCATTAGAAATGTACTATTAGATTTACTTTTCAATGGAGAAAGAAATATTTAACAATTTGAATTCCAATAATTTTATCAATTTATTTTCATTTTTTAGATATCATTTATTTACATTTATAAGAGTATGAAAGATATGTGTGACTACATGGTATTGCAAAAACTAGAAGTAAAAGTAATGTGATACGGGTGGTCCGTATCAATATTATTTACTTATTTAGTTATTTGTTAGCTTAGTAGTTATTTAAATATTTATTAGTATTTAATATTTATTTAGTAGCCCGTAGTGTAGGCCCGTTAGGTTTAGGGTTGCTAGTTTGTCTATTCAAACAGTGTAATGTTTCATTATTAATCAGTCAATGAAATATCAGTTTTCTTTACCCTAGTCTCTCCCTACTACCATATCAATTTCTTTAATCACTGCTGAATCTGCAAGCACCGTACCGCCACAAACTACAGGCGCCTGATCCGACGACGTTCCCCCACTCCTTGGCTCTGGCCGACGGTGACTGTCACCCGGAGTCCCTGCCAGCGCAACCACTGCAGCAAACGGTGGCCACCACGCCACAAGACCCACCACCTCCAACCCGTAAGGGTTCCCATCCCCATCAGCTGGTTTGCAACCCTTGGGCCCCAATATCAAACTGGGCTCATTGCTTGATTTGAGCCGATTCACCTTATAAACTTGGGTCTAGTTTTTCAGATGGGTTTATTTCTTATTATGGGCCTATTACTTATTTGGACACCCATATGTATTCAGTTGGCCCAATGTAGGCTTCGTGTTCGTTTGGGACAGAAAATGGCGATTTTAATGCACGTTCAACGACAATATGATCCAGTCAAAATATTGCGGATTTTTCAATACCCACCTTGAGGGAAAGGTGTTTTTTAAGGGTGGGAGAGTGATACGAGTTGTCCGTATCAATATTATTTACTTATTTAGTTATTTTTTAGTTTAGTAGTTATTTAATTATTTATTAGTATTTAATAATATTATTTATTATTATTAAATACTAATAATAATAAGAAATAGTATTGATACGGGTGGTCAGTACCAATATTATTTATTATTTATTAGTTTTTTGAGGGAAAGGTGTTTTTAAGGTATGTAGGCGTTTTCACCCAATTAAATTTTGGATAAGTACTCTAAATAACAATGATCAATACATGATGAGATATCTTCCACAAATGTGAAATCTGATAATTATCTGTGGCGGCTGTTCTTCATCCAGTAGCAGTTCTCCGGCTCTGATAATGTGTTGGAGGTGACATAATTTATCAGTATAAAACAATCGAAATTGTTTCCGACTTGCTTTGAGGCATTCCAGATCTGCCATGGTGAGATATCCACTTGCGTGGAGGTATTCCAGGTCTACCATGGTGAGACAATTAATCGTTTCACCTTGCTAGGAGAGCTCGTCGATTTCATCGATAAGCACTAGTTGGACACTTGCGTGACTGAGATCGAGAACGACGCAAGGGAGATCGTCCTTGTCCACCATTCTCTCAATGAAAGCACCGGATGATAAGTGAAAGTATCGTGAAGGAAGAAATTGATAGACGAGGTGAAGAATTGAGAGAGAGATAGACGAAAAAAGAGAGAGACATGAGTTTAAGGGAGAGTGATATTCTTATTTGCTTGAATAATATTAAAGATTACACTGCTTAAACAGATAATTAACCTAACCCTAACCTAGACCTACACTAGCCCTACGGGCTTGTCCTACGGCCCAAGCCATATCAATATTCAATTAGCTAGCTTAAAGAAATAAATGATAACTAATTGATACAATATCTGTATCATAGTGTTCTAGTTGAGAAAACTAAAACTGATTGTAGTTTCCACAGTTTTAGTTGATTGTGACTATGTTAGTAATATATCTATATCTACTACTCCGTCAGCACTCGCACACGAGCCACGTGAAAACGGGGCGTTATCAGAGTTTAAAGCAAGCATTGTACTAAGTCTTTTTTTTGAAAAAAAAAATCTTATTTGATTGTTATGAAACTAGTCGGTCAATTTACTCCTAAAGTCAAACTCGGAGAATAGAAGAAACAAACAACTTCATTTGAAGGGGGGAGTACACGGGGCAATTGGAAATATGCCAGTCTGTGAATTGGTGTTAGAAAAATGCATTCGGGTGAATTGATATTTGAAAAATACCCTCCTTTTTAAACACTAGGTAACAAGTGGTTGTTAGCAGGGTAGTGGGGCCATCTGTCTCTCTCGTCTTCATTCTCTCTCTCTCGTCTCCATCTGCCTCTCGTCTCCATCTCTCTCTCTCTCGTCTCCATCTGTCTCTCTTCTCCATCTCTCTCTCTCGTCTCCAACTGTCTCTCGTCTCCAACTCTCTCTCTCGTCTCCATCTCTCTCTCTCTCGTCTCCAACTGTCTCTCGTCTCCAACTCTCTCTCTCGTCTCCATCTCTCTCTCTCTCGTCTCCAAAGACGGTATGTCTCGTCTCCAAACAGAATAGTTAAATGACTCTGCTACCCTTATCATCTCAAAACAAACCCTAAAAACGCGTACTCTCTCTCTCTCCAACATTGAATTGTTTCTATCTACCTCAACCTACCAACTACAGTTGAATACTCCAACTGTAAACTTTATGAATGTATACCTTAAACTCCTCAAGAATATGGCTCATTTGTCACTCTCATTGGCTCCAGTTCTCCCATAGAAGTATCCCATTTGTCTGTACAAGTCTCTCTCTTTCCTCACTTTTGTTCTTCAGCTACTGTAAAAACTTAAACTCTAATCTCTCTGCTTTTGTCCTTATTATATGTTGATCACAGTACTCTAAAATGTATGGTATTCTCATTTTTTACTTTCGTCATTCCAATATGTTCATCACATTACTTTAAAATGTAGGTTACGTTTGTTATATTTCTGTTCTGTTCTTCATTATTGGTTTGATCTGTGTTGTTATATGTGGGGAGACTGGGACGAGTATATTCATCGTCTCTATCTTCTCATAAGACTGAGACTGAGACGTGAACTATGCTCGTACTAGTCTTCCCCATGCACAACTGGGAAGAGCAAGGCCTGCCAGACTGGGACGAGAAATCTCTCGTCTGGCATTCAAATCACAGACGAGATAGGACTCGTCCCGGTCTGGCATTTGATAGACTCGTGGGACGAGTAATCTCTCGTCTGTCCTTCAAATCGCAGACGAAAGATCACTCGTCCCAGTTTGGGGTGTGATAGACTCGTACGAGTACGATACCCAAAGATGACAAGACAGGGACGACAGAGACGAGCATACCCTAAACCCTAAACCCTGAAATCCTCTCTTATCATAAAAAATGGTATTCAATATTGTTAAAAATGTAAATTGTAAGTCCTAAACCATATAATAATGTAATCTAAACTATAAACTCAAAATCATACAATCATCATCTCTTAATCATGTAAAGCCTAAACCTTATACATACCATTAAAGCATATATCATCCAAACAAAATCCTACATTTGTGGACACTAAACACTAGAACCAACTAAGTATCATTCCTATAGCCACTAAAGATGTTAATTGTAAGTCCTAAACCATATAATCATGTAATCTAAACTATAAACTCAAAATCATACACACATCATATCTTAATCATGTAATGCCTAAACCTTATACATACCATTAAACCAACTAACATCCTACCAAAATCCTACATTTGTAGACACTAAACACCATAACCAACTAAGTATCATTCCTATAGACACTAAAGATGTTAATTGTAAGTCCTAAACCATATAATCATGTAATCTAAACTATAAACTCAAAATCATACAATCATCATCTCTTAATCATGTAATGCCTAAACCTTATACATACCATTAAACCAACTAAGTATCATCTAAACACTAGAACCAACTAATTATCATTCCTATGGCTACCTAAAGTGTTATTAAATAATATTAAACATGAATCCCTAAATCATAGAACATCCAAGCATTTTAAGTAAACCCTAAGATTGTACACCTAAGACTGGGAGATACTCTCGTCCCAGTTGTAAATACTGGGACGAGTATTCTCTCGTCCCAGTTGGAAATACTGGGACGAGCATTTCCTCGTCCCATTATTAAAATAAATATGTTTTCTGAGATGGTGGTGGTTCCTCTCCTCCCTGAAAAAAGTACAGAACATTCTGTTACCCATCACATGGTGAGAGAAAACCTTTTTCTTTGTCAGACCAAACCCTAATTTCATCCAAACCCTAAAATCATTCTCTCTCTTTCTACTATCCGAACCCTAAACCCTGAACCCTAAAATCATTCTCTCTCTTGACATGTAGAAATGGTGAGAAAATTGATGTTCCGTGCTGTTTGGAATGGTGAATGGACGCGTGCCGAAGGTAGACACATATACATAGGTCAGGCAGTGAAGAATGCAGTTTTCAAGATAATCCAAGGCATTACCGTCGAATATTTGGAGCATGAAGTTTCGGTCAGAATGGATACATATTGTCCGCCTACAAAAAGGTGGTCTTATGTTATCATTTCAAATTTCCAGATGCTAACCTGATCGAGCCTAATATCCTCACTAAAGATTTAGAAATCAAAGATATCTTTGATAGTACGGAAATGGGATCTATTGTAACCATGTACGTCACATTAAAGTATTTGGTGGATCAACCATACATTAATGCTGACGTTGCTGACCAGGATTTGATGGATCAAACTGAAACCCTTGACAGTCAGTTGGTTCCTTTGAGCCCCCCCCCCTTACATACCGCGAGGATTACTTTCAGGGTATAAAGATACACGCCGAGGATCAAGACGAAGACAGGGTAGCATATAACGCAATAGATCTCACTCCGTCTCCGGTTCACTGTAACGACATTGTGCAATTAGCTGACAAAGTTATTGTTGCCACTAATGAGTCAATGGAGCAAACTAATCTTGCATTGGCAATTGTTGCGGTAGATTGTACATAGAGTCGTGGACAGACTGGTGTGGGAAGGCTAGACGGTCTGGAAATAGAGATGAAAGGTTTGTATACTGGGAGGGCGTTGTCCCACCATATCAGAACGGTTGCAGGTTCGAAGAGATGGACTTTTTTTGTTTATAAGCGAGACCAGACTCGTATTATACTGCGGTGCTTGAATAGGGAATGCAAATGGATGCTTGGGGCTTACAAGAAAAAATATTCCGTGCACTACCAGGTGAAGAAACATAACCCCATTCACACATGTACGGCATGCAGCGTAGATGGGAAGCACCGTAACATTAATAGCAAAGTGATCGCGCAGGAATTGCTGGGAATGATGGGCCAAACAAAAAAGGCACCCACAATCAGTGAAGTACAGGCATCGCCTTAAGAATGGGAAGTAGAATATCGTACTGGCCGGCATGGTATGCACGTCAAAGGGCCAAACAGATGATCCAGGGTACTCGTGCTCAAAATTACGCCGATCTTCACGTGTTCATGTCATTATGTGAAATCCTGAACCCCGGTACTAAATGGGATATGGGAGTGGACGAAGGTGGTGTTTTCTTGTACTGCTTCCTTGCGTTCGGGGCACAAATTCAGGGGATACCGTATATGCGACCCGTAATTATCATCGACATGTCGCACCTGAAGAAAGAACCCCTGCAATTGGTCGTATGCACAATGGTTGATAGCCAGAAACAGTGCTATCCCATTGCATGGGTACTAGTGGACAAGGAAAACACCGTTGCATGGACTTGGTCCTTACACAGACTGAGGTTAATTATCCAGGATCATGATGAGTTGACGTTCGTTTCAGATCGGCACCAGGCTATCATCAATTCAGTCAAGGCCGTGTACCGCTTATCCAACCACGTCCACTGCTATTACCATTTGAAAATGAACGCTCTGAAGCATTACAATACACAAAAGTGGGTGCCTCATTACCATGATGCTGCCTACACATTTGATAAGGATGCGTGTGAGTCACATCTGATAGACATGGGTATTGAGTGCGAAAAAGTAAACAGCGTTAACGACAAGACCGTCGAACGTTACTTCCGGGATGCCGGTCTAGAGAAATGGGCAAGGTCCCATTGTAAAAAAGCACGGTTTGAGATGCTTACATCCAACCATGCTGAGTCTATTAACTCGTGCCTGCTGCCGACCAGGTCTGACAAAGCTCTTACAATGTTCTCCCAAATATGCGACCATCAGAGCGAGTGGCACCTGAAAAAACGAAACTTGGGCATTGACATGGGCAGCACCTACCTGACTGCGAAAAGGGAGAAAATAATGTTGAGTCGTTGTATAAAGTGTATAGATTTTCGCGTGCGACCAATTTCAGAGTCTCTGTATGAAGTCCGCGGTAATCATCTGAAAACTCATATCGTGGAATTCAAACCTGTACATTACCTCGGAACCTACACGTGCGTAAAATACCAACAGATGTGGTTCCCGTGTGTACATGCGTGTGCTTGTGCAAAAGAACTCAGAAAACTTGGCCGTTACAATGCCGACCATGATATGAAGGTCATGTACGACCACACCAGCGTGTTCTATTCGCTGGAATACTACAATCTGGCTTATGCAGGTACAATTAAGACTCCTCCCAACCCAGCAACGTGGGTCACAAGCGAAGTCACAAGTTAAGTACTTGCACACATAAGAAACATTCGCCCACTTCCACCGAAGAAAGTGGTAACAGTTGGGAGGGACAAGGAGAAAAGACACAAGCCAATGGTCGAAACCGTGCGTGAAAAGAAGCGAGGAACGGGAACGTACGGATGTAGCCATTGCCATGTAAAAGGGCATACCAGAAAGATTTGCCCTCAATTGAAAAATTAATGTTGTGATAGAAGTCGTTGTTCTTCGTTCTTTGTAATGTAATTCCAAGTTCGTAACCTTTTATGATGATTGCGCAAACAATATATCTTTTGTTTCGATCAATTATTGTGTTTTTTAATATGAATATGCATTTTATTACATAAATAAACAATATATCTTTTGTTTGGATCAATTATTGTGTTTTTGTAATATGAATATGCATTTTAATACATAAATAAACAATATATCTTTTGTTTCGATCAATTATTGTATTTTTTAATATGAATAAATTGTTTATTACATAAATAAACAATTGATTTTTAAATTTATTGGCAAAGAGGAAAACTTTGATACATTGTAAAACTGTTACATGTTTTAAATTTTGATACATTTCTTAAAAAAACTGTTACATTTTTCAAGAATGTATCAAAATTATTACAATTTCTAGAAAACATGCATGCATATTTTCTAGAAAATGTCATAATACCCGGCACATGAACCTAAATCTCTCTCCGTCTCTTCATCTACCCAGGAAGCATCTACAAAAAGCCACTGTTCTCTCCAAAACTCACCACAACTGAAATGGAAAAGAAGAAGATACCAAAGGAGTGGTAAAGCGACGAGGAGGATAGTGAAAGTGAAACGACCCGGGATCTCGGTTCAGGGTTAAAGAGACAATCGACAACCAAAAGTAGAAATATACTATTAAGATTACATTTCGCTTAATGTACATAACAAAATATCGATAATAAGTACAATCTAAAACAAATTATGTGTGATCTACTAAGTGATCTGACTTAAGCTAAACTTCTTCATCTCGATCCGCGTTCCCATTCCCCAAACTTGATTGACGACCTGCGGTTTTAAAATGGCAAATGCCGACGCAGTTTTGAAGAAATAATCAGTAAAAACTGAGTAAATACATACTACGACATGTAAAGCAACGAGTGGCACGAAAACATGAGTTGAAACAATTAGAATATTTAAATAGTAAAGCTATCATGTTGGAGAATTTGGAACAGCTGGAAGTAAACAAGTAACAAAAACCTCTCAATTTAATAACATTGAGAAACCACGAGTAGTTGGTAAAATATCCAGAGTAAACAAGTTTATTTGAACTGATAACGATAGTACTTCATGAGTAGCCAAGATTTACAAATCATTTCAAATCAATTAGGGCATACCAAGAGCCACAAACAACCTTAATAAGTAGCCAATTTTGAATTTCGACTTCAATTAACAGTATAATTTAGCTGAGGCGTGTCAAGAGCCACCAGCAGGATCGATGTAGACAGAGGGATCACGAAATAACCACTAAGGGTTCCTTCTAGGGTCTATCAAACCCTATTTCACCCGAGCGTTAAGGGAGCCCATTCGTCAACCCCACTCACAACATTAGCTAAAAGGCCTTAAGTGTCGACACCCCTATACCGTAGTGACCCTTACAAGTATAAGTAGCACTCTATAGCTCTATAAACCCCTTGGCCTCAATATCTTGATACATTTTGGCTCATCGGGGGCGGATTTTTGAACATTGACGTTCTATCCAATAATAAGAAGCATTGCTTCAATGGTCTTAGCCATAAGAAAATGGAGGATCGCTTGACGCCTCCCAATAATAACAGTACTCTGTACATCGTCCTAAGTCTATTAGAGGTATTTTATGTCTTCTCTTTCACATAAACAGAATTAAAATATCAACATTTCACAAGTAATTTCCGAGAGTTCTCAAAGGAGATGAATAAAATAGTTTAACAACTTTTGAGTGGAAAACATGCATTCTCATACTATTTCATATAACAAACATTCATTTGAAACATCAAGCACAAACGCACATTTTGATATGAAAAGGCCGTACATATGTACTTACCTCTGAGCCGTGAAAGGCGCAACCCAACGCTAGCACTCCTACAACGCTCGTCTCCGAGTCTCACAGTAAATGCAGCAACACGAATACGTACGTCTACTTTGAACGATCCTTAATAACGGCTGGATATACACAAGTAAAGTATACAAGCTATTAGCATATATCCTCTATATGAGGTTTTATGCAAGAATGCAATAAAATGCAGGTCACGCAAGCTAACTTGACCAAAATACCCCTAATACTTTGAAACTGTCCAGTACAGTCCCTGATTGTACCTGGACCCCATATTACACTCATACTGGCCCAACAACATCCAAGAATGACTCTTAACTCATCCATATGAACTTAGCATCGAGATCTACAACTTTCAGTAAAATACACTTAGGCCCCTAAAGTTTGCTAAAATTACAGAAAGACCCCCACCATTGATTAGATAACTCCCGAGTCAAATAATTCATTCTTAAGGCTCCAAGTATCCTTCTAGGTCAGGTTGTTGGTCTCAAAACATTAACTTTGTTCAAATGCAAAGTTTTAATTAATTACACATAGGCCCCCGAAGTTTAGTAAAACTGCAAAAAGACCCCCACATTTGACTTGGTCAACCCTAGCCCAGAATTACATACAAGTACTCCAAACACGCATACAAGACATGCTGACAAACTCCAAGTTACTAAACTAACCTCAATTCAAAGTTTAAGTGAAATGACTATTTTGCCCCTCCTATACAGTTCAGTCAAACTAGGGTTTGCGAAAAGTCAAACATGGTCAAACATGATATTTAGACTCAGAATATGAATACGAGCAAGTTTCGTGACGAACACTAAGGCTAGAAACGTCATTTAGAGTGTCGAATTCAAAAGTCAAATATAGAAGAAAATCGACTCAACTAGTCAACTTTAGGGCTGATTTGTAATCAATTGAGGGGGATACTTGAAAATATGAGAATATGGTTTTGAAGACGATAGTTCAAGGATTTCAGAACATATTTGAACTCCTAAAAACTCCAAGTATTCAAAGAGATATCGCTACTCAAAGTTGGACAAAAATTCCGATTCAACACTTAGAAAAATTCACTTGAGCTTCGCGAGTTCAAACTAGCAACTTTAGGCTCGTTTTGTGAGAAATCCGTTATAAATTTGAACATGACCCAGAGACGATGATTTGAAGTATTATATACCAGCTACACATAGGAGAAAACAGATCTAAATTTCATTAAGTTTTGAAGAAGATACAAGGGTTACAAAGTAGGTGTTTCACCACGGCACTCTATACTTAGAAAATTTTGAAGCGAAGAACATACGCATTGCAGCAACTTTGGAGCCAAAATCAGAGGGTTTAGAGATCGAATTGGACCAAGAAATCAACACGAAAGTTGGAGTACTACATGCAGGGAATCCTTAGCAACAAGAATCAGCTCAAAACATCAAGTAACGAGGGAGTTATCGACTCATGAACAGGGCAGGTTTTCAAGTCGGAAATCTCTACATGCACGAATCAAACTTATCGAATTCATTGTTACAGTCATGATTTGATGATCTAAACGTGTTCTAGACATGATTAGGAGCATGAACAAGCTTTTAATCGATCAAAACGAGCAAGAATTGAAGGCGTACCGAGCTTTGAGCTTCCCGGCGGCCATGGAGGAATCCGGCGACTTGCCGGCTGGTTTTGGGTGCTCCGGCGAAACCCAGCACGTTCTGAGAATGTATAGAGTTCCCCGACATCCAGAGGGCACGGGGAAGTCGCAGGGAGGATAAGAACGGCCAGGAACGAAGAGAACAGCAAGTCCCGACGTCCGGCGGCGGTTCGCGACGGGTTCTGCAACCCAGAATCCGGCGAGCTTTATTCCGACGAATTGGACCGAAAATTTGGTACTCCTAGGTTCGTCCAAGAGCAAGGATCACGAAAACACAAGCTAGAATGATCAATTCGAAACAGAGACAGAGAATTTGACAAGAAGACGAGCTAGGGTTCTTGGGTTTACCTTCGTTTTTCGAAGTCATTAATCAATGGAATCCCAAATTGAATTGTGCGTTTTGATCAGCTGACCGAGGGGGTGTTGTTGCAGCAGCAGATTTTGATTTGGAAGGGGAAAGAGGTGGCTGCCTTGGTGGTGTTGGTGGTTTCATGGTGGAGAAGAAGAAGATGATGAAGATGAGAGAGAGAGAGAGAGAAAATTTGTTTTTTTTCTCACATTATGCTGGTGAAGAGGGGAGTTGGAGGAGTTGACTTCTCATCTAGTGAGGTGTCTAATTGGGTTGAACAAGTGGCATTCATGCAAGGGGGTGAAAGTGTAGTTTTTCAAACTTTAGTGTACAACTAGAATTTAGAGGTTCCTACTTAATTTCGGATAATTGCACAACCACCCCAAACATCGCTAGTGCTCCAAAATCATTCTAACGACTCCCAAATATTGCGAACACTCCGAATTTCAAACTTTAAAGTCGTAACAAACTATTTACAAATTCGCCCCCAAAGTCTTGATATTGCACTAAGAATTCTCTCGAAAATTAGGGGTGTTACAGAAAGGTCCAAGGAAGAGGACGAGGAAGAGGAAGAAGATGAAGACAGTGAAGAAGACAGTGAAGAAACTGACAGTGATGCTGAAATCACAACCTCTTTCAGGGCAAAAAGGGGCTCTGAAACGACTCAGTACACTGAAGATGAAGACGAAGAAGATGATGATGACTCCGTGGATTGGCCGCCATCTCCACCATCTCCGCCGCTGAAGAAAAGAAACAGAGACGACAGGAGTGAAGAAGAAGATCCGGAGCTCTGGCCTCGCAAACCCTAAAAACCTAAAAAAATGTAATATTTCTTCAAAAAAATTAAGTTTTTAATGTAATGAACTCTTTTGTTTCTGAACTTTTTCATCTTTCTGATTATGATTGTTCATCTTTCCGAAGTTTTTCGTATTTTTTTCTAGAAAAAACACAGTTTATGTGTAAGACGAGCAGTTGCTCGTCCCGGTTTTTACTGCTCGTCTCAGTATCAGTATGACAATATACTTAGACGAGTAGAACTCTCATCTCAGTATATTGCCACACTGAGACGAGGGAATACAAACAGGGACGAGCATTAACTGGGACGAGAAACAACTGGGACGAGCACACAAGTCTCACGTCCCAGTTGTTAAGAAGAGAGAAGAGAGAGTTTAGTTTTAAAAATAAATTTAATCAAAAGATAATTGAATTAGTTACAATGGTTAACCCTAAGTCAGGTCAACAAATAAACATAAGTGAGAGACGGGTATTTTTCAAAGACCAATTCACCAGACGGGTAGGACGCCCATTCTTTCGGGAGTACACGGAGAGAGAAGTGAGAAAGTAAACGCTTATTCTTGTCAACGCCGTCGTCGTCGTACGAGCTCGAACACCCTCCGTCGTGACAATTCGACATGACCAGCAGCGAGACAGAGACTTTAATCGACGAGGCTTTACACGTGCTGAACACCGCCGACCCAGTCGAGAAGGCCCGAATCGGCGACGAAGCAGCAACCAAATGGCTACGAGGCGTCATCACCCAAGCCTACGACCCTTCTGGAGACCACACCGTACCAGACCGCCCCGCCAGACTCACCAATGTGAGAATCAACGCCCATTTTAAACCTTTTACTCGAATGCCGTCCAAGTGTTTGATAAAATGTCTGAATGGTGGAATACACTTGCAGGTGAAGCTGGTGGCGCCTGGTCTCATGCCCAAGCTCGGGAAAGCCGGTAGCTTGCAGGGTAGACAGGCAATTGTTCACAGTCTGGTTCATATCGAGAGCTGGGCCATCGATTTGTCTTGGGTACTAACTCATCTCCAATCTTATTTATGCATTCTAAGCTCCATTTGAAAATGGTTTTTGCTTTAAAATGCCTGTCAAGTGAAGTTTTTGGGTTTGAAAGAGGATGCTCGTCACCGGGGTTGTAAAATGTTGCAGTTTTAGATAGCAGGTTTCTTGTAGGCTGAGAATCTTGGGACCCTTCTCATGTAGATCACGGTTAAGTTACTTCACAAGTACTTCATAGTGAAGTAAAATTTGATACACATTGTTTGTTTGAGCCTTTGAGGTCATGATAGAGGTGGGCTGAGGATTTTTTTATAGTGGGGGCTAAATTTCTATTAATGAATAAACAAAAGTTAGAAGGATAATTATTTGACTCCAGTCGGGGCTAAACTCAATTTATCGAACATAATATAAGGTAAAACTGCAATTTTCGAAAGTTGGGCGGGGGCCACAACTCTCTTACTGGATCTCTGCCGTTGGGCGTAAGTTCTTGACATGTAAATATTTAAGTATGTTTGGAGGAACAATATTATGGCCCTTGCAATAATCTACAAGTTACAATAACAGACTTGTAGAGTTGGAGTCAATTGCATTGAATGATCAAGAAGCTAGACCAGTATATATGTGTTTCATATGTTTATCTGGTCGGTCTCTTCTTTATATATATATCTACTAGCCAGGTTTCTTGGTTCTCGTGTAGGGGTTTTCCTTTAAGATGAAACCTAATTCCTACATGTGCTCATATTTGAAGTAGCACTGCGGCAAGCAGAACAAATAGCCTCCAGAACCGTTATCTTTGGTGTGGAATAAATTCAGAACCGCTGTTATGTTGACTAAAAATTCTCCTATCTTAGTTGGCGTGCGCTTATTTTCGTATTGGTTTAACTCTTGCTGCTTTCGGCTAGTTCAATGCAGCTAAACAACGCAGCTAAACAACGCAGCCCATTTAGTGGCAGCATAAGCATCAGGCACGGTGGATGATTTCGGGTTGGATACTTAGTCCCCGAGTGGTTGATGTATACATGTGCTTTTTTTTTGAGAATTATGTATACATGTGCTTTTGTTTGTTGTTTTTGTTTCTTGAGGGATCGCGAGACCCATGACAGCCTTAATGAAGAAGTCGAGTAAGTATGTACTAATAGTAATAGTACTTTTATGTAAATAAAAGTCCCACATCGGACTTAGTCTTTAAATTAGAACAATGTACTTGTATATGTATATTGAGTTATAAATAAGAAATCAAGAGAGGACGATTTCACCGTCTTACATGGTATCAGAGCAACCCTAGCCGCCGTCGCACCCTTCTTCCCGTGCACTGCCGCCGCCGCCTAGCGCTCCGATCGACTCCCCCGCTTCCGCCCTCTCTCTTTCTCCCTCTACCCGTCGCACACTGCGACGTTGATTGTCCTCAAACCCGTCACCCACTGCGACGGTGCTCCATCAGTCTGATTGTTGACCCCATCTGGTCCGATCAGCCGCCTCTCCTCCCCGTTGCCACCGTCGTTGCTACCTCTGTGGAACGGCGCTGCCTCCTGCACCCCTCGGCAAAGCTCGGCCCCACCATCAGTGTGATTCAACGAAATCAGTCTCTTGTCTTGACGCCTGCTACCGTCTCTTGTGTTGACGTCTTCGAGTCTGGTTTGCTCTGGTTTGTTTTCTCCTCTCCATCGTGAAGTGTGCTTGAGTTTTGGCACCGCTCCAGAGAAGGCACCGCTCCAGAGTATTTATTCGTTGCAAGGGTTTGATCATTGGCCACGTCAGTTTGTGGTTTGTCAATCAACTTTGTTTTGAAACCTTCAACATTCAATACTGCTTTAAAACTAGGCCACGTCAGTTTGGTGGCCTAGTTAGTTTGTGCCTGGGATATAATTAACTTGGTGGTGAAGTATTTTTTATTCTAACATTCAATTATTTGATACGTGGCCAGTTAGTTTTTTTGCCAATTGGTCACGTGTCATGTCGACCGCCAAGCAAACCGCTTCTCCTCCCCAAACACGCAGAGGTAATAGTAATCGTCGTCAGTTTGGCCGAAAAGGTCGGGTACACACTCAGCAGCACCTGCAACAACACCCTGCCTCCCCTCACGGCAACTGGGTGTGGTGTCCTGCACCGTCATCCCCGACTGCTCAGCCAAGCCCCTATCCCCCGGCACCGGGTTGGACAGAGTCAGGACCCTCGCAGCCTACAGTTACGTCAGGTATTCTTGGTCCAGGACCCGCTCAGCGTTCTCAGGTCCTTGCTGCAACTGCAGGTTCGTCTCACTCTGTCACTGCTTTGAGTTCGGAACTTCCCGGCATGACCCATAATGCTCTGGATAAGACTTGGTACATGGACTCTGGGGCCTCCTCTCATCTCACATCTCAGACAGGTACTCTCTCCTCTGTCTCATCCAGTTCTCCTGTTTCTAATATGATGGTCGGTAATGGGATGCAAATTCCAGTGTGCGGTTCTGGTCAGCAGACTATTACTACCCTAGCCCGCCCCCTACACCTCAAAAATGTCCTACTTGCTCCTAATATTATTAAAAACCTTGTCTCTGTCCGTCAGTTCACCATTGATAATAATGTCTCTATCGAGTTTGACCCGACTGGCTTTTCTGTGAAGGATCTTCACTCAGGGACCCTTTTACTTCGAAGCAATAGTTCAGGGGACCTATATCCTCTTATTTCCACCTCGTCCCCCTCTCCAGCCCAGTCTCTTGCCATCCTTCCAGCCCCTGTGTGGCACAACCGTTTAGGACATCCTGGTCGCCACGTCTTAGATCAACTTAGCTCTAATCATTTCATTTCTTGTACTAAAACTGAGCAGACCGGATTGTGCCATGCATGCCAACTAGGCAAACACGTTAGACTTCCCTTTGCCCCTTCACAATCTTGTACTGTGGTTCCGTTTGACATTATTCATAGTGATATTTGGACATCCCCTGTTGCCAGCAAATCTAATTTCAAGTATTATCTTCTCTTCCTTGATGATTACTCGCATTTTCTATGGGTTTTTCCTTTAAAACTCCAATCGGATGCTTTCACTCACTTCAAACAATTCCATACGTATGTGCATACCCAGTTTTCTCGTGACATCAAGAGTTTTCAATGCGACCTTGGGGGGGAATTCGATAACTCTGTGTTTCATGAGTTCGCTAAGTCCAGTGGCCTTGTTTTTCGATTCGCTTGTCCGCAAACGTCTCCTCAAAACGGCAAGGCCGAACGTATGATACGCCGTATCAATGACATATCTCGTACCCTTCTCTCTCAGGCCTCCATGTCTCCTCGCTTCTGGGTTGAGTCTGTTCTCACTGCTGTCTATCTCCACAACATTCTCCCCACCAAAGCTCTCAACGGTGGTATTCCTACCACCATTCTATATCATCGTCTTCCCACATACGATCATCTTCGTACCTTGGGTGTTTGTGTTATCCTAATCTGACTGCTGTGTCTCCCCACAAGCTTGCCCCTCGGTCCACTCGATGTGTGTTTCTTGGTTACCCTTCGAACTTTCGTGGTTATCGGTGTCTTGACGTCTCTACTGGTCGCATTCACATCTCTCGTCATGTTACTTTTGATGAGACTGTCTTCCCCTTCTCTGTCCCTGATTCGGTGTCTCCTGCTACTCATAGGTCCTCTGATCCAGATGATAGTCTTCCTCTACTTCCTCATCAGTTTCATAACCCTGTAGCACCTCCACCCTCACCAGTCACCAATCCTACAACCCCACCCACCATCAATCGGGCACCAAACACCTCTAAGGCGCCTATTCTGCCCTACCCCATGCACTATGTGCGTCGCACAACTCAGCCTCGCTCATCCTCAGCCACTACCGGTGCCTCGGCTCTGCCACCCGTTGCCTCGGCTGACCCTACTGTCGAGTCTGTTTCTTCGCCTGAGTTGTCCCCTTCGCCTCAGTCTCTCTCACCTCAGATGACCACACGCTCCATGCACGGCATTACCAAACCAGTGCAGCGTCTCACCTTTGCAGCCCACTCCCCTGCTTCTATCTCACCACTTCCCAAGTCCCCTATCCTAGCCTTGTCGGATCCTAACTGGAAAGCGGCCATGGATGATGAGTTTGGGGCTATGGTGAAGAATGATACCTGGGATCTGGTTCCTTGCCCATCTGGGGCCAATGTACTTCGTGCTATTTGGTTGTTTCGTCACAAGTTTCGTGCAGATGGCAGCTTGCAGCGCTATAAGGCGCGTCTTGTAGCTAATGGTAAGTCTCAGCTAGTTGGGGTGGACTGTGAGGAGACGTTTAGTTCAGTTGTGAAGCCATCCACTATTCGTACTGTTCTCACTATTGCAGTATCACGTTCTTGGCCTATCCGGCAGTTGGATGTCAAGAATGCGTTTTTACATGGTGATCTTGCTGAGATTGTTTACATGCACCAGCCACCAGGGTATCGTGACCCACGCCGACCTGATTATGTTTGTCGTCTGCGTAAATCACTATATGGTCTGAAGCAGGCCCCTCGTGCTTGGTTCCAGCGGTTTGCCACGTTTCTTACAGATGCAGTTGGTTTCTCTAGTTGCTCTTGTGATGAGTCTCTCTTTGTGTACAGCCATGGTACTGATCTGGTCTATCTTCTTCTGTATGTGGACGACATCATCATCACTGGCTCCTCTATGCATCTCTTGGATCGAGTTGTTTCTCGCCTATCTGGCGAATTTGCTATGACTGATCTCGGCCAGCTTCATCACTTTCTTGGTATTGCGGTCACTCGGGATTCCTCTGGTTTGTTCTTGTCTCAGAATCAGTATGCGACTGACATCCTTCGTCGTGCTTCTATGTCGGCTTGTAAGCCCACTGCCACCCCGGTCGAGCCTGGCAGTAAACTCACGGCTGACTCTGGGCCCTCAGTTGCAGATCCCACATTGTACCGCAGTCTTGCTGGGGCACTCCAGTATCTTACTTTCAGTAGGCCTGATATTCAGTATGCCGTTCAGCAGGTGTGTCTTTTCATGCATGACCCGCGTGAGACGCATTTTCATGCGTTAAAACGCATCCTTCGCTATGTCAGTGGGACCCTTGAGTATGGACTCCGGATATCTTCCACCCGTACTGACAGCCTTACTGCTTATACTGATGCCGATTGGGCCGGTTGCCCTGACACTCGTCGCTCTACGTCCGGCTATTGTGTATTCTTGGGTGACAATCTCCTCAGCTGGTCCTCCAAGCGACAGGCCACCAATTCTCGTTGTAGTGCCGAAGCTGAATACCGTGGTGTGGCCAATGCTGTATCTGAACTGTGCTGGCTTCGGAACCTACTCCTCCAGCTTCGTATTACTCCACCTCGAGCTTCGGTGGTGTACTGTGACAACGTCAGCGCCGTCTACTTATCTGGGAATCCTGTCCAACATCAGCGCACCAAACACGTCGAGATTGATCTTCACTTTGTTCGTGAGAAAGTTCGGTTGGGTCAACTTCGCGTGTTACACATTCCGGCAGATTACCAGTATGCCGACATCTTCACCAAAGGGCTTCCTCGAGCTCTTTTCCAGCGTTTTCGTTCCAGTCTCAGTGTTCGAGAACCTCCCGCTGTGACTGCGGGGAGTAATAGTAATAGTACTTTCATGTAAATAAAAGTCCCACATCGGACTTAGTCTTTAAATTAGAACAATGTACTTGTATATGTATATTGAGTTATAAATAAGAAATCAAGAGAGGACGATTTCACCGTCTTACATGTACACCACTATCAGTATGTGGGATCTGCACATTGACTTTAGTTCCCTGATAACCTTTTTCAAATTCTGACTTTTTTCGTTTCCCAAAGATAAGTATCAAATTAAACAAAGGACAAGTTTGTTAATCTGTAAGTAAATAGCATCCTACTTGGTGATAGGTTAAGTGAGACAACAAAAATGGGACCCAGTGAGTATCTCTGCGAGCTTCTTCATACGACTCTGTCTCTTCTCTTTAGTTCTATTTGACTTTTTTTGACATTGACCGAGTATTTTGAATAGCAAAACAATGCGATTTTTTAATATGTTTTTCACCGTGTAATAGATCACCTTTTATTCTACAACACCATGAAAAAAATATCAAAAAATTGTATCATTTTGATAGCCAAATCACCGGGTCAAAATGACCCAGTGAATAGTGACAAAAATAAAAATGAGACTAAAGAAGTGAGACAGAATGGTACTTACGAACGGCCCTTGTATGATGAATGCTACTCGATCACAAAGTTTCTTCAGCTTCTGCTGTGGAATGTGCTGAAATAAATTAATTACAACAGTTAAAGATTGGAAGGGCAAAATATTAATAGTCAGTCACTCAATTGCAATAATCAAAACTACTTGACATGGACTCAGAAATCAAATGTGACGGTTGATTTACCTGTGTACCACTATCAGTATGTGGTGCACTGAGTCACCATGACGACCTAGGCACCTCCTCATTTTGGATATGATGAAACATTTGAATCAAGTTGCTTCACATATTCTATTTCTCGTCTATGAACAATACCAGTCTGTCCCAGCTCTTTCTTTCCAATTTGACTTTTGTCACTATTCACTGGGTCACTTTGACCCGGTGATTTGAATAGCAAACCGATGTAATTTTTTGATAATTTTTCCATGGTGTTGTAGAGTAAAAGTTGCTCTATAATATGGTGAAAAAATTATAAAAAAATCGTATTATTTTGCTATCCAAATCACTCGGTCAAAGTGACCCAGATACGAGTCAAAAAAGTCATATGGGAAGAAAGAGCTGGGACGGACTGGTATAAATGAAAACTGCAGGGAGGATGAAGAATAAATATAAATTCTATTCACCCTTCTCTCTTAGGGCCTTATAGTGTTTTTTTTTTTTTTTTTGAAGAAAACCAGTAGATTAAGTGGGCTGGGCCTTAAAACGACCCAGTTGATCAACAAAAGGGCATCTGAGGCCCAATCCGGTGCACTATAAAACCAATACAAGCTATCTCCCAGGACCAAGCCCAACCCTATCTTCGCGAACCGATCAACCGACTGGTTCCATTTGCGAGGCACATGGGAGACCACGTGTCTCTCTGCAATCTCGAGAAGACGTTTGCTTTCCTCTTTCAATCTCTGCACCTCTGTTACATCTTCATTCTCCATTCGATGCATCTCTCTCATTTCTCTGTTTAGAGAGAGAGAGAGAGTCCATCTCTAACCAGAACCACTTGACCTTCATCTCCGTCGCCAACTTTAGCCCTTCCACCATGGCTTCTGCCTCTGCTGCTTTAGCCGTTATGGTGAAGGGGATGCGTTTCGATCTTCCAGCAATGAAGACGTCGTTTCTATCTCTGAGGATCACTCCGATAGCAGCCTTTTCCCGTTGCGGGTTCCAGGCGGCAACGGATTTGATCACAGACCATCCATCTGGCGGTGTCTCCGGCACCGTTTCCGGGGGTTGTGAACAGATCTGAGCCGGAATCTTCATCCTTCCTTTTTGCATGTGGTCTTCTAGATCTAAAAGGTAACTTTCTGCATCTTTCACCACCTGAGATGGGTCTCTCTCTTCTGTTTGAAGATCAGATGATTTCTACAGATCCAGATCTTGTAGATTAAAATGCTCATTCTTTTCTGTTCTTGCTTGCTTGCTGCCGTAAACGTTTGTGGGAACCAGCTTTCAAAAGGGCCATGAATGTTCTGAATAAATTTTTTCCCAAGAAATAAATTCCAACACTCTTTGGCAAAATCCCAATATGAGAAAATATGTGTTTCTGTCTCACTGTCTCTGTTACGAAAGCCGCATGTATCATCTACCTGTATACCCCCGTATTTGAGATTTGCAGTGACTTGGAGGCTATGCTGTATAGCCCTCCAAATCGGATTTAAAATCCTTTTTGGGACTTTATGTTGCCAAAAAGTATACCACCAGTCTTGATTTTGATACGAAACGCCTCCAAAGCTTCCTTTCTCCTTGATTTCTTTTTGTTGGACAAGAAGTTCATACCCAGATTTGACTGTATACTGTCCGTGATGTGAAAAGTGCCAGATTAGGCGATCCGGGACAGGTACCTCTGGGATGGAGATCCGTTTTATTTCTTCGATATCTTCGTCCCAGAAATGTTCTTCTAACAGAGACTCATTCCATTGTCTGCTTTGTGTGAGGTCAGCCACGAAGATGGGGTTGTCCTAGGTCTTCGGTGTGAAAGACTTGAAACTGAAGGGCCGAAATAACCATGGATCCCTAAATCCATCAAGGCGTTCACCATTTCCTAATCTCCACCTGCATCCACTAAGCACAATCTCCTTACTAGACAAGATATTGCGCCACAGATAAGAAATCCCAGCTTTGCTTTGTGCTTTCAGTAGTCCTTTGTCTCGGTAATATTTGTGTCTCAAAATTTTGGCATGAAGCTTGTCTGGCTTGTTAAGTAATCGCCAAAATTGCTTCCCCAACATGGTTGTATTAAAAAGTTGGAGATGATGGAATCCCATTCCACCTTGACTTCTGCTTCTTTTCATTTTTTCCCGAGAAATCCAACTTATCTTTCGTTGTTTTTCTGTAGATCCCCACCAGAAGCGATCCATGATTGCTTCTAATTTATCGCAAAGATTCAAGGGCAACTTGAATATTCCCATAGTGTACGTCGGAATGGACTCAATCACCGCCTTCAACATCGTCTCTTTCCCTGCTGGGCTGAGGTACTTCTCTTTCCAGCTTTGCATTTTGGCATCTACTCTTTCATCAAGCCCTTTGAAACTGCTCATTCTTCTTTTCCCATTTCAGTAGGGAGGTCGAGATATTCATCATGCAGCTCCTCTCTCTTAACTCCCAGCAGAGCACAAAGCTGATCCCCCAATTCAACATCCACCTTGCTCGAGAAGACCGCAAATGAATTTTCCAAACTTATCTTTTTACCCGTAGCTTGTTCATACTTGTATATAATAGATGATAGGGCTGCAATCTCTTTGTACATGCTTTTGTAAAGAGCATAATGTCGTCGGCAAAAAATAGGTGCGAAACACGAGGCCCTCCATGCGACGTAAATGCTCCTGTACTAATACCACTATACAACAAAAACATGAGAGCACGAGAGAGTAATTCACCACAAAAATGAAACAAGTATGGTGAGATGGGACATCCTTGACTAAGCCCCCGCTTGGGCATGACATATCCCACTACTCGTCCCTTAAAGTTAAAAGAAAACGAGGTAGTAGAAATACAATCATAAACAAGGTTTACCCACTTAGGACCGAAACCAAAGCACTCCAAGATCCGAACTATGAAGCTCCACTCAACACGATCGTAAGCTTTGCTTATGTCTGTCTTGAGAGCCATAACACCATTCTTGCCCTTCAAACGGTGTTTCATGGTATGAAGGATCTCAAACGCCGAAATAATGTTATTAGTAATTAGCCGACCAGGGACAAAAGTCGATTGACTCTCGGAAATAATGTAAGGGAGAATCCGTCTATTAGCCATTGTATTTTAAACCAATTTTTACATGACCGTACATAGGCTAATCGGGCGAAGGAGAGCCGCTGTACGGACTAGTTTTATCTTTTGAATCAAAACGAGGATCGTGTGGTTGAACTCACCCACGCTTCGTTGGCCATTAAGGATAGCTAAACAGTTGATCCCACATCATTTTTTAACACATTCCAGTATTTTTGGAAGAAAATCGCTGGAAATCCATCAATACTGGAGCCTTGAGCGGTCCCATCTGCATAAGGCTGGCTGTTACTTCCTCGATTGAGTACGTTGCCTCCATAAAGTTCCGTTGCTCCGAAGTAATACCTGTGTTGATATAGTGCAGCATCTCATCAATGTTTTCATTTGAGGGATTGGACGAAGTAAAGAGGTCCTCATAAAAGGCGGTCAAAGTGTTGATAATCTCTTCATCCTCGGTTACCCACTTTCCACTAGAGTTCTCGATCCCCTTGATTGAGTTTCGAGCTCTTCTAGCGGAAGATTTTTTATGGAAAAAAGTCGTATTTCTTTCACCACTTTGAAGCCACTGGACTCTAGATCTCTGATGCCAGTAATATTCCTCTTTCCTCAGCAAATCGTTCATCTCCCGTCGAGCCTGACGGAGATTCCTCATAACTGAGGCCGTTGGTTTCTGGTATTGGAGACGAGCAATTGACTTACTCAGGGCTGTCTTCTTTTTCCTTGTATCCCCCAACTGATTTCTACCCCATTTACTCAAACTGTTGGCACAGTGGGAGAGTTTCTCAACGAACGAGGCACCTCCCATTTTCCACTCTTCTTGGACCTTGCTGTCACAATTGCTATCTTGAAGCCAGGCAACTTCAATATAAAATCGTTTAAAACCTATATTGTCACCCGCAGTGCTATCCTTGGTGATTCTTAGCTCGATTGGGCTATGATCTGACGTAGAGCTCACCAAATGGTTTACCCTAGCATTCCCGAACAGGTTGCGCCACTTTAGATTTTCCACAACCCTAGCAAGCCTCTCCCGTATGTGATCAGAATCCTCTTGATTGTTCCTCCAGGTGAAGGAATTGCCCATAAAGCCCAAATCCCTGAGGCCACAATCCCAGAGAGATTGTCTAAAGGGGTTGGTTTGGTTACTTTGAACACTCCTACCACCTTATTTATCTTTTTGGGATAGTACTTCATTGAAGTATACCATCACGCAACACGGAGCATCCCCGTGAGGTTTAAGCCGACGAAGGACTTCCCATGTGTCTTTCACATCTCTCCGGTTCCCCGTAGAAACCGGTGAAGAACCAAATGTCTTCAGCATCTTCTATTTTAACAGAACAATGGTGTAGCGTATATGGCGAGAAAGGATCGTTACCTCTGTCCTCTCATCCCATAACATGACCAGACCTCCGCTCCGTCCAATGCTGCTAACGTAAGAGCCGTTTGCATACTCAGCTTTTCTTCTTACCATCTCCATCTCTTCTTCAAACAACCTTGTTTCCATAAGGAAGACAAGGTGGGGACGACTTTCCTTCACTTTATCGCGAAGGGATAGAACGTTTCGGGGGTTTCCAAGCCCCCGAACGTTCCATCTTATGATACTCATTGGTCTAGGCAGAGCTGCTATGCAGGCTCTGCCTCTTCAGTGTTTGTGTTTTTAGCGATGTCACAATCCATCGTTTCGTCCCCCCTTTTGTTGGCTGCATCACTAATAGCCAGTGAAGTGGGCTCTGTTACTGGCATCACATAGTCCTCATTGGCTTGGTCTTCCTCTATCACATTGGCACTGCAGACCCTATTTCCTCCCACCATCTGCAAACCCTTTTCAGTAAAAGTGGCATTGTTGGTGCTGGTTGACTTCCTCTTTGCTGAGTTGCTTCCTTCTGCTTCCTCGGTCATCCCTTTTGCTTTTCTTCTTGCTTTATCTTTGATACCGAGTTTCTTCCTTTTTGGAGTACTTGTCGCAGTAAACAGCAGGGTTTTCCGATTTGATTGTGTTAGATCCGGGAAGGGATTTGGTAGCTTACTAGACGAGAAAGTATTAGTATCCATGGATCCTTTTCCAATCTCCTCCATCATCGGGTTCTGCACTGATTTCGGGAATCGGATAAAGTTTGATTGATTAGAGTTAATCACCTTATTATTCCCAGCCTCGATTTGCACAGATCTTGGCTGCCAGAATTGGGATTTCCCTTTATCAACAGATTTTGCCTTATCTTTTCCGGAAGGGAAGTTGTCTTTGGATTGTCTTCCTGCAGAATTACGAATTTGCCCTTCGTTGTTTCTGCGCTTGTCGTTGCCTTTCGATTGATCGAAGGTCTTCCTCTTTCTGGCATGTTTGCCCAGAATCCACGTTCCAAACTAAGGATTCTTATTGTTTTGGATCATTTCCTACCTCTTGGGACAGGATTTAGTCTCGTGATTGATGAGGCCACACCACTCACAGATGCATGGAATCCTTTCATACTTCAAGTTAACCCAGAATTGATCACCTTCTTCCGTGCAGACTTTAGTTCTTCTTCTGAAAGGTTTGTAGGTTTTAATTATAGTTCTTGCTCGTATACACCGATCACCCACTTTTCCATCGAGGTGAACCATAATCTTGCCTACTTCCCCAATAGATGCCCCAATCAAAGATCCAATATCTTCATGCATGAGATGGAGGGGGCGCCTAGGATCTGAACCCAGACCCACATTTGAAAGAATTGACGTCCTTCCAGCTGCTTTTAATATCCCATTCCTTTAAGAGTAGGAGACGGGAATCAAATCTCCATGGTCCACCCCACATTGCCCTATTCATAGTATCCTTATCTTCGAATCTGAAGATGAAGGTACTTGAATCAACATCCAGAAATTTTAGATCTGTGTCTGGGCACCACAGTCTTCTGAAAAGTTCTCGCATCCCCTGCCCATCGATTTGTTCCGATCCCACGAATCTACCGATGAGGAAGAGTTTCCAGTCTTCGCTCACTTTCGTGCACACGTCCTTTCTGATCACCACTTCTTCTTGTTCCTCATCCGACAAACTGATCCGATTGATCCACTCCGAGTCCTCCGCCATATCCCAAGAACTCCGATGACCTCTTTCTAGAGAGAGATTCTAGAGAGAGAAAAAAAACTTCAATACTATGTCTTAGGGCCTTATAGTTATGCCTCATTCTCCCTTTTCTATCTTTAAAGCATGACTTGTACCTTTTAGGACAAACATGCCCTTAAACAAAACTGCACTTGACTTGACCAAGAATATCCTCATTAAACTAACTAGTGTCTTTGTTAAAAAAAATGAACTAATGTCGATGCCTCGTTTGAATGCTAAACGACCACTAATAGTATAGTAATTTCAAAAGATAGTATGAGGTGCCTTTGTTCCCTTTTGAAACATTAGCCCACAGTTAAACAGTTCTTAAATACTGTAATAGCCAGATAAAATACGCCATTGTGATGCTTCTTTTATACTAATAGTACCAAATAAAATGTTCATGAAAGGAATAATTTCTCATTATAGGAATCTACGACTGTGAAATGATATGGTCATTCTACTCCATGTCCAGCAATCACAAAAGGCGCTGTTGGGGCTTATTGTTATTAAAAGTAGACCCGAATTTGTTTCGTTAGAAGAAAACAGTAACTAAATAAAATAAAGAACGAACTCACGGATCAATAATCGGTTGTATGCAATCAAAAGTTGTTGAAGAACAGCCTCGTACATAGACGATCTCCGTAAGACATTATTCGCCGCCAACTGTATGTGCCTTCGGGTTCCCGCAGTGGCGAACTGTTCCCCAGGATAGAAGTTCTTCCTGTGTCGCAGATTAGCACGGGACTGCAACACACGGCGAACGAGACTTGCTGACGAGAAAAGGATAATATGTGGAGGGAGAGAGTTTGAATGCTCAGAATTTTTGGAATAGACAAACTGGAAGAGGGGAGTGCCTTTTATGGGCACTGAAGGGGTGTCAAGAACAGTCATGACCGTTCTGGAACGGTTGAAACTGTTGACAAAATAGTTTGGGCTTATTTTATGTTAATTTTATGTGGATTAAAGTTTGTTTCCAGCCCAAAAATAAATTGTCCAGAACAAGGCCCAACAAACTCAAACCCAAAAACAAACCCCCCTACTTTGACGGCTTATTGAGCATTCATCTCTTAATGGTTTTCGACGAATGAGTTATCGAAATGATCACCAAGTTACCCACTATAGGTGGTGCAATTAGTTTTGTTAACTCTCAAACGAGTCGGGTTAAAACCGAGCTTAAAGTCGGTACAAACCCACATGTCGAAGACCATTTTTCCAACACTTATTAGGAGCCATAACAGAAGGGAAATAATTTGTTAGGTAGTCTTTGGAGATAGAAACTTGGAGTTTCTTGGTTGCATCCGCAGATAACCTGCTCAAACATGTAACTAATACACCTATGACTCCCCATGAGTTAGATAATAAATATATATTTTCTGAAGTACTTAAGATAGTAATAACAACGTCGCGAATATTTAAACCAGCTAGTCAACATGAAATATGAAGTTTTCACACATTTTCTTACGACATTGCTCATTGAGATTTTGAAACTTTGCCCTCATTTTTTCACAATTTCAATGGCAGACAAGAGTCATAACATAGTTTTGTTGTTATCAGGAGAAATTTTTGTTTGCTCTAAGAGCAAATGATGTGGATTTGCTCTAATCATACAACACATGACACGTAAGGAGGAAAGAGAATGAGTGGCGGACAAAAGAAAGTGGATTCCTACATGTTACTGACGTGTCCTGTGATGTATTGCTTAGAGCACCATGTCATATTTGCTCTTGGAGCAAGCAATAATTACTCTGTTATCAGATGTTCAGCGGATGACAAATTTTGAAAATTCCTAAGTAATAAAGATGAAAACTAAGTGTGCCCTCCTTCATGTTTGGCTTTGTATTAGTACCACTGGATGTGTCTTATCCTGTAACGTATTCAAAATTGTGAATGTTAGATGTAAAATATTCAGAGAATCAGAAATTGATGAAGATGAATTATAGAACTAAGTAGAGATAAGAAAATGGTGGTGTAGTTACTTACATTTATGAGTAACTAGAAAAAAGTCCGTCCTGTTGGGACTAATATTACTTATAAAGCGTGTAACATATTGAAAAGTTATCTACTTCCTCTAATCTAAAATATCAAATGAACCGAATAAAAAAAGTGTTACAAATGAAAAGGAAATCATGCCTAGGTAAGAAATAATTTTTCTACTATAAACAAAAGAGTTGCAATTGTAGCAAAGTTGAGGGGTAAAAAGTGTAGTTTGCCTAACCTAAGAAGATGTTGGTACCACTCTGTCCCGGCTCTTTCTTCCCAATTTTATTTTTGTCACTATTCACTGGGTCACTTTGACCCGGTAATTTGAATAGCAAACCGATATAATTTTTGATAATTTTTTCATGGTGTTGTAGTGTAAAAGGTGCTCTATAATATGGTGAAAAATTATCAAAAAATCGTATTATTTTGCTATCCAAATCACCCGGTCAAAATGATCTAGATAGGAGTCAAAAAAGTCAGATGGGAAGAAAGAGCTGGGACGGACTGGTAGTTTTTATTTTTACCCCACAAGAAGAAAATGTCTGATTGATGGAGAATGTGACAATTGAGAGAGAGAGAGAGAGTGTTTTCATAATGAATTACACCTGTTAGATTTGAAACAATTTAAGGGTTTAGATTGTGTACAACATTACACCTATGAACAGTGAATGTCCATCATCCTTTAGTATATACCACTTCGTCACACATTCTTTGCACCATTTGGACTGACCCGGCAATTTGGTAGCAAAGCTTTGTAATTTTAGATAATTTTTTCGTAGTGATGTAGAGTAACTCTTATTCTACAAGATGATAAAAATATTATCGAAAAATTACATCATTTTGCAATCCAAATCACCGAATCAAAAATCACCCAGTTACAGGTAAAAAAGTCAAATGATGCATTTAAGATGGGATGAAGCTAAGTTACTACAATTGTGGGTCGCTACAGTAGAAGGAATGGGGATTGGAAACCTGATAATTGATTGATATGACATGATACGCGATATGCCTCCTCTGTATGGCCTCTGGACCTAAGTCACTTAGAGCGGGAGCGCGAACTGGAGTGGAAGCGGGAAAACGTCTAATTTCAGAAGGATTGCATTTGAGAGCGTCACGAGAGCGGCTATATATAATAATTATTTACTATAATTTTATGAAGCAAACTAATATTTACATATGATAATGTGATTTTACAGATGAAAATATTTTTTATTAAAGGGGTTGTCAGTATTCATTTGTCAAATAGGTTGCTTCAATAAGAAAGAATAATGTTTAAATAGTTGAATTATCAAACTGACACATAATAAGTTCAGATTAATCATCAATTATAGTCCAAATTAATGGTCAATTGGGTTTAAAAAATAATTCGTCTACGAAAACGAGCTCTTTATTCTATGGAGCGCCTTTAGAGCGAGGTTTGATCTCGAAAGCGTCAGAGCGGGGTTTGGGAGCGGGAGCGATGTCCCTTCGAGAGGTTTTAGGTGACTAAGCTCTGGACTAAGGGATGACTTTACCCAACATATTGTAATATTTTTTCAAATGAATTGTCTTCTAGAGCACAATTGTGATCAGTTAACCAAAGTTACTTCAACTTGGAGAAAGAAAATGCCAAGAAAAGGCCATCAAATAGCCAGGTAAACAGACCAAAATAGCCTCGTGACACATTGAAGGTATATCACTTTTTCCTTGTTCCAGATTGTACACGTACCCCAATTCGGATCGACCGAACCCCAGGTGGAACACAACCAATTGAGCGCTCAAGAGGCATGGTTAAGTAACATTATGGGTTAAGTAAGTTTACTTAACCAATTGACCAACCCGACGGGTGTTAATAACACCTGTTATTAACATACTAGGAGATTGCCCGTGCCCGAGGGCACTACCACAAACAAATGATTAGAACACTTCACCACTGGTATCATGTAATACCATATCTTCTTGAATAAGGTTATTAGTTTCATTTCATTAGTCTAAGGGGGTATTAGTACCTATTTCTTAAGTTTTAGGGGAGTTAACCTATTTATTTTCCTAAACCTGTATCATGCACCCCAAAGCATTGGATCATTTTCTCTCAAACAAACACCCCTCTCTCCCTAACAGTCGGGAAAACCAACTCGAAACTTTTCCCCGTTCCCAAATTCTCTCTAACAAAAACTCCCACGACCCTCCTCAATCTCAACGCCGTCAACCATTGATTGACTCACCCTCCTCTCTTCGTGACCTCCATCTCACCCACTCTCTGTTTTTACGGATGGTACAAACCGACCACCGCCACCAATCACCACCGCCCGTTCAATTGGCCGACGGGAATTGAATCATCGCTGCCATTTTCTCTTCGGTTTGCTCGAATACCGGCGATTAGCAGCAACAGAGCCCGGTTTCAGAACCATAACAATCTCAACTTTTTTTTCTGCCCAACGAAACAAAAAATCAACATCAATCCAAAACGCATGTGATCAGAAAGCGTGTTTTGTGAGAGACATGGTTTTGATGGAAGTGTGGATTTGACCCCAATTCCATCCCACGATCTGCCCCGTCCCATATTTTTTGAAATTTTAACTATAATTAGTTGAGATCTAAGATTAGGGTTGATTCAATCTAACGGCTGAAAAAAAGTCAACCGTTCTATTTTGTAGAATAGATAATACGGCACATTTGGTGGACCCGTGGGCCCACCCACCACTTTTCCCGTCTTCTCGCCGGCTGAGCCAGAGAAAGGATAAGGACCCTTTTCTGGTGTACATTTGGACAAAAATTCGTACTGGTACTCCCAGAACCTTCGCTTTAAAATTAATCGTGTACTAGTAATTTGTAAACATAACATTGTCGTAAAACAATTATTTTTTCAAAATGAAACAACAAAATTAATTAATTTTGTAATGCTAATAATAAAAAACGATTTAGAAATTTAACATGATACTACATAACTATTGCCACACTTTTATCTAATTAAGACTTATTACAAAATTTAACGGTTGCACATAATGCAAATTAGCATTATTCTACTTAATTATTAATAAATGTCATTTTCTCTCCTAAAATAATTCTCTTCAAATAAAAATAAAATGTCCCAAATAGATAAATAAGATTTTTCTAATATTCGACTGCAACAGTAGTATGTTCAAATTGATCTTTCTTTGCACCCCCAAGGGTGTTGTTGCATGAAAACATTGTCTGGTTTGAATTGTATTATGAATTTGTAGTATTTCTGAAAGTTGAATCTCTAAGTATTCCTAGCATTGTATTATGAATTTGTAGTATTTTCCAAAAAAAAACTTATTTTTCTTTCTCAAAAAAAAAATTGATCCTTCTTTCGTTGTTGGACCAAATTTGCTTCAAGTTTTTGTTCCATAGTTGGAGCACCTGTTTTGGTATTTTGAACTAAGATTGGACCAAATTGAGATTTGGCCCGTTCACAGGAGATTTCTTTTTTTATTATTATTTTTTTGATTTCATCTTACTAGAAAATATTCAGAATTGGTACTTGTTAATTTATATATTTTAGTGAAATTTTTAAACCCTTCTGAGTATCTGTTTTGCAACATCTTTATATGGCCTTACATTTCTCTATGGAGAAGTCCTATAAACGTCGGATGATAGAAGCCCTCTAGTGAAAAATAGTGAATACCATTACTCAGTTTAGGTATCCAAGACGGAACCAATAACCCGTTTTGTTTATGTGTGGAACAAATAGTACATGGATAATTAGAGAACCAATAACTCGTTCAATGTTCTTCTCATGCTCATATACTCTTCTTTCCGAAAAGATGAACCAACCACCACCACCACCAAACCTCGAGGAGGCCTTGGGCGAAGCCAAAGACTGTCGGACCAATCCCGTAGGGCTTCACGTCGACACCACCTACGACAAACTCGACCCGTTTCTCAATCGTTTCGAATCGTTCTTGGTGTAGGTATTCTCTAAATCATCTCCTAGTTCGTTATGATTATGAAAATTCGATTTTGAAACCTCAAATTCATATTTTGATTTTGAGAAGATGGCGTAAATGTATGAGTTTTAATATAAGGGGGTTGTTTTGTACTATATGATACTTTGAGGGTAGAGTTTGTTACAAATAGAAAACTCAATATAAGTTGGGATAACTGATTGTAGTTTCCAGTAAGCTCTAGAGTACCTACTGTATTTATGCGATCTACATATATATTATTAGTTAAACTTAAAATATTTTTTATTATAAATGAAAAAAATATTTTGGTATTATAAATAAAAATATAAATCTATATAAATTAGAGATTATTTATAATTACATATTTAATTCTTAAACAATATGTTAAATATGTATATCTATTTACAATTATATCATAGAAAAAGAATATTGTTTAGTTTCCCTAAAAAAAGAATATTGTTTAGTTATTCAATAAATATAAAATATATTTGAAGTTAATAAATATTGAGTGAATGTTTATATGTATTTATATTATTCGTTTTTACCACATAATTTATTTTATTAAATCTCGTTACTTTTGAAGTAAAGTAAATTATTTGTAAGTATTATTTGTAAGTATATTCAATTGTGAAAGATTATAAAAAGCTATAACTAAAAATATTTATTTTAAATTAATAAGAATAATTATTTTATATTATTTAATTATAATTATTATTTTCTTATAATTGTTGGTAATTGAAATTTGGTCATTAAATAATTACCAATAATTCTATTTTGTTTTTACTTTTTTCTGGAAGATAATACTATTTGACTTTAATAAATATATTAGAGCATTTTTTAACTATTTGTTATTCCATTTTAAATTTTATTAATTATATTTTTTGAGAATATTTATTAATTATTATGTTCTACTAAATAGAGTAAAAGTTTTAATTATTTGATAATTTGTTCTATCTTCTTAAAATTTATTCTTTAACTTCTTAAAACTGTTTTTATTTTTTCGGAATTTCTTACTTGTTATCAACTAAGTGCATGTTTGATATCCCATATTTTAATCTAATTGGATTAAAATTGCCTTCTTTTCAACAATCTCGTTTGTTATGCTTGCAGATTTTAATCTGCTAATTTGCAAATTAAGATACTCTGTGTGCAATTGTAGAATCTCCAAAATTGGGGATTATGCAGCTTAAAATCTTTAAAAAAATAATTTTTGATTTTCTTTTTACACTAGCATGATCACATTTCAGTTACAAATATGTGTATTCAATTACTTGACTTTAAAGCTCTTTAAATTTTGTTAAATGGATCAAGTTAGTGACCTATAATTTCAACTCATACCAAACAGATTGTGATTCTCAGTTAAGTTGGATTTTCTTTTCAGATTATTTTCAGCTGATTATTGAGATTTTAAGTTGGTACCAAACAAGCTCTATGAATTTAATTATCTAATAATAAATTAGGCATTATAATTACTTAGGGACTTTTTTACTTGCATTTCATAAAGAGATATATATTGACTGCTCGCAACACGAAATTATTTGTGATTAGAAATCTGTGCGTATAATTGTAGAGCCTGATTTTGCAAGCGAGGAGATTAGGATGTGGTTTATGAGTAGCGGATTAGTTAGCACTCTTAGGCTACATGCTTAGCCTAATATTCGTTGTTCTTTCTCCGCGTGAGTTTACATGCTTAGTCTGTATGCCAATTTATTTCATGTGAACTACTTGTCTATATGAGCATAAATGTCGTACTCTATTCTCTACTTGTAAGCGTGCTCTACTTAACTTAACCCCACACTTTACTATTCGAATCGAACTCAAAAAACTTGTAGTTCAAATGTCACACTAAATTAGAAATCGTTAAAAAAAGTAAAGTGAAAGAACCACATGTATCGAAACCAGTCGCCTGATAATATTTCGGGCATGACTTCCTTGGGTATTAAGTCCCGAAAATCCGTATTTCAGAGCATGAATTTCTTGGGTAAGGTCCCTTAAATCCGTACTTCAGGGCATGACTTCCTTGGGTTCCGGTCCCAAAATCCCAGGACTCTGTGTGCCTTAAATCCTTTGGCCGTAGACTGGAGTACAACATCTAGTACTACTTTTCTAACTTGCAATCTTAGGCGGGGTGTAGACACTTGAAGTCTATTTGGGCATTTGGCTACTTATGATGACTGGTGGGATGGAAAAATCGAATCCACAACGCTTGACCGAGAAGTCGGGTTTCCAGAACCCCCTATACGCCTGCATCAGCTACTATTTACCCAGTCTCCACGGGTCATTGCGAATTGATAATATGATCTGTGTACCGATATGTCGGTACACAAATCGACTACTTGAAATAGCTTTAAGAACGAAAACAACTTTTGTGAACTCCGATAATCATACAACTTTATCCGTACTTATATTTCTGAAACGACTTAGAATCTTTAATATGTTTATTCTTACATTAATACTTTTCAACGATTCAAAGTCTTAACTCTGATATTTATACTTATACTGTGTTACTATTAAAACTCTTTTAAACACGAAATTTCATAACATGTATTAGCCACTCTATTTACATGCTAAGTTTTTTATTCATTCTGTTTTACTGATACTCTCAATATGATACATATGCTCCCTTTTCGTTCCATACTGCAATATTGTCATTTGCAGTGTTACACGCGCGAGAATGACCAATATGCCCTCACATCTCAATACAGACAGATCTAAACGAGGGGGAAATCGTCATTTGTGAACAACCCGATGAACAGTAACACCTAGTCCTTCTTTTATGTTATGTAGTTAGATATAATTAAATTTAAAATTTTCAACTAATTATTGAATCTTTTATAATTATGAAAGAAAAATAAAAGATTACTTCCATTTTCTAAAAAAAAAGGACTCCTTCCATGATTAAATGTGTCACACTACTGTACTGCATATATACGGGGAGAGAGAAAACGGATATAATTGTACCTACTTCATCACAAAAGAGAAAAAATATGGGATTCGAAATTACTCATAAGGGGGATTTGGTAATTATGAAGAATTTGGAGACCCTTTATATACATCTTTCCTCACAGCTGTCTCTTGGTTGTGTACTAATTTAGATTTTATGTATTCACCATTTACAAATAGGTGCCCTCCCCTCAACATTTGATCATGTCCTCGTTGATGTATATTTGACCACAACAAGGATTTGATAAAGTGATCTTTGGTGACTAACTAACTACTAGTAAAAATTTGGTTGTGATTTTTCATTGTCACCAACTATGAAATGTTATCAAAATTCCTTGGCACTTCTACAAAGTTACGTTAAAGAATGGAAAAGATTACTGTTGATATTGGGAAAACTAACTCAACCTTGTGGTTCGTGAAAGTCATTTACAATTGGTTGTTTTGGATAATTGTTAATTTAACAAAATAACCCATTGATAATACTAGTACATTCTCCTTAATGTTGATAAGCATATTATTTAAGATTCGATCAAGAGTGGATGAAAACTCTATGACCCTAACATTTGGAGTAATTATTGCATGCTCTAAGAGTAAATATGACATGGTGCTCTAATCAATACAGCACATGACACGTCAGGAACATGTAGAAATCCACTTTCTTTTGTCTGTCACTTATTCTCTTTCTTCCTGACGTGTTCTGTGATGTATGGTTAGAGCAAAGCCACATCATTTACTCTAGAGCATACAAAAACCACTCCAACATTTGAGCAGGTAATAATTGCAGCAATATTATTTTTTACTTGAATGGTTAATTTTATATGTAGGCATTATATCATTATTGACTTCAACTATTAACTCGAAATCTGTTATCTATGAGATGTTCATGTTTGTAATTGTGCAGTGAGAATGTAATTGAGATGAAAAAAACTGCTAGAATTGCAGAAAAATCCAGTATCAATTTCATCAATAACGAGTTTGATTATTATTATTGTTCCTAAAAAAGGTTTTATTATTATTATTATTATTATTATTATTATTATTATTATTATTATTATTATTATTATTATTATTATTATTATTATTATTATTATTATTATTATTTACTTTGGCCCTTCCTAAAAAAAATTCTTGGGTCCGTCCGTCTCTGACTATGGTATTGCAAAAGCTAGAAGTAGAATTAATGTTTTAATTGAGAAAACTAAAATAGCTCATACTAGTAATATTGTTATAATCTCTATAATTTGTTGTTAAAAAATAAAGTAAATGATTTGACAAAAAAAAATTAGCGTATTATGATTAAGCATATCCAGAAATGACCAATATGCCCTCACATCTTAATACAGACAGAACCCAATGAGGGGCAAAATTGTCATTTGTGAACCACTGGATGAACAGTAACACCTAGTCTTTCTTTTATGTTAGGTAGTTAGATGTAATTAAATTTAAAATGTTCGTACCAATTATTGAATCTTTTATGTGCAATTTTTACTAATTATGAAAATAAAAATGAAAAGGGTATTACTTCCATTTTCTCAAAAAAGAAAAAAATGACTCCTTTCATGATTCTAGTGTACTGCCCGCATATAGAGAGAAAACGGATAATTGTACCTACTCCATCACAAAAGAGACAATTTGAAATTACTCGTAAAGGGGGATTTGGTGATTATGAAGAATTCATAGACTCTTTTGTAAACATGTTTCCTCACAGCTGTCTCTCTCAGACTCTCCCTATAAAAGATTGAGTGATGTGACATCAATACTCTCATCACTCTCTCTCTCAGCAAATTCTCGATTATATTCTTGACGAATCGAATCTTCACATTTCCTCTCTCTCTCTCTGTTTGTCCTTGCATACTCACCACCGATGGCGACGCCGGCGAACTGGAAGCAGGTGGTGACGAACGGAGTCCGATCCAACTTTGAAATTTCCGCCGGAGCTATTGCATATACATTGCCGGTGACGAAAGTTCTCACCTCCTTGGCTGAGCACCACCTTCTCAACAAGCACATCGGAGAGTTCAAGAACTGGCCTCACGATCCATTCACCGTTTCCATTTTCATACTCACCGCCGTTATGGCAATCCTCGCATTCGGCCTTCGGTTCTTCAGCGGCGCCGCCGGAGAGAGAGTCCTTGCCGTGAGGAAGTGGATGGCGAGGACGTACGCTGCTTACCACATGCGATACTTCATCTTCGTGTACGGTTTCGCCGCCGGCCTCGTCGGAAAAGAGGGCAAGGGCTTCGAAACTGCGTTTTGGGGGCATTTTATCATTGTCTGGGTCATCTGGTTATGGTCACTCGGTCCGGCGGCTTTCTCCGGCGACGTTTCGAGTGGAGTTTCGGTGATTGCTCTCCTTGAAGCCATCGGACTTTTCAGAGATGAATACAACCACAAGAAAGGGTATTTCCTTTTCCTGATTTGTGGGTGTTGTTTTTAATTAGCTAGAGATTAGATCTAACTTGATATGCTTTTAAATAGGATGACCTCAGTGGAGAGATGTCTGGGTGGGTCTGCATTGCTTATGCTGTTCATCATCAGCGTATTAACAGTGGTAAGAAAGAAGCTCTGTTTTTGGGTAATAATACTCTGTTTTTGGGTTTTTTACTGTTATAGTTAATGGCTTGGATGATTTTTCAGTTTGTCCCGAGGGTTTTGGGGGAAGCCGAACTTGCTGCAGCAGAGGAGGGGGGCTACGGAGGACCCACCTCGGCGGTGGATGTGGCAAAGTTTCAAGCGTTGCAGGACTTGGACCGGGCCCGGGTGGCGGCGTTGCAGCAGGTTTACGATGCCCAGTGTCACGGGCTGACTTCTTTGCTAATCCGTGCGGCACTTGAACCCTATCAAGTAAGCCTAGAAGAACAACCGAAAGAACAATGAGAGAGCTTTCGGGAAGAGAGCTTCTATTACTTAGAGAAAGAAAGTACAATGTTTGGTTGATGGATGTGGCAAATGAGGCCACTCCTATTTATACTTGAGCCTCCCTCTTGGAAGCTTCTACACAATCTATGATCTAATGGTGGAGATTGAGAGCCTAGAAGCTTCCCACCTCCTTACAAATTAGATATTTATGTGGAGATTCTACATAGCTTCCACTTACAAGTGTGTGTAGATATTTCCTACAACTAATGGGGAATTCTAGAGAATTCCATAAATACAAGGAAAATAAAGTGGGCTAAGATAAATAAAGTGGGCTAAGATAATTATGGTGGGCCAAGATAGTGTCATGGGCTATAATATTGGCCCATTTAGCTACAAAACAATGCAGCCCATGACACCAGGCGGCGGCGGAGCAGCAGGTGACCCATGCCCAGGCGGCGGCGGTGCAGCAGGTGAACCAGGCTCCGGCGATGGAGGGACGAGCACTGGCGATGGTGAACCACGAAAGGGTGTTGGCAGTGCAGGCCGTAGTGGCGGCAAGGAATGAGGTGGTGCAGACGGTGAACGAGGCTCCGGCGACGGTGGTTAACGGGGCGGCGGAGGCGGCGGTGCAGCAGGTGACTGATATCCGGGAGGCGGCGTTGACGACGGTGGACCAGGCCCGGATGGTGGCGGCGGCAGCGATGACGGCGGTAGACCAGGCCCAGGCGGCGGCGGTGCAGCAGGTGAACCAGGCTCCGGCAATGGTGGTGAAAAAGGCGGAGGAGGAGGCAGTGCAGGCTGTAGAAAAGTCCAAGGAGGCGGCATTGGAGGAGTTGGAGAAGAAAGCTAACGAGATAGACCATTTAAGATGATTGTTGTGTTGTTGGCTGTTAAGAGATTTGTGAGTTTTGTTATGTTTTGATTGTGTAACGGGGGTAATTTCTCTTGTTGGGTTCTGGTTGGGTTGCAGGGTGTAGTAATGGCTAATTTTGATAGTGAACTGTAATGGCTAATTGTAGTGAGATTGAGGTTAATGAGCTAATTATGTTTATTTCTGTTAATGAAAGCAATTACTTAAGTAGGGTTATTGTTGACTAATGCAGCAGTACTTAGTAATAGTCCCAATGCCAGAGATGACGATTTGGTTTAGAGAGACAGTGTGGGGGCAATTCGAAAAATGCCATTCTCTGAATTGGTGTTTGAATTCTGCACTTGGCTGAATTGCTATTTGAAAAATGCCCTTCTTTTTAAACAGATGCTTACAAGAGTTGTTAACAAACAAGTGGGCCTACTGGGTGTGACATGGCTGATGACATGTACCCTAAAGTGGGTGAGAAACCATTGAATTACCCTGCTACCCTTGTCAGTGAGAGTGATATTCAAACTGAAAAACAAACCCTAACAAATGTGTAGCTCTCTCTCTCTAAAAACATTGAATGATTCCATCTACCCTAACCTACCAAAGTACAGTTGAATTAACTCCAAATGTAAACTTAATGAACCAGCTGCATTACAGCCTCAAAACTGGTTCATTTTTCACTCTCATTTGCTCTGGTTCTCCCACTTTGTGTATAGAAGTCTCTCTCTTTCGCCATTGTTGTTGAGCTACGGTAAACCCTAAACTCTGGTGCTACTCTTGCTATGATTGTAATATTCTCGTCATAATATTGTAGAATGTGTGCTAGTAGAGTGTTTTTATTAAATTTGATCTTCAGTTGTGTTTCTGATTAAATTTAGGTCCATTATATTGATGTTGTGTTCTTCATTCTGGGTTTGATGTGTGTAGTGGATTGTGTGGAGACTGGAACGAGTAGATGCTCGTCCCGGTATTGTCTGAAAGGACTGGGACGATGCATCTGCCGTCTCAGTCTATGAAGTGCACAACTGAGTCGTGTAACCAAAACTGTTGCTCGTCTCAGTTTTGGTTACATGACTCAGTTGTGCACTTCATAGACTGGGACGGCAGATGCATCGTCCCAGTCCTTTCAGACAATACATGGACGAGCTTTTGCTCTTCTCATTTTGGTTACGCGACTCAGTTGTGCACTTCATAGACTGGGACGGGCAGATGCATCGTCCCAGTCCTTTCAGACAATACAGGGACGAGCATCTACTCGTTCCAGTCTCCACACAAAGAGAATATTAACACAGAGAATTAGGAGATTGCCATTCGCTCAAACCACAGAGAATATTAGGAGAAAATCGGGTGGTCAGCATCAGATTTCGTCAAACCACAGAGAATTAGGAGATTTCCATTCGCTCAAGGCATGGATCTTCAGAGCTAACAAAGAGAATATTAACACTTCCGTTCCTCCAATTGAAATTTAGTCTTGTCAATATTTGGTTATGTTCATAGTTTTGCCAAGTTTTATGCATCGGGTTTAAGGGGCTGAGCATGCGAGCTCTTGGAGCAAGACTGTGCATAGATTTCTTAATATGTTAGATACTCGATTAATGCCTTTACAGTAGGTCACCTATGTACTGAGTATGTAGAAAATATGAGCACTTTTGTTGCTATTGCCCTGGGCTAAAGGCTTCCCACTAATTATTGACTTGGAATGTGATGTTACCTTATTGTTGCTTGGCATGTGCCTTGCAACTTGCCAATGTTTGTTTCAGTGTCCGATCTCTTAGCTATCTCAAAGCCTGTTAGTTTCTGTGATAGTAGACGCTTTCAGACATACGAGGCTGCGAGAGTAGTACAGACATACGAGGCTGTGATGATGAATTTTCTCCAGCAGATGGTTCAGGTATAAAGTTTAGATCCGCGTGTTGGCGGGGCAACTTGGATGTTTTCGACCTCTGTTGTTGCAGCCACGGCGGAGTCTTTATCAGAGTTGATCAGTGTAAGCAGGTCTGAGCCTCTCATAGTGCATATATCGCACTTTCAGCCATCATATACTGCATCATGGGGGTTGTATGTCAAATGTTCTAATTTATCCTATACCGCCCTCCTTTAATTGTTGTGTGGATGTCTACCAAGGGTGGAGTACAAACATGGTGTGGTTCAGATACCAATTTTTTTGTTCTGGGTGGTGTTTTCAAGCGGCCGATGACTTTACCTCACTCTCAACTATCCTCACTTTCTCTTATTCCACCATCATCAATCATCGTCTCTCTGAATCATATACCACTCTGTTTCTTTACTTTCTCCCCCTTGGAAAAAGCACAAAGATTAAGAAAAACATCAATTCAAGCTGAAATACCTGATCTACCCCTCAGTGGGGTGTGATGTAAGCAGACCCAAATTAACATCAGCCAAGTACAATAACTGTGCATTGGCTTGTTAATTTGCTGCGCCAAAATTCAACAGTTCCCTCCAATTGAAGGGATGAAAAATTAAAACAACCAAATTCAAATTTTTGGACCCTCTTCAGAGCCCGTTTACAACAATTATAAGTACCAATATTACAACACACAACCAAAACACAGTTCTTCATGAAGAGCAAGAACTTCATGATTCTCTACCCAGAAGTAGGAAAAAAAAAACATAAATGGGAGGAAGATTGTGCTGCTCCAGATTGTCCACCAAAAATTATGGGTATACATCATCCGCTTCTTCTCCAACTTCAACATCACCATCTTGCTGAGAATTCACCACCACCTTCATCACCAACATCACAGGGTCATCTTGCTGAGAATACACCTCATCAACCAACCTGTTTGACGTAAACATTAATAGGAGGAATACTGTAAACCTGTGCATAATTTATCTCAAGCCATGTTTGAATGACACCATCATCGAGCAACTACAAGTATACCACTTCTGTCTAAATGGATGCACAAGTATACCAAAATCAGAATGATGAACAAGTAACAGATTCACACAAGTGAATTCTCCAAGGGGGAGAAATTAAGGGAACAGAGTGGTAGTTGACAGATTATATCATTAACAGGTTAACAGAAATGTAACCAAGAGGATGAAGTAGCCCAGATTAACAAGAGATGAAAATGTAACCAAGAGGATGAACAAGTAGCCCAGATTGACACTGTAACAGATTCACACAGTTAACATATTCACAGAAATAACAGAAACTGATGATGAAGTAACCCAGATAGATGATAAAATAACCCAGACAGATGATCAAATAACCCTAAATCAGAATGACAAGTAACACAGAGACATGATCGAATAACCCTAAATCAGACTTGAACCCTAAATCAGAATGATCAAGTAACCCAGTTTCGAAGGATGTATCATCAACACATGTAATTAAAGAGAAGGATGAGAAAAGAACCTCCCTCCAGTTTCGAAATATTTTGGTAGTAGGATCCGTAGCATACTGTCGACAATTTTTTGAGTTTCAGCTTCGTTTTTTTGCTTTCGATCTGCTTCACTAGGATTTACAAGTTCCTCCTTTGAATCGAAACCGTCAAGGAGCCTTGGATCGCCGGACGGAACTGAATCTGGAAACCGAACCGACTACATGTCCTCGTTCGATTCTGAATCAGCAACCCACGGACCGGCGCCGGCGAACCCATCAAATGAATCAGCAACCCAAGAATCGACCGATTCAAACCCTTCTAAGGGGTTACGATCCATTACCTACAAACCCTAAATCAGTACAAAAGTGAAAAAGTCGGGTTTGTGGGTGATCTGTTGGATTCCTCTACAGATCGCCGATAATTGATGCAATCTGAGAAGAAATCAACCGCAAGAAACCATGGAAATCATCGGGTGTAGAAGAGAGACACAGAGAGGCGGAGAAGACGATAGAGGAACTCAGAGAATGAGGGTAAAGAAATGAGGGTTAACTGAACAAAACGTTTCAGTTTTGTTTATATGTAGCCTATTTTGGGCTGGATCCAATGTTATTGGGTTTGGGTTAGGGTAGGTTGGATTAGTGTAGGTTGGGTTAGTGGGATTAATAGGTTTGTTTGGTTGATTTGGGCCACTAATCTGATTTCAGTGATGGCTCAAACTGAATAGAGTAATATTTTTTTAAAAAAAAGTGGGGTATTGACCTGGGGTAAAATGGTCCTTTTGCATCGAAAAACTTACCAAATAGGAAAAGGGGGAGAAAGAAAGGGAACGGACAGAAATAGAAAGGGGAAGAAAGAAAGGGAACGGAGTGGTAGTACATACAAATATACATGAGGCTATGGCGGCGAATCGTCTGGAGCAGATGATTCGAGCAGAGATCCGTGTTCGCACCAGTAGCTGGTTATTTGTTTTCCGCGTTTTGAACTACGAAACTATGGGTTGATGCCAATCGGCTTTCTTTGCTTTGGCACTCGATTTTAAACACATTGCATACTAATTCATGGTTTTTTATTAATTCGACTTTTCTTTTTCTGCTGGTAATGTGGGGTTTCCACAATATATAATAGCTAGATATTACCAACAAGGGGTTTTACTGTAAATATAGGTATTTGTCTGCTGTAACTTTGTGTAATATATCAGATGAATCTTACATTCGTATAATATTTAGTTGGCATTTTTGGTGATTTTACCTTCTTTTAGTTTATAGAATTGCTATTGATTTTTTGTAGAATCTCTATTCTTCTCCTTCAACTTTGCTTAATGACATGTTGAACCTTTTGTACATGGGCTTTATGGAGACTCTTTCATTGCTTCAGTTTTTTTTTTTTTTTTTTTTTTTTTTTTTTTTGAGAAATTGTTTTGTCGTCAACCAGGTTTGAACCACCTAATGCAGGGGCTTCCAACGCTCTACCACTGGAGCTACCACCCTAATTGCCATTGCTCCAGGATTTCGAATTGAATGAAATAGGTCAATTTTGGCTCTCTTTCTAGCATTTGCAGCCTAATTTGGTTTAGGTCATAACGACATTATGACATTGCCCTAACACAGTGATTCTCAAAAAGAAATCACTACTTAGATTCCATTCACTTCTACTTGTAGCATACAGTATGCCCGTTGGGCATAGGATCATAATGTGGTTTAGTTAAAAAGCATAGAGCAACAACTTCTCATATTCATTCATAACCTGGACAAACTCAAGACTGCAAGACTGTGAGTAGACATAATAGCTACAGTATAAAAGGACAACCAAAGCTGCAACATCCTCGATTCTTCTCAAGTAAAAGCAAACCCCTTCGACCACAAAATACAGTATACAAAATATGAAACACTGAGTTGAAGAAGCCTCCTTAAAGCACTTCATTATGAACTCCACAAAATATAACTTTTTTTTAACCTACTATTTGCCTGACCAAGTCTTGTATAAATAGGCTGAAAATACCAAATGCCTACAAAACCCCATAAATCTTGTAGAGCCATTCAGTCTCCTCTAGCCAAATTTGAATCCTCCTGCTGGAACATTAGGCTGGGCATTTCCAACGTTAAAAGTCGCCGCCTGTTGGTTTCGTCCGTCCATTCCATATTGAAGAATGTTGTGCTCTTACTCATCTTCCTCAGGCCAGTACCTCTCTAGGATCTTCACAGCCTTCTCATAGATCTCATTGTTGTCATGGGTTTGTAGGTTCTCAATCTTGTCTAAGCCTTCACACTCATCAACTGCTTGCGCATAAATATTAATCACCCCATTCATGCCTGCTTCTTTGTCAGCCTCACCCACCTTGAAGATGTTCTCAAGACCCTCAAGGCACACCGTCACAATCCTCGGATCTGGACATATCAGAAGATCACATAGTGGCTTGATGCAATTTTGGCTCGCCAAGAATCCGCAAGGTCATTAATTGTTATTAATAGTGAACCCCACTGACTGAAATTGTCCCTTGGACATAATTGAACATCTATCATACGCAAATATGAAAGTAAGAGTAAGCAACTAAGCCATGAACAGTGTAGTGATAGAAATCAAAGTGTTTCAGGATCCCTTGGGCATGGACTTCTAGCTGCTTTTGATTTCAACTTCAAATTGTTAATATCATCACTGGTAGTGCTGTAGCTCTTATGCTTTTTCCAGGGAAGTAACCATTCATGCTACATGGACACCCCGCTTGTGGATAGATGTAGAGCTGCCACAAAGATGTTTAACTTATGTTCTGTATCTATAGTCAACAGATCCGAAATACTATGTTAGGGCAATGACTTCTAATGTAATTAGTAGATCCGAGGTTCATAATCCTCACGTTTTGCTTAGGTAAGCAGCTTGTAAATTTATCTTGCAACTTAAACTATGTAGTCTTCTTGCGTTCTCGTGTTAATGTGATCCTTAATTTTGTTTAAGCTAAATTGCATTAATGGTACCCAAAGTCTGGATTTCAATCTAAAAATTTAAATTAAAAAATTTGCTTATTTATAAATATTTTAAATTTATAGGTAAGAGTTGCAATTATATAATTTTTTTAGGATTGATGATGAGGGCTACACTGGTCTTTTTATATATTTCCTTCCAATATATGGATGGAATTTAACGGATGGTACCTCCATTGCAACAACTTTAAAGTTCGGGTACCACCGATGCAGCTATGGGTACCAAATCCACACAAAATCCAAACTATGGGTACCATTGATGCAAAATAGCCTTTTGTTTATTAATCTGGTGGACATACTATCAGCCTGTGTAATGTAATATTATAACAAGTTGGACAGGAATTTCAGACTGCATTCTTCAATCTTCATGATTTACTAGAGCTATGCATATAGAAACACTTGGATCCACTGAAATATAGCAGTTGACACCTCACTATAGCAACAAGGGGGAAAGAGAAGAAAAGGGTATTTCAGCAATAAGTTCAAGTGATTTGAGATATCAAGAATGGAACGAGAAATAAGGAATACTGAGTGAAATGTTAGGCAAAATGCTGTCTGCCCATGGATGTGTATTAGAACCAATGCTAACAGGAAAACACACCTGATCTGCTCGGGGGATCCTCCAGAGGTAGCGTTTGAGATAGCCCATGCAGCCTCCTTCTTTATGTCAAACTCCGCATGCTGAAGTAGGTGCACCAGAGGGTGGTTCATATTGGCTTCAATAACAGCCTGTTGCAGGAAACAGTTATGGGAAAGGAAATTCCTATATTTCAGTAGAAAATGGACGAGGGGAATCAACGTACTTGAATTTGATTTCTGTTCCCAGCAGTGATATTTGATATTGTCCAGCAAGCTTCCTTTTTTATGCTTTATTTGTGATTTTTGTGTGAGGAGTTGATAGAGACGAGGAAGGACTTGATTGTCAATCACAAACTGCAAAGCATAAAAAGGAAATTACTCCGAGTGACATAATCACATAACATACATGTATAAATGTACGTACTTATATCTATATATAAGAAACTAGAGAGAGAAAGAGAGAGTCATGCTTCACATATAATTTCTCAGAGATGCACGCTTACGTATTACTACAAAAAATTCAACCATGCAGGTGTGCCTACTGAGGATTCAGCCACTTGATGAAGTGGCCTAAAACCCTATACAAGTCGGAACTTGACTTGTCTCAGTTTGTCATCTAAACTACTATTATGGTTTGTGTCATTAGACCTCCTAGGCACAAAACGATCCTCCACAAGGTGTAAAATACTATTATGGTTTCTTCTCCATTAGAACAGCTTACCCTCGACAAAACTCAGGCCCTTAAACTGTCTCTTCAAATATTACTGAAGAACATATGACTATAAAATGTAAAACCAAACAACAAGCTAGAGAGTGATTCTCAAGAAGCACAACTGAAAATGACTTGTATTCCACAGTGTGTAAGCAATTGGAACACATAAGTTCTTCAGCTGCATTCATAAAAAATACCATTGAATTATATATTTTACCTGTGAAAGTAATACTTGTGTAACTTTTTTTTTTTTTGTTAACTTTTTCCAGGTGTGGGTTACAGTCATCTACGTGCGAGGAAGGTGGCTTTTCTTCAGACTATCAATGAACTTCAGAGTCTGTTGGCCATCTCCTTCATTGGAATATAATTTGTCCAGAGAAGCCATTTTGTTATACATATCCTTCTGTGTGTAAGGGACGTTGGCATAGCCTCCGGATTGTTTTACCATCAAAAGGAAGCCTTGACAGTACTTTATGCCCACCTCCTTCAGTGATCTGATGTGTTCGATATCTGACTCGTTCACCTTTCTGTGAGACCGGTGCATGCTCCTGCACTGTGGATCAGAAAGTGTGTGAGAATGTACTGGTTGAAAATAATCCACTGTAAACGGCTCCGTAGGTGAAGTTCTTGTAATTCTTATTCGAGCTTTGCACAGGCACCGAGTGTTTCTAGTATGCTCCCTCTTCTGATTTTCTTTGTATTTCCACTTATCAGATCGGACACCTTGTCGAGCACATACAAAGATCCTAGACTTTGTGAACTCCTTCGTTTCTGGATCGAAATACCTTCTATTACACCTTCTTATCCCAAAACCCAGCATCAAGGCATAAAGGTTGTACCAGTCAAAAGCCTCAATCTCACTGGCAAAAGTCATTGCCTCCACCTCTTCCTTGGTGTAAATTACTCTTGTAGGCAGGGAAGTTGTTAAGTTTATCCAAGGTTTTAAAAAGATTAACAACAAGCTTAGTATTACGTACCAGGTTTCAGATCACCATTTGGAGCAATGACAAAGGAGGCTCTTGTTTCATCATCCTCATATGGCTATGTAAGGGAGAAATCATATCCTTCATCGTCATCCATGGCTTTGAAATCATATTCGTCTTCTTCATAATCACAGGCAAAGAACACAAAGCTTTACCTTTGCCATAACAGCCACTTTCTCTCACTTCTCTCGAATTCATCTGGAAGTTTGTTTCTCTCCTTCCCTGCTCACCATTACAATTCAAATAAGAAGACTTCAACAAACAAAAAAATGAATTGCCTCATTTGGAACATATTTTTAATGATGGCAATGTGAATAAAATAAGAAGTTACTAAACATAGTACTAGACATCTGTAAAGGCAACTTCCTTTACATTTACCATACCTAAAATAATAAATATTTCAACTACCAATCCATTAGTTCCTACATGAGAGAATTGTTTGAGAACCAGATCTCAATTGTAGACATGGAGATAACAATTTCAAAAGTGCAGATTATACGAAACTTTATTGGAGTTAGGTGGTGGTTGTGCAAGAGGGTCAGATGAAATTCTGAAGAGATTAATTGAACTACCCAAACCATATCATTAAATTATCTTTCCATAATAATGAAATGTTTGTTAACTCTCCTAGCTTCCCAAAGATTTGTTATTACTCTTTGCAACATATGGACAATGTGAATAAAATAAGAAGTTACTAAACATAGTACTAAACATCTGTAAAGGCAACTTCATTTACATTTACTGTACCTAAAATAATAAATATTTCAACTACCAATCCATTAGTTCCTACAAGAGAGAAATGTTTGAGAACCAGATCTCAGTTGTAGGACTGGAGATAACAATTTCAAACGTGCAGATTATACGAAACTTTATTGGAGTTAGGTGGTGGTTGTGCAAGAGGGTCAGATGAAATTCTGAACACATTAATTGAACTACCCCAACCATATCATTAAATTATCTTTCCATAATAATGAAAGGTTTATTAACTCTCCTAGCTTCCCAAAGATTTGTTATCTCTTTGCAACATATGGACAATGTGAATAAAATAAGAAGTTACTAAACATAGTACTTAAAAATCTGTAAAGGCAACTTTATTTACATTTACTTTACCTAAAATAATAATTATTTCAACTACCAATCCATTAGTTCCTACAAGAGATAAATATTTGAGAACCAGATCTCAATTTTAGGCCTGGAGATAACAATTTCAAACGTGCAGATTATACGAAACTTTATAGGAGTTAGATGGTGGTTGTGCAAGAGGGTTAGATGAATTCTAAACACATTAAGTGAACTACCCCAACCATATCAATAAATTATATTTCCATAATAACGAAAGGTTTATTAACTCTCCTACCTTCCCAAAGATTTGTTATTACTCTTTGCAACATATTGACAATGTAAAGAGATAGTTCTATTCTAATCCTAGATATTATCAGTATAATTGAGCACGTTCACAGAAAATGTTGCTATGCTCGGTGTAATTTGACTCACACAATGTAGAGTTAGGAAGTTCTGATGTTTCTTTACGGCCCACTACTCTTTGTGGTGATACGTTAAGTAAATAAGAACACAATTACACCCAATGGTGAATGCACCCGTGGCATGATACCATCGTGTTGTTGAATGCTTGTGGCGGAACGGACGGAGAACCCTAGCGTACTTACATTTCATGGCTCAATGACACTATATGACTCCACAACACAACCACCAAAAGCTCAATGCACACCGTGATGTTCTACAACACTAGGTCTTACGTCATGGAACAGTGCGTGATGGCAAGAGTTCCATTGTTCGTGTCTCCATCAAGTGTGTGACTTGGGAGCTTTCAGGCTTAATTAAACGACAAATGTGGATTGTTAAAGTCACTCAACATGAACGAGCCACATTAACTAAACCATCTCGCACAATTAGCGGGTGAGAATTGATTTTCCGCGTTTTTGGGTCAATTAGAGGGAGGTGACCAAACTTAACTCAATCAGGAATAGCACTCCCGCGTTATGAATGAAAACAATGTCCTCTCCTTGACCCACCGGATGATTCATATGAAGAAAAAGTCTAAAAACAAGGCTCAAAGCACAGAAACCATTTATAAATACTTAGATAACAATTGTTTTAGGGTTTAGAAAAATGGATCTCAACTTTAAGAAATCAGATAACAACGTCAAAGACACGTTGGATCACACGCAATTTTAATGGCAGAGAGCCTGTTTTCTAGAATTTACATATCACAGTGCCATAATTTGACACTATAATGAACTTTAACAACCAAATATATGACTTGATTATTGCTATTCATTTAGGTAGTGTAAAAATAAGAAGCACGTAGTGATACACGTTACAAATTTTTCGTTTCTAGGGATTAATGTGAGCCTCAGATGTTCTTTGTTCTATTATGTTCAACATTCAAGAAGAAATTTCAGCCAAGTAATCTAAAAGTTGCCTTATGTTGAATCTCAAAACTTGTAAACAATATCAGAGTATCAGACAACATTTGTAAGAAAGAGATAGTTCTATTCTAATCCTAGATATTATCAGTATAATTGAGCACGTTCACAGAAAATGTTGCTATACTCGGTGTAATTTGACTCACACAATGTAGAGTTAGGAAGTTATGATGTTTTTTTACGGCCCACTACTCTTTGTGGTGATACGTTAAGTAAATAAGAACACAATTACACCCAATGGTGAATGCACCCGTGGCATGATACCATCGTGTTGTTGAATGCTTGTGGCGGAACGGACGGAGAACCCTAGCGTACTTACATTTCATGGCTCAATGACACAATATGACTCCACAACACAACCACCAAAAGCTCAATGCACACCGTGATGTTCTACAACACTAGGTCTTACGTCATGGAACAGTGCGTGATGGCAAGCAAGAGTTCCATTGATCGTGTCTCCATCAAGTGTGTGACTTGGGAGCTTTCAGGCTTAATTAAACGACAAATGTGGATTGTTAAAGTCACTCAACATGAACGAGCCACATTAACTAAACCATCTCGCACAATTAGCGGGTGAGAATTGATTTTCCGCGTTTTGGGGTCAATTAGAGGGAGGTGACCAAACTTAAATCAATCAGGAATAGCACTCCCGAGTTATGAATGAAAACAATGTCCTCTCCTAGACCCACCGGATGATTCATATGAAGAAAAAGTCTAAAAACAAGGCTCAAAGCACAAAAACCATTTATAAATACTTAGATAACAATTGTTTTAGGGTTTAGAAAAATGGATCTCAACTTTAAGAAATCAGATAACAACGTCAAAGACACGTTGGATCACACGCAATTTTAATGGCAGAGAGCCTGTTTTCTAGAATTTACATATCACAGTGCCATAATTTGACACTATAATGAACTTTAACAACCAAATATATGACTTGATTATTGCTATTCATTTAGGTAGTGTAAAAATAAGAAGCACGTAGTGATACATGTTACAAATTTTTCGTTTCTAGGGATTAATGTGAGCCTCAGATGTTCTTTGTTCTATATTGTTCAACATTCAAGAAGAAATTTCAACCAAGTAATCTAAAAGTTGCCTTATGTTGAATCTCAAAACTTGTAAACAATATCAGAGTATCAGACAACATTTGTAAGAAAGAGATAGTTCTATTCTAATCCTAGATATTATCAGTATAATTGAGCACGTTCACAGAAAATGTTGCTATACTCGGTGTAATTTGACTCACAAAATGTTGAGTTAGGAAGTTATGATGTTTCTTTACGGCAAACTACTCTTTGTGGTGATACGTTAAGTAAATAATAACACAATTACACCCAATGGTGGATGCACCCGTGGCATGATACCATCGTGTTGTTGAATGCTTGTGGCAGAACGGACGGAGAACCCTAGCGTACTTACATTTCATGGCTCAATGACACAATATGACTCCACAACACAACCACCAAAAGATCAATGCACACCGTGATGTTCTACAACACTAGGTCTTATGTCATGGAACAGTGCGTGATGGCAAGAGTTCCATTGTTCGTGTCTCCATCAAGTGTGTGACTTGGGAGCTTTCAGGCTTAATTAAACGACAAATGTGGATTGTTAAAGTCACTCAACATGAACGAGCCACATTAACTAAACCATCTCGCACAATTAGCGGGTGAGAATTGATTTTCCGCGTTTTGGGGTCAATTAGAGGGAGGTGACCAAACTTAACTCAATCAGGAATAGCACTCCCGAGTTATGAATGAAAACAATGTCCTCTCCTTGACCCACCGGATGATTCATATGAAGAAAAGGTCTAAAAACAAGGCTCAAAGCACAGAAACCATTTATAAATACTTAGATAACAATTGTTTTAGGGTTTAGAAAAATGGATCTCAACTTTAAGAAATCAGATAACAACGTCAAAGACACGTTGGATCACACGCAATTTTAATGGCAGAGAGCCTGTTTTCTAGAATTTACATATCACAGTGCCATAATTTGACACTATAATGAACTTTAAAAACCAAATATATGACTTGATTATTGCTATTCATTTAGGTAGTGTAAAAATAAGAAGCACGTAGTGATACACGTTACAAATTTTTCGTTTCTAGGGATTAATGTGAGCCTCATATGTTCTTTGTTCTATTATGTTCAACATTCAAGAAGAAATTTCAGCCAAGTAATCTAAAAGTTGCCTTATGTTGAATCTCAAAACTTGTAAACAATATCAGAGTATCAGACAACATTTGTAAGAAAGAGATAGTTCTATTTTAATCCTAGATATTATCAGTATAATTGAGCACGTTCACAGAAAATTTTGCTATACTCGGTGTAATTTGACTCACACAATGTAGAGTTAGGAAGTTATGATGTTTCTTTACGGCCCACTACTCTTTGTGGTGATACGTTAAGTAAATAAGAACACAATTACACCCAATGGTGAATGCACCCGTGGCATGATACCATCCTGTTGTTGAATGCTTGTGGCGGAACGGACGGAGAACCCTAGCGTACTTACATTTCATGGCTCAATGACACAATATGACTCCACAACACAACCACCAAAAGCTCAATGCACACCGTGATGTTCTACAACACTAGGTCTTACGTCATGGAACAGTGCGTGATGGCAAGAGTTCCATTGTTCGTGTCTCCATCAAGTGTGTGACTTGGGAGCTTTCAGGCTTAATTAAAGGACAAATGTGGATTGTTAAAGTCACTCAACATGAACGAGCCACATTAACTAAACCATCTCGCACAATTAGCGGGTGAGAATTGATTTTCCGCGTTTTGGGGTCAATTAGAGGGAGGTGACCAAACTTAACTCAATCAGGAATAGCACTCCCGATAAGTTTGGCTTCAAAGAGGGAACGTTTGTTGTCCTTTAAAGTGTGCCTGATAAGTTTGGTTTCCCATGTACTTTCTGACTAATGTATACGGGGATTTGTCAATATATTATTGGAGCAAATGATTAAAATCTTGTTTCAATGTTTATTATCGGTTCCTTGTCAAGAGGATACCTTTTAATGGTAAGCCATCTTTAACTAGTCTCTGCTTGAAGAATCTGCCGATGGTAATTTTATGGTTACTGTTACCAACCAGTTTTACCTAATGATTGAGACTTGAAAGTTGGGGTACAGGCTGAGATAGAGCAGACATCAGTTTCAGATTTACGAAGTTTGATAATCCGAAGTAATTGGGTTTAGTTTTCATATTTTGTGGATCACATGGAGAACAAAATTTAATCACATTTAAAATATGTTGAAAACTGAAGTTTGAAGCTATTAGAAAATGACCAGGAAATTATAATTCTCTGTTTGTGTGCACATAACTTGATTAATGGAGTAGTAGGTTGTCATGTTGTCTATTTGTTTTGATATGTTACATTCTATTTGTCTAATCTTTTTGTCTGCCACGTTTTATTTTGTTTCAAGGAACTGGTGGGAATCAGTACACTTTTGTTGATTTTCCTGGCATTACTGAAGCTCCTTATTTAATTTCATATTTTTGTTTATGTAGGTTTTGGGTACTCCGACTAGGGAGGAAATCAAATGCATGAATCCCAACTACACAGTTCAAATTTCCACAAAATCAAAGCTCATCCCTGGCACAAGGTTACGAGAGTGAAAGCATTGTCTAATTATCTTCCGAACCATTATTTTTCGATTTTCACAAGGCAATGTGTTAGTGTTAGTTTATTTTGAATCCTGTATCAGATCTTCCATAAGCGCATGCCTCCAGAAGCTGTTGATCTTGTTTCAAGACTGCTGCAGTACTGCCCTAACCTGCGCTGCACGGCTGTGAGTATATCGTGTCTTCTTTTATTCTGCATTGATCATGTGCTAATCTAGATATACTTCCTGACCAGTACTAAGCAGCCACTTGCAGCTAGCTTCAATATTGGGACACCATTAGCTATGTTGGTAGTTACTGTGTTAGTTCGGGTTTGGTGTTTTTTTAGTTTTTTGAAAGAGCTAAAATCTACAAACCAAGGAAAACTAACTTTTTCTAAAACAAAAAAACCAATAAAAGACTAAAGATGTCTAAACACTTGAGTTTTTTGTTTACCAAAAACTAAAAACCAAAGTATCCAAATACTCCCACTATAAATGTTTCAGATTGGATAATAATAGCCTACATTGTTTACCTTCAGATCAGTTGACTTGTTAGTTAGTTGAGAAAGGGTTGTTTATGTTATAGAAGGGAATGGAGTGGTTTCCGTAACCATGCCCGTTCTACTCAAGAAGCTAATATTCCTGCTGGTCTCTTTTTCTGCGTAATACAGACAGTGTGGGGGATAGGGCAAATGACAACATGCACCCTATGCTTTAGCGTATTGTGAATGCATACTTCTGTGTTTAAGCAAATATCACTCTGTACCCCTGCTCTTAGTTTTAGCTACATATTTACCCACAGCAAGACCTTGTATTTTCTTTCCCCTGCCATCATCTTTTTCTTTCTCACATACTCAAAACCCATCACCAACGAGAAACTATTCATTGGGGCTAGCCCTAGCACTGTGGCATGCATGCGTGGTGGGGCGCACCATTCACCATCAAACAAATATGCACTAGTCAGATGGAACCCACCAAATTGTGCATATTTGTTAGAAAGTGAATGGCGCGCCCTACCACGCAGGCATGCCACAGTGGTGGGGCTAGACCCAATGAATACTTTCTCATCACCAACCTGTACCAGAACCAACTACCAACACCACCACAAACCCAGCCGCGTACCACCCACGCACCGCTGGAGCTGTATGGCCATCTTAACCTGATCAACACAGATCCACAACTTTCTCTTCCCCCTTCTCTTCCGTTCAACATCAACTTCTACCAAGAGAGCCCAACCAACGTGGATCCCAAATCGAGACTCAGACCCAAACCACCCACTCATCATTTATACCCACACCCAAATGTAATTTTCCCTCAATACACCAAAACCTAGCCCTAACCTTTCCCTTATTTGTCAAATTTCAGACCCAGCCATATTTGTCTCCCTCGGTCCACACCACCACAGGAAAACCAGAACCAATTACTCAGCCTCAACAAAACAAGTAGGTTTGATACTTCCGGGAGGTCTGAACAGTTTTTTGGCTGATTGATGGAGCTTAATGGCCCTCAAATCATTTACTTCTCCGAATGTATTCGAGAAGATTGCAGTTGTCGATTGATGCTATTTTGAGGCATATGCAGAATTTTGAGATGGACTGTACAGCCTCATTTGAGGTCCAGTGCAACATGACGGCACTTACAGAATCAGGGTTTTTGATTAGGTTGACTATCTGTGGGGTCTTGATTTGGGTTATAAAGCCGTGGTAATGGTGATAGCTATGGTATGGATTTACTATTGGTGGTTCGGCTGTGGTGTTTTGATGTGAGCTTCTGTTTGGGTTGGGTGGTGTTAAGTGGGGGGTTTGTGGTGATGTTGGTGCTGGTGGGTTCCGGGCTGTGGAGACAGAGTGGTGGTGGGTTTGGGTAGTGAGTAGAGTGGAGGTCGGTTTGTGGTGGATTTGTGGTTGCCGTGGGTGGTGGCCGCAGCGGCCTGGGTAATTTTAAAATTCCATATATAAATGACTGACCGTCCATTCCATACAAGTACTCTGTGGAAGCTTTTGTCCACTAATTTTGCACAACCAGGGGTATATAGTGTTATTTTCCAAAGTATAGGGGTGTGCATTGACAATGTGCTAAGATTTAGGGGGTACTTGTCATTTACCCTGATATTATGTTTGGTGAAATTACCTCGTCTAGGAATGATTTTGACTTTCGAAACTATCAAATCTCTCTGCACTGCAGAAACAGGAAGGAGAAGAAGCGTTTCCACATGGAGGCAATGTGGTTTGACCACACAAGCTGTGAGGAAGTGATAGCAGGGGAGTGGCTGGAGGCCAGCGGTTCAGTGGCATCCAAACTGTCCAGACTCTCTAACCAATTACAATTATGGGACGGCCGAGTATTCGGCAGTGTACGCAACAAACTAAAAAGGCTGCGAGCTCGACTTCAAGAGTTGGGTGGTCTGTCGCAGTCCACAGCCAACTTGAAGTCAATCAAAGACACAAAGGATGAAATCTCAGAGTTGTTAAAAAGCGAAGAGGTCATGTGGCTACAAAGATCTCGAGAACTGTGGCTTAAGGCCGGAGACCGAAATACCAAGTACTTCCACCGGAAGTCCTCTATCCGCAGGGCCATGAACAAAATCAGCGGCATTGAGAGTCCCAATGGGGACTGGGTTGTTGAACCAGACGAGGTAACTTCAGTTATTTCGGAGTATTTCCAAAATATTTTTTCGTCTAACAATCCGAGCAGGGAGAATATGGAACCACTGATTACAACGGTGGAGGGATTACTTTCGACCGCAAACAGCGGGCTTATGGACCAGCCATTCACGGCAGCTAAGGTGGTAGAGGCAGTCAAGTCCATGCCCGGTCAGAAATCGCCGGGACCCGACGGGTTCCCGGCTATGTTCTACCAAAAAATGTGGCATATAGTGGGAGATGAAGTCACTAACACGTGCCTAGAGATCTTAAATGGAGGAGGTGATATAACAGAGTACAACCATACAATAATAGCCCTCATCCCAAAAGTGAAACAAGTGCGCAAGGTATCTGAGTTTAGACCTATCTCACTTTGCTCCACAGTTTATAAAATTATTACGAAGTGTATGGCCAACAGATAAGGTTAGTTCTGAATGACCTCATTTCGGAAAACCAAAGTGCTTTTGTCCCGGGGCGTTTAATTTCAGACAACATTTTGACTGCTTTTGAAGTATTGCATTCGATGAAAACAAAGAAGGATAAGGATGGTTTATTTGCGTTAAAGCTCGACATGAGTAAAGCTTATGACAGGGTAGAATGGGATTTTTTGAGGGCCGTAATGGAACGTATGGGATTTGGTAGCAGATGGATTGAGCCTGTTATGAAGTGCGTTACGACAGCAACCTATAGCTTAAACATAAATGGAGGAGTTGCAGGGTTTATCATACCTGAGAGGGGCCTAAGACAAGGGTGCCCTCTATCCCCATATTTATTTCTTCTAATAATTGAAACGCTATCTCGCAGTTTAACGAAGTCAGTGGAGGAAGGCGTGTTTTCCGGAGCGCGTGCATCAAGAGGAGGACCGATCGTGTCGCATCTGCTCTTTGCGGACGATAGTCTTATTTTTACAAAAGCTACAATTCCTGAACTTACAGTTTTGCTACAATTATTACAGGACTGTGAATTGGCATCGGGACAAATGATTAATTTACAAAAATCTGCAGTGGTATTCTCCGATAATGTAAAGGAAGAGAGGCGGGCTCAGTTGTGCAGTCTTTCGGGCATACCAGCAGTTTCAAGCCACGACAGTTACCTTGGCTTACCTACATCATTTGGAAGAAAGAAGAAGTTAACTTTTCAGAAGATTATCGAATGTATCAGCACCAAGTTAAAAGGATGGAAGGAGAAGACTTTGTCAGTGGCAGGAAAAGAGATTCTCATCAAATCAGTCATCCAGGCAATCCCTAATTACGCCATGAGTTGCTTCCTATTGCCTATTGGGATTTGTCAAGACATAGAAAGACTTATCAGACAATTTTGGTGGGGAGACACTAGAGACAAAAGGGCACTGCATTGGCTAAGTTGGGACAAATTAAAAGTACGAAAGGAGGAGGGTGGGCTTGGCTTCAAGGACTTTCACAACTTCAATATCTCTCTGCTGGCAAAGCAAGCATGGAGAGTATTGAAGAAACCGCAGAGCTTATTAAGCCGAGTTCTACAAGCTAAATACTTCAGGAACGGAGATTTTCTGCACTTTACACCAAAAAATCAAGTTTCTTATGCGTTTAGAAGTGTTCTCGCAGGTAGACAATTACTTTTGAAGGGATTGGAGTGGAAGGTTAAATCCGATTCAAAGGTCAATTTGTATAAAGATAAATGGATCCCCAGTAATCCTACAGCCTCAGTTATTACTCCAAGTCCCGATTATGCTAATCTGAAAGTATCTCACTGCATAGTTAACGAAGAATGGAGTGAGAACAGGCTGCGAACTTATCTTTGGGAGACGGATGTTATTGAAATCATGCAGATCCCAATAGAACCAGTACCAGGGGAAGACATTGTTCGATGGGGAGCTACTCAAACAGGGGCTTACACCACAGCCACTGGGTACAGCACCCTGATCAGAAACAACCATCCAGAACCATCAAATGGAGCTAATAAACCCTGGTTCAAAAATATCTGGGACTTGAAGATCCCTAGAAGAATGATTTATCCGGTATGGCGTCTCTGGCATGATTCCCTTCCAGTGGCATCGAAACTTAGAGAGAAAGGGGTGTCGGTACCGTTGCTCTGTTGTGCATGTAACAAAGCACCGGAAATAGCCGACCATTTCTTTTGCAGATAACCAATCACAGCAGCAATTTGGAGTGAGATTCTGGGCACACAGAAGGGGAGTATTAGAAAGAGGGATTTGAAACAATGGATTGAGGAGGTATTTTCAGAAAAAGCGAAACAAGACAGAGAAATCTGGGCTATAACAGTATGGAGTATGTGGAATAGAAGAAACGACTGTAGATTCAATGACTCACCGTTCACAGTGCTCGGAGTAATTGAGAAGATCCGTTTCCACCTGAAAGAACTCAAGATCTCCTCAGATCTGACGGAGAGAGAAGCACCAGTGGAATTCAAAGCAAGCGTCAAATGGGAAGCTCCGCCGGATGAATAGGTCAAGGTCAATACGGACATAGCACAATCGGCGGCTAAGATGATGGCCGGAGCAGGGTGTGTGCTCAGGGATGCTAGCGGCGAATTCATCGCAGGGAGGTTCGAGAGAATCCCCTTTGATAACTCAATCTTACTGCAAGAACTCAAAGGCATCGAGAAGGGATTGATCCTAGCAAAAGACGCCAGATGCAAGAGACTAATGGTAATCCGATTCAAAATTAGCGATTGATTTTCTACAGAAATGGGTTTCACAGAGTCAAACGATGGAAGGAGATGAAGAGCTTAGTACTGTCGCCGAGTAATGTTTAATGCTACTAGTCGGTTTCGAGGAGATAAAGCTTCGACACGTCTCCCGAGAAGCCAACTCAATAGCTGACTTATTTGCAAAAAGATCATTAATGTTCTCCAATTTTAGCTTGTATACCCGTCCGCCGGATTGGGCAAAAGATGTAATTGAGAACGAAAGATCAGGCTGTTTATGCCATTAATGAGAAGTTTTCCCTCGAAAAAAAAAACCTCTCTGCACTACTTTAAGGCCTCGTTTGTTCTTTTGGCTTAAATGTGTAGGATTGGTAGTGATGAGATTGTGAATGCTGGGATTAATAGTAACGGGATTGATAGTACTGAGTTGACTTTAGAGTTGTTGTTCGGTAGATTGTAGGATTGAAGTAGTACTATATTTAATATGACAATTCTACCCCTCATGAATCTGTCATAGTAGCCTCCCATTTGTTCCACTACCAACACCAACCTACCACCACGGCAGTTCCCTAAATAACCCATCAGAGACTTGTCGAAACCATAGCTTTTGCCATGGACAACCACCATGACCATGAATTGTCTTTTAGAGCAGCAAGTATATATCCTCTCTATAAACCCAGGCACTCAGCACCAAGAACACTACCATCTCAACTCATTGCAACGGATAACCATGGCCGCAATCATCACCGACCTTTGTTACCCACCACCGTCTTCTTCTTCCTTCCAGACTCCAATCGCCGACCTTTGTTACCCACCATGGTGGTTCCGTGTTTGCTCTTCAGCATTCCAATTTTTGAGTCACTCAGATCTCAAGAATCGGGCCATAAATCTGAAATTGCTTAAACTAAGTTGATAGCACACTCCACATAGCTCATCTTCAATTGAATCGTCGCACTACTCATTGACAGTGGTGGTGCACTGGAGCCTCTGTTTTGTGAGGGAATGAAACTTTATTTGAGAGGGCAATTTTGACTTCTTATGCTAGAAATAGTTACAGGCTTATTAATACCTCCTACCCTTAGGTATTATTTAATCCCACATGTGGTGGCTTAGAGGTGGGCCAGATTCACAAAAGAATAATCCCGAAGTTACACCAAACACCATCCTTGACCCATTTTTGCACATGTATCCCATCCCACACACGCTAAGACAAAAAACAAACATACCTACCCTAAGTGCCTCCGTTTTCTATTTACATAGTCCCAAAATAGATGTCCTATATTAGAAGTATCACCTAAGACAGGAAATTTAGTAAATTTATCAAGTCAAAAACATATCTTAAAGTTTACTAAAACTATTTTGGGATGGAGAGAGTGGTTGTTTTTTAATTTGGTCAGTGCTATTTGGGTTATTCTGGAACAATCTGAATGAAAACTAGTATCATGTTGCTGCTTTCTTATGTTCTCTACTCTTAAAAGAGTCTTGTAGACCAATGTTGACTTTTGTTTCTTACTTTGATTGCAGTTGGATGCCTTTACGCATCCCTTCTTTGATGAGCTTCGTGATTCAAATGCTCGCCTACCCAACGGGCGATTCCTACCCCCACTATTTAACTTCAAGCCTCATGGTAATAACATCATTCTAAACAAAGTCTCCAACTTTGGCTTACGCATCATTTGGTTGAACTAATGATTTATCGTGTTGCAGTATTGAATTGGGACTAAATGGATGATGGGTGGGTAACCTATTAATCCATTTAACCCTGTCCAAGAACCATGCCACGTTTTATTTATTTTTTATTGCTGTGTTGAACTTGTTTTTTATTCCGTTCTTTTTGTCTCAATGCCTCTGTTACCAGAGTTGAAGGGGTTGCCTGCCGAGACTCTGATGAAACTAATTCCAGAGCATGCCAGGAAGCAATGCTCTTTTCTTGGTACTTAATATTAACCTTATTATTTGCGCTTCCTTTCAGGTTTCTTTGTATTAACTTGTTTGTAAAAGAGGATCTAGAAGAAGATGCTACAGCTCCTCCGTGCCTAAACTTCAATTGTACCCGGTTTATGATGTATAAAAGAATTGTAATTTACGCAGATAATGAAGAAGAATCTATTTGTTTTGATTGTCTATCTATCTATCTATTTGGTTTGTGGAACTCCTTTGTTCTAAGTTCCGCTTTTGATGAAATGAGACCGTCGTATATTTATCACATTGCATTTGCTGAAGATTTTCAATACTTCCAGAAGCCACAGCAGCCAGATTTGCAAGCTGCAACTTGTACCATGAAGTTATCTTCACCTGGTGTGGTGTCAGACTTCAATCCGTGATTTGGAATTGATTTGATGATTTCTCTCCTGATTTGTTTCTCTGTCTGAATTGTTGATGTGATTTGGTTCGTTGTTCGTTAACCTCTTTTCCAGCGGAAGTGAGTTGGTTGGGCATGCATGCCTGTATCTTTGGACTTTTGGCAGGAGTTCTGGAGTATGAAACTTTGGGAAAATCGAAGGTGTTGTCTATTGACTTTCTCATCTCCGAGTCAGCTTGCGTAGGCTTAGAGTGAGGCCTACCTAATGTAGTTGACTTTTTAACCGTAACTGGGTCACTTTGACTCGGTGATTTGGATAGCAAAACGATGTAATTTTTTCATAGTGTTGTAGAATAAAGTTACTCTACGAGATCATGCAAGATTACCAAATTCGTGTATCGTTTTGCTATCCAATTCACCGGGTCAAAGTGACCCAGTGAATAGTATCAAAAAATGAAGTAAGTTGAAAGAGAAGAAACATATGTAGTATGACGAATCCGAAAGGTAGCTACTACGAGTTATCATTTCACAGAAAAAGGTAAAAGACACTTCCACCCAAAAGCTTAAAAACTGGACAGACCATCAAACCAGTGAGGCACCGATTTACGGTCGGACCGGTTCAATCTTTTTAAAGATATATATTTATTATTTTTATATAAAAAATAGTAAACATAATGAATAATAGTAAAAAAAAAATACTTGAATGTTTTAATTTGAAATGACAAGTTGAAGATCAGTTCAAACATAAACCAACCTCATTTTGCTTATAGTCCAATATAAACAAAGATGATATAACCACAAGTCACCTAATACAACTGATACAACTAAGCTCGTATTTAATTCTTAAAGTTTGTCTCTAACTCAATGCAGGCCCGTCCCGAACTTTTTAGAGGCCTTAGGCGTGTAACAAATTTGAGGCCCTCTTAGTAAAGCATAAAACATATAATATGACTGTAGTTTTACTATCCTATAATGTTTTATGCTTTAGTAAGAGGGCTATGTATTCCGTCAAACTTTCTTTTTTGTGGTAAACAAAGTCTATCATCTATCGAGAAGCTTAACCGTTTTTTAAGAAAAACCCATGATAAATTAGTAATTTTATAAATTAACGATGAAATTACAAAATAGACCCTTTAACTTTTCAAAAATAGGACGCCCTCCCACGTGTGGGGCCCTAGGCAAAGGCAGATATGGCCTTATGCTAGGAACGGCCATGACTCAATGTACTAACCGATATGAACATCATGTCTAAATGTATTGAGAATGATTGTTTCCTCATCATACACAATAGGAAGTAGTTCATTCAGTCAACAAAGAATGGCTATGCAAACCACATAGTACTTCATCTCTCTCTAAAAGCTCTCTCCACAGAAAACCTAAACCCACCCCCTTAATCAGCAGCGGCGGCGGCTCCCCCATGGGGCTGCCGCCCGCCACCCAATCACTCCAGTGACCTCGCTCAGCCCCTCCGACCACGCCGCCACTCCCTAAACAGCCTTCACCGCTCCCCGCCGGCGTCAATCGAGGTCTTTCCAACCCGTGCCGGTTTTCTTCAGATCCGCGCAGCACCGGATCCTCCGCCGGTATCGAAGCCGGGAGCGCCCCTCTTCGCCGTCCCAGTGGGACTCCATTTTCGTGCTTTCAACTACCCTGGCTCCTTTCTTGACATCGCCGCCGCCGACGCCATGGCCGGAGCTCCGACGCCCTTCACCACCACGTTTCGCTGCTGAAGTCGCCGCCTCTTCTCTCGCTGCCCCTGCTGGCCTCCACTCCGCCACTGTCTCCTCGCCGCTCCGCCGCCAGCTGGGTTGCTCTGTGGGTCAACCTAGGTCTCGCCTCCCCCCACCCCCTGTTCTAGATCTGGATGATTGGTAACTGTCCCCCCTCCCCCGGTTGTGGGGCTGCTTTCTCCCCCTCCCCCTTGACTAGGCTGGTTTCCGGCCCGGAGAAGTCCACGGAGCAGTCCCCTCACCACTCACCGACACTACCAACACCGCATCTAAAACAGCCCTCCCGGCGACGACCCCCCCCCCCCCACTGCGCTTCTCGGGTCTCCAGCCTCGGTGTCGACTGGTGGATCTAGTTAGTTGTTCCCTGTGGCGACTTTGGTGGTCCGGCGACTCAGTTTGCAGCCTCTTGCGGCGGCCATAGCCTCTGTTTTTCTTTTAGGTCATGAATGGGCTTTGTTTGGGCCGGTCTTTTACTTGGGCTGTTTTTGGGGTGTTTCTTAGGAGATTAGAGGCTCTTGGGCCTTATTGGGCCGGATTTTTATGTTTGGGTAGTTTATTGGGGGCCTTTGAGCTTGTATCCCAATTGGTGTATGACTGTTTATATAGGTAGAGACTAGTTTATGGTAGGAGATTTGACTTCCTGTTTTTTCTGTCTTGGGGTATGCCCCTTTTCTCTTTGTAATCGTTTTATTCTTTATAAAATCTTTCGTTGCATGTGGAAAAAAAAGAATGGCTATGCAGTGAGAGGCAAATGACACTAAAAAATTCCACATCGTCAAGGAGAATGGTGTAGCTAGTTTCAATGGTTATAAAGTGGTGGTAATGCAGCACGAGAAATTTCGTCCCACATCGCTTGTTTTGAAGGTTTCACATTGAAACTTCCCTGTAAAACAGCTTCGTGGATGTGGGCCAATTGTGGACATCGGGCTTAATTTATTATAGTCTACAATATGCCTACTGTCACAGGGTCAGATTTATTATAGTCTACAACATGCCTACGGTCACAAGGTCAGATTTTAATCACTAGGGTCAGATTTTAATCACTAGAATCGGCTCTGCGCGGCAACCAAATTCTCGACTTGGTTCAGCCTCTTCTCGAATGCACCAACGAGGTTAGTAGTTGAGCAGATGATTGAACGAATGCACAAGTGTTCATGAGAACCGTCCCAACTTTTATTTCTCAAATAAAAGACTCTCTCTTAAGCTCTCTAATGGAGTACAATTCGTCCTCCTCTCAACCTGCTGCAAAACAAGTGCAGGAAGTGGCTTTAAACTACTGGCGGTTACCTCAATAACTAATGAGATCATGGACAAACCCATGATCTCCATTCTGCCCACTATCTGGCCCATTACATGCACTAAAACATGTGCTAAATCACCTCTGAAACATAGATACAAATTTTGTACATTACATGGCATAGACAACTCATTTAACATGCTACAACTCTATGTAACACGTTGCACCAGCACGGGACAGCATGCAGCCAGCAAACCAGCAAGCTCTGGTGCACCCGCAGCTACTCAAGCTCAACAGAATTGCAAGTAAACCAGCCACACAACGACCGTCTACAAGCAGCTCTTCTCGTTCTCAATTCCGTTTCCAACAGCCCACAAAGTAACTCGTTGCACTGACAACAAGAAACCAAAGCCAAGCGACGAATGGACCACGTTGTTGCTCAATCTCGTAGCACACCGAGCCAACGTGCTCACTCGATGCATTGTTCTCGTCTAAGGGACTCAACGGTGTGACACCTACCTAGTCAAAAATTGGATGTGGGCCAATTGTGGGCAGCATGCTCAATTTATTATAGTTTACAACATGCCTACGTAGTCAAAAATTTAAAGTAGTTGAAGTTTTGGAAAACCGGTCAGTTCCAAAGCTAATCGGTTCACTGGTCCTTGGAAGGAGGAGAGTAGTACTAGGATGGGTGACCCCCTGGGAAGTCCTCGTGTTGCATCCCTCCTTTTGCTTGTTTTCCATATTTTTTGCTTGCATTTTTGCTATTTTTAGTCGTTTCTTTCTTTCACGTGGGGGGAGGGATGTTCGTGACCGCCTACGGCAGTTTGGGTGGGATGGGTCTCGAAAAAATAAATGGAATGGACATGTGATTTGCGTAAATCGGACAACCGAGCTAAAAGTTACGGCTTTTTGAAGTTTGGAAATTTTCTCTCAGGATGGATGCTTCATGGCCGCCTACGGAAGTTTGGGTGGGATGGTCTCGAATAAATAAATGGAATGGACACGTGAATTGCGTAAATCGGACAACCTAGCTAAAAGTTACAAACTTTTGAAGTTTGGACATTTTCCCTCAGGATGGTGCTTCATGGCCGCCTAGGAAGTTTGGGTCAGATAGGCCTCTAAAAAATACATGGAATGGACACGAGAATCGCGTAAATTGGACAACCGAGAGAAAAAAGCGGCGTTTTGAAGTTTGGAATTCTTCGGAACGGCGTGGGACGGGTTATCTAAATAAATTGACGCTCGTCATTCGGATGCGATCATACCAGCACTAATGCACCGGATCCCATCAGAACTCCGCATTGCTTGGGTGAGAGTAGTACTAGAATGGGAGACCCCCTGGGAAGTCCTCGTGTTTCATCCATCATTTTGCTTGTTTTTCGTCTTTTTTGCTTGCATTTTTGCTCTTTCTTTCACGTGGGGGGAGGGATGCTCGTGACCGCCTATGGCAGTTTGGGTGGGATGGGTCTTGAAAAAATACATGGAATGAATACGTGAATTGTGCAAATCGGACAACCGAGCTATAAGTTACGGCCTTTGGACGTTTGGACATTTTCGCTCAGGATGGATGCTTCATGTCCGCCTAGGGAAGTTTGGGTCAGATAGGCCTCGAAAAACTACAAGGAATGGATACGAGAATCGCGTACATCGGACAACCGAGCGAAAAACAACGGCGTTTTGAAGTTTAGACTTCTTGGAACGACGTGGGTACGGGTTATGTTAATTAATTGACGCTCGTCTTTCGGATGCGATGTAATACCCCGTATTTTAGTTGGGGTTTATTTAGTAATTTCGAAAACTATTTGAGAATTTTAAGAAATTTATATTTCGAACTTGTCCTTGACTTCTTCTTAGATTTAAAATATGTGTGTCATTTGACATCTATGATGATATATATTTTTTTTCGGGATTATTTTATAGTTTTTAAAACTTGGAAAATACTATATGAAACTTATTTTGTATACTTGGGAGGTACTTTTAGTTTTCTAAATGTGATTTGTACAAAGTGTTTTATTTGAAATTATTTGGAGAATTTATAATTTATGAAAGTTATCTTTTAAGTGTTAGCTATTAATTGGAATTTTATTTTCACCCCTCAATTTTTGACTTTCATCATCACCATCAACATCTCCATCAACTCCCTCATTTCCCACTACTACCTACCCTCATTTATGTACATCACCATGTGGAATTATTCACCACCAACCTCCATCATCAATCACATTTCATTCACTTCTATTTTTCTTCATCTTTTTCTCTTCAAGAACACCAATACATGCTCTCTTCTCTTTCCCCAAATTTTATCCCGTTTTTGGGTGTTGACCTCACAAAAACACCATGAAAATTTCATTTTCTAGTCTCCCAAGCATGAAAAGTTTGGTTCCAAGCTTGGTATAACCATGGAGGGGAGTTGTTTCATCATTCTTCTCAAGGATGGAAGGCCAATTTCACTCTTTTCCTCCCATCTTCTTGAATCTTGGGGTAAAGTTTTCTTCTACCCTTCAATTCATTCTTGCATGTCTATGTTTAGCTTTGATTGATGAAAATTCATCTTTGATTTCTTCATCCCCAAAATTGATTCTTCATTTTCTTGGCTTGATCATGTTTTTGACTTCAAAATCTAGACTATTTCATGATACCCACACTAGAACCAACATGGATGTTGTGAATGTCATATTCTTGCATTTGTTACTCAAGTAATTTTTGATCATTTATGTCAAGAGCATGTAAAAGTATTACTTAATGCCTAAAATGATGTAATTTTGGGTGAAAATCAAGTCTCCATAAGTTGCATGTGTCATATAATTGATTTGATCATGTTTTAAGTGCTCTAGGTGAAAAATACACATTTTTACAATCTGACCAGTTTGTGCAAAACGTATATTATCTCTAAATTTTGTCTCTATAGAATTTTTAAATCATTCATATTCTGAAACTAGACTCATATAGGGTCATTTTGAAAGAAAATTCAACTCCATATCCTTTTTGGTTAGGGAGATATGCTCATTCTAAGTTTCAAGTTTTCTGAAACTCTGTTTTTGGACAAGTTTTACCATTTTTGTTAAAAATCTCATTTCCAGAAACTTATGGCACCCAATCTTTCTTGTGAAGAAACTAGACACATAAGGGATTTATTCTGGAGAAGATGGCCATTTTTCCTATTCTCCAAGTAGTATTAATTGTTCTTCAAAGTTGAAACTTTCTTCCAAACTTGTCTCTGCATAGCAGTGTTTGTTATTTTTGTAACTTGAATTTTATGATAGCTATTCATGATTTTCTTGATGTTTATGAAAGTAGACACATATATGTTCATCATACATTAATTTCAAGATTTTAGGAGATGATTTGATATGGTAAATATGGCTCCAAAGTTAGAGCTACAATTCTGCCCAGAATTGTAGTTTCACATTTTTTTAGAAAACTTGAACTTTTGAACTTCTAGGTGTTTTGTTGGACTTATTTTGATAATTTAACATCATTATATGTGCATTAGTGAAATTTAGGACTATGTTACATGTAGGTTTTCATTTTTATTATGCATGTGTAAATTGGTTATAACGAGTACGTCATACGTGTGATTGTAGACATCGACCCCGTAGGAGAGAGCGGTTGTCGTCGGAGTGCTAGACTTAGTTTCTTGATTTTGATTGTTCTTCATATCAGTGGTAAGTACATATGTAAGACCTTTTTATATCAAATGTGCACATGTGTGTGATGTTTCAAATGTATGCTTGTTATATGAAAAAGTATGAGAATGCATATTTTCCACTCGAATGTTGTTAAACTATTTTATTCATCTCCTTTGAGAACTCTCGGAAATTACTTGTGAGATTTTCATATTCCGATTCTGGTTATGTGAAAGAGAAGAAATAAAATACCTCTAATAGACTTAGGACGATGTACAGAGTACTGTTATTAATGGGAGGCGTCAAGCGATCCTCCATTTTCTTATGGCTAAGACCATTGAAGCAATGCTTCTTATTATTGGATAGAACGTCAATGTTCAAAAATCCGCCCACGATGAGCCAAAATGTATCAAGATATTGAGGCCAAGGGTTTTATAGAGCTATAGAGTGCTACTTATACTTGTAAGGGTCACTACGGTATAGGGGTGTCGACACTTAAGGCCTTTTAGCTAATGTTGTGAGCGGGGTTGACGAATGGGCTCCCTTAACGCTCGGGTGAAATAGGGTTTGATAGACCCTAGAAGGAACCCTTAGTGGTTATTTTGTGATCCCTCTGTTTACATCGATCCTGCTGGTGGCTCTTGACACGCCTCAGCTAAATTAAACTGTTGATTGAAGTCGAAATTAAAAATTGAGTATTTATTAATGTTGTTTGTGGCTCTTGATACGCCCTAATCGATTGAAATGAATTGTAAATCTTGGCTACTCATAAACTACTATCGTTATCAGTTCAAATGAACTTGTTTACTCTGGATATTTTACCAACTACTCGCGGTTTCTCAATGTTATTAAATTGAAAGGTTTTGTTACTCGGTTACTTCAAGTAGATCCAAATTCTCCAATATGATAGTTTTACTGTTTAAATTTTCTGATTTGTTTCAACTCATGCTTCCGTGCCACTCGTTGCTTTACATGTCGTAGTGTGTACTTACTCAGTTTTTACTGATCAATTTCTTCAAAACTGCGTCGGCTTTTGCCATTTTAAAACCGCAGGTCATCACTCAAGGTGGGGGATGGGAACGCGCTCCGAGACGAAGACGTTTAGTTTAAGTTATATCACTTAGTAGATAACATAGATTATCTCACACATTGCTTTTGTAAACTTTTCTTTTCAAAGATAGTTTTATTAGCTAAATTGTAATATTCTTAAGATAATATTCTACTTTTGAAAGTCGATTGTCGCATTAACCCTGAACCGAGATTCCGGGCTGTTTCAGATGGTATCAGAGCCTGGTTCTCCGGTTAAAGTGACTTTTCGATTTCCATTAGTAGGGAATAAGAAAGATAACACGTTTTCAAAATTTTAAAATTTATTAGGATATCTCAATTTGGTAAAAACAAAGTAAGCAAGCCGCGGGGGATTTTGGGGTACTTACGTATTCTTAAACACGATTTGTACCGTACTTGTTGATTAACTGTTACTTGCTAATTGGTAAGTGCTCCATGCGGAATCTACTTGCTTATTTATATGTTTGCTATCCATTGAGCATATTTGCTTACTCTATAGAAATGATTTATCATTGTCGTGTGATCCGTATCCGCGGTCGCTTTATTGGTTATGTTATTTTGTGGACGAGAGAGTAACGACGCTTTGACTTAGAAGAACATGAGACCATTCGTTTCATACCTTTGAGTGAGACTTTTAAGATAATACCTTATTTTGTTTCCTTTTGAGTTAAACCGACTTGGTCGTTTCCAAAATTAGAAAGTTTTGACCCCAAAAAAAAAAGTAATAGTTTTTAAAAAAAAAATAGTTTTGAAAAAAAAAAATGATTGGGTGCAGAGATACCAAAAGCCAAGTGATATGTACCACTTTGTTTAGCAGTCCGCTGGCGTGACTCTTAGTACGACGGTACTATGAGTTGTACCCGCTGTGTAGACTAAGTTGGAACTTGTGAAACACATGCGAGTTGTGATGGAGAGACACGTTGTGTGACGACACATAGTGTTCTTTTCTCCCTCGTATGCGTGGAACACTTGAGGTGATTGGTTTATCTAATCCTATGAAGGTAAGACAATATTTTTAACGCGGATGAGCAAAGCAAAATGGCATGTTAGTTTTGATTAAATTATTTTTCTAAAAGTTTCGTGATTGTTTAAATGCTAGAAAATTTTTGAATTACTTTGTAAACGTGAGAACTTGCATTTTGGTCTAACTTTTCAAAATTTGGTGCGACCTTTTACTTGAGCTATTTTTATATGAATTCCTATTGTGACACGAGTGAGAAGAGACGAAACCTATCAAGAGCGCGTTTTCCGTTAATTTTAGTGTTTCATGTGCATTAGCATTGCATACAAGTCTCATGTGCATTAGTTGCATTCTCTTCAAGTATGTTTGTAAGTTCTCTCAAAAGTTTTCTTAAGCTTCGGGGACGAAGCTTCATTTTAAGGGGGATATAGTGTAATACCCCGTATTTTAGTTGGGGGTTATTTAGTAATTTCGAAAACTATTTGAGAATTTTAAGAAATTTATATTTCGAACTTGTCCTTGACTTCTTCTTAGATTTAAAATATGTGTGTCATTTGACATCTATGATGATATATATTTTTTTTCGGGAAAATTTTATAGTTTTTAAAACTTAGAAAATACTATATGAAACTTATTTTGTATACTTGGGAGGTACTTAAAGTTTTCTAAATGTGATTTGTACAAAGTGTTTTATTTGAAATTATTTGGAGAATTTATAATTTATGAAAGTTATCTTTTAAGTGTTAGCTATTAATTGGAATTTTATTTTCACCCCTCAATTTTTGACTTTCATCATCACCATCAACATCTCCATCAACTCCCTCATTTCCCACTACTACCTACCCTCATTTATGTACATCACCATGTGGAATTATTCACCACCAACCTCCATCATCAATCACATTTCATTCACTTCTATTTTTCTTCATCTTTTTCTCTTCAAGAACACCAATACATGCTCTCTTCTCTTTCCCCAAATTTTATCCCGTTTTTGGGTGTTGACCTCACAAAAACACCATGAAAATTTCATTTTCTAGTCTCCCAAGCATGAAAAGTTTGGTTCCAAGCTTGGTATAACCATGGAGGGGAGTTGTTTCATCATTCTTCTCAAGGATGGAAGGCCAATTTCACTCTTTTCCTCCCATCTTCTTGAATCTTGGGGTAAAGTTTTCTTCTACCCTTCAATTCATTCTTGCATGTCTATGTTTAGCTTTGATTGATGAAAATTCATCTTCGATTTCTTCATCCCCAAAATTGATTCTTCATTTTCTTGGCTTGATCATGTTTTTGACTTCAAAATCTTGACTATTTCATGATACCCACACTAGAACCAACATGGATGTTGTGAATGTCATATTCTTGCATTTGTTACTCAAGTAATTTTTGATCATTTGTGTCAAGAGCATGTAAAAGTATTACTTAATGCCTAAAATGATGTAATTTTGGGTGAAAATCAAGTCTCCATAAGTTGCATGTGTCATATAATTGATTTGATCATGTTTTAAGTGCTCTAGGTGAAAATTACACATTTTTACAATCTGACAAGTTTGTGCAAAACGTATATTATCTCTAAATTTTGTCTCTGTAGAATTTTTAAATCATTCATATTCTGAAACTAGACTCATATAGGGTCATTTTGAAAGAAAATTCAACTCCATATCCTTTTTGGTTAGGGAGATATGCTCATTCTAAGTTTCAAGTTTTCTGAAACTCTGTTTTTGGACAAGTTTTACCATTTTTGTTAAAAATCTCATTTCCAGAAACTTATGGCACCCAATCTTTCTTGTGAAGAAACTAGACACATAAGGGATTTAGTCTGGAGAAGATGGCCATTTTTCCTATTCTCCAAGTAGTATTAATTGTTCTTCAAAGTTGAAACTTTCTTCCAAACTTGTCTCTGCATAGCAGTGTTTGTTATTTTTGTAACTTGAGTTTTATGATAGCTATTCATGATTTTCTTGATGTTTATGAAAGTAGACACATATATGTTCATCATACATTAATTTCAAGATTTTAGGAGATGATTTGATATGGTAAATATGGCTCCAAAGTTAGAGCTACAATTCTGCCCAGAATTGTAGTTTCACATTTTTTTAGAAAACTTGAACTTTTGAACTTCTAGGTGTTTTGTTGGACTTATTTTGATAATTAAACATCATTATATGTGCATTAGTGAAATTTAGGACTATGTGACATGTAGGTTTTCATTTTTATTATGCATGTGTAAATTGGTTATAACGAGTACGTCATACGTGTGATTGTAGACATCGACCCCGTAGGAGAGAGCGGTTGTCGTCGGAGTGCTAGACTTAGTTTCTTGATTTTGATTGTTCTTCATATCAGTGGTAAGTACATATGTAAGACCTTTTTATATCAAATGTGCACATGTGTGTGATGTTTCAAATGTATGCTTGTTATATGAAAAAGTATGAGAATGCATATTTTCCACTCGAATGTTGTTAAACTATTTTATTCATCTCCTTTGAGAACTCTCGGAAATTACTTGTGAGATTTTGATATTCCGATTCTGATTATGTGAAAGAGAAGAAATAAAATACCTCTAATAGACTTAGGACGATGTACAAAGTACTGTTATTAATGGGAGGCGTCAAGCGATCCTCCATTTTCTTATGGCTAAGACCATTGAAGCAATGCTTCTTATTATTGGATAGAACGTCAATGTTCAAAAATCCGCCCCCGATGAGCCAAAATGTATCAAGATATTGAGGCCAAGGGTTTTATAGAGCTATAGAGTGCTACTTATACTTGTAAGGGTCACTACGGTATAGGGGTGTCGACACTTAAGGCCTTTTAGCTAATGTTGTGAGCGGGGTTGACGAATGGGCTCCCTTAACGCTCGGGTGAAATAGGGTTTGATAGACCCTAGAAGGAACCCTTAGTGGTTATTTCGTGATCCCTCTGTTTACATCGATCCTGCTGGTGGCTCTTGACACGCCTTAGCTAAATTAAACTGTTGATTGAAGTCTAAATTAAAAATTGAGTATTTATTAATATTGTCTGTGGCTCTTGATACGCCCTAATCGATTGAAATGAATTGTAAATCTTGGCTACTCATAAACTACTATCGTTATCAGTTCAAATGAACTTGTTTACTCTGGATATTTTACCAACTACTCGCGGTTTCTCAATGTTATTAAATTGAAAGGTATTGTTACTCGGTTACTTCAAGTAGATCCAAATTCTCCAATATGATAGTTTTACTGTTTAAATTTTCTGATTTGTTTCAACTCATGCTTCCGTGCCACTCGTTGCTTTACATGTCGTAGTGTGTACTTACTCAGTTTTTACTGATCAATTTCTTCAAAACTGCGTCGGCTTTTGCCATTTTAAAACCGCAGGTCATCACTCAAGGTGGGGGATGGGAACGCACTCCGAGACGAAGACGTTTAGTTTAAGTTATATCACTTAGTAGATAACATAGATTATCTCACACATTGCTTTTGTAAACTTTTCTTTTCAAAGATAGTTTTATTAGCTAAATTGTAATATTCTTAAGATAATATTCTACTTTTGAAAGTCGATTGTCGCATTAACCCTGAACCGAGATCCCGGGCTGTTTCATGCGATCATACCAGCACTAATGCACCGGAGCCCATCAGAACTCCGCAGTGCTTGGGCGAGAGAAGTACTAGGATGGTTGACCCGATGGGAAGTCCTCGTGTTGCATCCCTCATTTTGCTTGTTTTTCATTTTTTTTGCTTGTATTTTTGCTCTTTTTAGTCGTTTCTTTCTTTCACGTGGGGGGACGGATGCTCGTGACCGCGTACGGCAGTTTGGGTGGGATGGGTCTTGAGAAAATACATGGAGTGAACACGTGAATTGCGTAAATCGGATAATGAGCTAAAGTTACGGCCTTTTGAAGTTTGGACATTTTCGCTCAAGATGGATGCTTCATGGCCACCTAGGGAATTTTGGTTCAGATAGGCCTCGAAAAACTAAATGGAATGGACACGAGAATTGCGTAAATCGTACAACTGAGCGAAAAACAGCGGCGTTTTGAAGTTTAGACTTCTTTGGAGCGGCGTGGGTACGTGTTATGTAAATAAATTGACGCTCTTCTTTCGGATACTATCATACTAGCACTAATGCATCGGATCCCATCAGAACTCCACAGTAAGCGTGTGCTTGGGCGAGAATAGTACTAGGATGGGTGATCCCCTGGGAAGTCCTCGTTTTGCATTCGTCTTTTTTGCTTGCATTTTTGCTCTCTTTAGTCGTTTCTTTCTTTCACGTGGGGGGAGGGATGCTCGTGACCGCCTACGGCAGTTTGGGTGGGATGGGTCTCGAAAAAATACATATAATGGACACGTGAATTGCGTAAATCAGACAATGAGCTAAAATTTACGACCTTTTGAAGTTTGGACATTTTCGCTCAGGATGGTTGCTTCATGGCCACCTAGGGAAATTTGGTTCAGATAGGCCTCGAAAAACTACATGGAATGGACACGAGAATCGCGTAAATCAGAAAACCGAGCGAAAAACAGCGGCGTTTCGAAGTTTGGACTTCTTCAGAATGGCGTGGGTACGGGTTATGTAAATTAATTGACGCTCGTCTTTCGGATGCGACCATAACAGCACTAATGCACCAGATACCATCAGAACTCCGCAGCTAGGCGTGCTTGGGGGAGAGTAGTACTAGGATGGGTGACCCCCTGAGAAGTCCTCATGTTGCGTCCATCATTTTTCTTGTTTTTCCTCTTTCTTGCTTGCATTTTTGCTCTTTTTAGTCGTTTCTTTCTTTCACGTGTTGGGAGGGATGCTCGTGACCGCCTATGGCAGTTTGGGTGGGATGGGTCTCGAAAAAATACATGGAATGGACACATGACTTGCGTAAATCGGAAAACCGAGCTAAAAGTTACGGCCTTTTGAAGTTTGGACATTTTATCTCAGGATGGATGCGTCATGGCCGCCTAGGGAAGTTTGTGTCAGATAGGCCTCGAAAAACTACATGGAATGGACACGAGAATCGCGTAAATCGGACAACCGAGCGAAAAACAGCGACGTTTTGAAATTTGGACTTCTTCAGAACGGCGTGAGTACGAGTTATGTAAATAAATTGATGCTGTCTTTCGGATGCGATCATACCAGCACTAATGCACCGGATCCCATCAGAACTCCACAGTGCTTGGGCGAGAGTAGTACTAGGATGGGTGACCCCTTGGGAAGTTCTCATGTTGCATCCCTCCTTTTGATTGTTTTTCGTCTTTTTTGCTTGTATTTTTTCTCTTTTTAGTCGTGTAAGCTAAAAGCAGTTTCAATGTTTCAAAGACTTGAAATAGCTAGTCTGTTTCAAGGCCTTGAAACAGCTTTCAAAGCCTTGAAACTGACTGAGACTTATAAGCATGATTTTAGAGGGAGTTTTCTAGTTCTGTTTGAACTCCTAAACCCCTATACTTTATCTATTATTACTTGATGATGAAAGACAGTATATTTTGGTATGTTTAACTGTAGGGTTTTGATTCATGGCTTGCACAACGGAAGCATAATCAAACATGAAACCATGCAAAACCCTCCAAGGATCACAAGTCAAGAGACATAACGATGGTAAGGGTTAGAAATCATAAACACACCTTTGGGTTCTCCTTGATGACTTCAAACGCGAATAGTGTCACGTCTCTACGATTGATCCACGCCTAGAGGTGAGATCTAGATCCTCCAAATCCATGTGCTAGCTAGGAAGAATGGAGGAGGAAGAAGGAACCAAACAACAATGGAGTGCCAAAGGTGGGGCGGCTCCTCTTTGGCCGACGGGTAGGGGCGGTCCCATAAAGGGGTTCGGCCCTCTTTTTGGGACTTGCTCTCTCCTTGCTTTATTCTCTCCTTTCTTCTATCAAATAGATGTGTAGTGTGTAGAGAGAAAAATAAGCTAGGAGTGTTCTTTATATAGTCCAACAACTCCTTGTCCTACTACATAAAGAACCCCTCATAATCCTACTCAAGTTCGGATTAGTCCCTTTTGCAAAATAGTCCTTATCATGTCAATACATGGATTAGTTCTATTTGCAATTAATCCTAATCATGTCTCTACATGAATTAGGCCACCTTGGCAAATCCTAATCATGTCTATACATGGATTAGTCTAACTTTCATATTAGTCCTACTAAGTTAGCAAGTTGTTGCGATTTGATCCTTTTAATTAATTAATCATATTAATTAATTATTTCCCAAGTCTAGTTCACCCCTATATGGCGTGTGACCCCATAGGTTCTATTTAGTTGGTAGTAACAATTTACTAATATGGAGCGGCCTCTAGCAAGACATCCATTCTGGCCAACAAATAGAATAGTCATCACGACAAACCTTGTGCAAGTAATTGTCTCATCCCTTTGTCTCAATATCCGGATTGGACACGAGACATACAAGTCACACTCGTATATCCAATCCATAGTTTCTCGATCTTGGGAATAGCCTTATTCGTGCAAATAACATCAATATCCCATATTGATTTATTTGAGTCTGGCCAGACATTTTATAAGCACTATCGCTCGAGTGGCCTAGGATATTTGCTCCCGTTATGTGTGAGGGACAAATTCTATCTACGTCCACTACGATCTCTAAGCTTGCTTCTTATTGTATCCAGTACACGCCTTTATAACTACCCAGTTACGGTGTAGCGTTTAACGCTACCAAAATCACAATAATCCACAACTAGAATATCTAGTGACTTCAAGTCTAAGGATGACAATACCATTGCACCGCGAGAAGCGCTTGTGACTTAACATAACGTGTATGTAGCCTTCTCGGAGATGGGTCAATCCAGTATGTCATTACTCCTAATGCATACCCATGTGTTGGGTCATGATATCTCCATATCAATCCAACCCCATACTAGTCTATAGATGATTGTCCCATTTAATCATTATATTTGACTAGGGATATTTAAGATAAACAACGCGATTGTAAATCTAAGGACTTCATTCATGTTAACATATCTCCATATTGATAACATAATGAATCGTAAATCCATAAATGTCACAATTAATTGATTGCCTCTAGGGCACAATTCCAACAGTCTCCCACTTGCACTAGAGTCAATCTCCTGCATCATATGCCTATTGATCTAGCGCGACCCTCCACGCTTCCGCTGCTTAGGGGCGAGACATATGCTGGCATCTTGCAAATATTCACATCTCCTCCATCAACAATTTGATTGAGATTGAATATTCTGAATAAATGCATCTTATGCATTAACTTACTCAGTCCTCTATGTTAGAATTAGTGACTGAATCTTGCCTGGAACCTTTCCAGCTCACAGTCGCTCCCACTAAGGCAAAACTCAAAACTTGACTTATAATCTGAAATCTTCTTTGTCAGATTTGAAGTTCGCATCACTGTAACCCCTTACAGCAAACTCTTCGTATTATCTATTTATCAAAAATTCATCCTTAGTGCTTCTCAAGTGCTAAAGGATAATCTTGATAATTAATCCCGTGACTCTCACCCGGATTTGACTGGTATCTTTGTGTCATACCATATGACACGTCTGTCCTAGTACATCTCATGGCGTATCTCGTGAATCTAATTCATACGGTCCATTCCCAATCTAATTGGTCAGACAATTAGCCTTCCAAAGACTAATTCCATGTGACATGGGTAAGAATCAATATTCTTTTCACGTTGAACCATTTCAACACCTTTGTCAATTTGTGTACTATGACCTAAGCTATACAACCATCTTGATCTACCTCAATAGATCTTCACAAGTTGCTTCGCTTAAGTCTACCATTAGAAAGTCAACTCCCTAGTCAATCTACGTAAGATTGCCAAGTAGGGGCAACATTCCCAATGATTAAGTATGTCTCCACATACAATACCAGAAACGTTATTATGCTCCCACTAACCTTCTTGTAAACACAAGTCTCATCTTCAATTTTGATGGAACCAAACTCTTTTGATTACATCATCCATTTGAAGAGTCCAACTCCTAGAAGCTTGATCCAATCTATAAATAGATTGCTACAAACAAGATGCGAATGGATTTAAGCATCACAATTGGGGAAAGATTTTGTCATAGTCCATACTATGAGCTCATATGAAATCCCTTTCTTACCAATTTTCCCTTAAAGGTAATCATATTACCATCCATGTTGGTTTCCTCATAACCCACTTGCACCCTATGGGTCCTACCCTTCAGGTGGTTCCATTAAAGTCTATACTTTGTTGGTACACATGGATTCCATATCGTATCTCATGGCTCCAAGCCAATTCTGAGAGTATGGCCACACGTGGCCATCTCATAGGTTGTAGGCTCATCTTGATGAGCAATATATCAGGTTTTATGAGAAATCCTTATTTCTCTAGTCCCTCGATATATCCTACTTGACCTACGAGGTTCTTGCGTTTTCTGAGTAGGTTGCTCCACAACACCTTGTGATCCTGCTCATGTTCCATCAAAAAGGATCAATGTTCTGTTGTGGTTCTTGAACTTATTCAAGTTCTACTGCCCTCCCACTGTTTCTCTTAGAGACAATCTCTACCTAGAAACACTGTGGTTCGAGAAACAAACATTTTGTTCTCGATTAGGTTGTAGAAATAATATCCTTTTCAGGATATCCCACAAAACATTTATCCGACTTGGGTCCAAGTTTATTTGTAAACTCTTTTACATAAACTCCATAACCCCAAATCTTTATGAATGACAAACTAGGACACTTCCTAGTCCATATCTCATATGGTGTTTTTCATAATCTGTTTTGATGGAACAAGGTTAAGGGCGAAATTTGCTGTAATTAGAACATAGCCCCAAAAAGTAAACTGGAAGTTCTGTTTGACTCATCTTGGACCGAACTGTGTCCTACACGGTTTGAACTCTCCTCTTAGACACGTCATACCCATGTGGCGTGCTAAGTGGAGCGAGTTTTGGATCATATCCATTACTCCCATAGATTCTTGTCAAACTCTTGACTCAAGTATTTTCTTCTATGATCCAATCGTAGAGTCTAAATACTTTTGCCAAGTTGGTTCTCTACTTCATTCCTGAATACTTTGAACAATTCAAAGGATTCTGATTTGTTTCTTCATAAGATACACAAATCCATATTTCTCTGATCCCATCAGTAAATATGATGAAGTACTGAAAACTATCTTTAGCATTTGTGCTTAGTGGCCTTCATACATCGATATGTATGATTCCCAAAAGATCATATCTTTGCCTAATAAGTCTTACATGTCTCAGATGATTCAATAATCAAATGAGTTCCAGAAATCCATCCTCATGGGGTTCTAGATATGTATCTCTTATTTGTGGGGCCTAAACGATAATGCTAAAGATAAGTGAAGTTCATATCATTATATGCAAACCTCTAGGTATTAATGTTATAGATGAAATTATCATGATCATGGATATAGAATCCACTTAGACAAAATTGCATTACAATAATGCATACCATAATAAATGGAACAACATTTGTCCTTTTATTATGATAAGGAGCTTTCTTGGCCAAACAAGAAATTATGATAATGGTCCTACTCATAGTAGGGACATTATCGCTTTTGTCTAATTCATGAACAATTTCTTAAAGGTAGAAATAATTCCCTACGGCTTTTCAGCAACCCTTTGCTTCATAGCCCCACGTGTAGGATTATTTCTTCCTTATCTAATTGTCTTCGTCTCTTGAGATCCTCCATATTTCTATAAATGTGAGATCCTCATCTAGTATCATATACTTATGATGATGAGATAGACACATTGATTTATATAACAAAAATACCCAAATCGGAATTCATAATTCCTTTATTATTTACTTCCAGGTACTTTGGGTAGTCTCTCTTCCTCTACACCACCTATGGGACTTCGAGGCAACTTGGTTTTGGCAACAGGCTTGCTTTATACCCATGGGGTCGGCGCAAACCATTTGCCCTTACCCATGCTGTTAACCATTAACAGCTTTGCCCATGCCCATTATTAGTGTTTTGTTTAGTGATTTTTCAATCATATTGAGTAAATCAACTTTAAAACAAAACTATAATTGCATCTAATGCAATTCTTGGTCCACTTGGGTGAATAACCTTTTATTCTTTATCTATCTCATAGATAATGCATATTCACTAATGTTTCAATCATATTGAATTAGTATATTTGCATAACCCAAAGTAGAGCAACACTTCAAACCTTTTCATGTCTAGCTCGCTCTTTTGGAAGAGGTTCTTCCAATGTATGATCATATCATACTTCTCCATGTCTCTCTTCTTGCCTCTAGAGCTCAGAGTTCATGGCAGCTAACATGAGGCAAGTCACATCCAAAGAACCATTCTTTGATGTCCCTTCCATTAGATTTTAGTGTGTTTTGGTAGTTGGTAGGAAGAGATCTTTATGTTCTACGATGTACAACAATTTCTCTTTTATTTGAGAACAATTCTCAATTTTATACCAGTCTAGGAAATAGATAGAGTCGCGTTTTTATTTGTTTAATGCCATGGGTATTCGACATAATAGGATTATGCAAAGTTTGTGACGTTTAACTATATTCAACAAGGATTTAAATTGTCAAATATAGCTCCCACTATTTTTCTACAGATTAATAACCCTCAAGATATTAATGCGGAAAATATCCTTATATTTTCTAGTGGGCCAAGATCCATGTTTCACCTCCTTATGAGCTTGCTTTGGCAATTCACCCATAATTCGGCTACTTTAGGTAGGAACAATTCCAATTGCATCCCATATGCAACTCTTGGTTCAATTGGGCAAATAACTCCTTATTTATCCATCCATATGGATAATCCCAATTGATTGCCTCTAGGTTTCTTAATCATATTAATAGCCCAGTTGTGTTCAACCTCTTATTTAAACAATTGCACATTGTTACGTGCCATCGCATTCCATCATTATGAACCAAGTCGCCATGCTTTGGCACGCACGAACTTGATAAATAATGATGATAATGAGTGTTTAAATAACGAGAAGGCAAGAACACAATATTTGAATTTTGAGGGATTTTTAAATTCAATTTTAATTGTTTTGTTGATCAATATCAACTAATCTATCTATTTGAGTTTGGGCACAAATCCAAATAATAGATCCGGGTTGTCTAATTATCTTATTATCCTAATTGCATGCATCATCCATACACCAATCACACAATAATAAGACAATAAAGTAAACAACCACAAAACAGAATTTAAACGTGATGTGGATATGACCTTTTCTAGACTAAGATAATTCCAAGCCAATGGAATTATCTATGAACCCTAAAAGCAAACACATCTCCATGCGTCTTGATCTTTTGGTCCATCCTTCGTAGTCTTGTGGAATCCTCCATGCTCCATGTTCCATCTTTTGTGGCTCCTTTTGGCTTTGGGCTTCTTTTCTTCAATCTTGGCTAACAATCTACTTTATCTAGCACTAGCTAACTTCTATACTAAATAAAATAAATCTCACAAGTTGAGAAAAAAATGGCACGCAGGCCATAAAACCCTAATTAATTATTAAATTAATTGATCAGCTCGCAGGCCGTAAACCAAACCATAAAAATTAAACATCCACATCAAATCACATCCTAAGGCCATATCCATTCACCATGCAAATTGCACATAAACAGTTAAAATCCAATTTTAACGCGCTTGGTCAATTTTAATTGATTTTAGGATGTTCTAGGGTTAAAACGGTCCATGGGCCCAACAATCCAATTGCCCGGGCCCAAAAAGATGAACCGCAAGGCCCTAGGGCCGGCCCGGCCCCTAGCCCACGCGGCTAGGCCGCGGGCTAGGGCTGCCCCGGCCCCTAGGGCAGCCAAGGCTTGGGCGGCAAGCAAGAGGGGCGGTCCCTCTAGGGGGCCGAACCTCTATGGGGAGTTGTTTCCAAAACAACTCCCTTGATTGGTGCCCAAGTTTGGTTGTTTCCTTGTTTTGGAAGAACTCCTTCTTCCCCAAGGATGCCCAAACCCTAGATCTAAGATCCTAAAATTTCTCAAACTCACCAATTCATGCATCCAATGCAAAAATTGGATCTTGTTATGATTAATTGTTGACAAATTGCATCCCATGCTTGATTTGTCTTGTTTTACGCGATAAACAATCAAATTAAGGTGTAAAACAACTAAACGTAACACATAAACCACGTTTATGCTCTACGACCTGTGGCTCTGATACCACTGTAGGGTTTTGATTCATGGCTTGCACAACGGAAGCATAATCAAACATAAAACCATGCAAAACCCTCCAAAGGATCACAAGTCAAGAGACATAACGATGGTAAGGGTTAGAAATCATAAACACACCTTTGGGTTCTCCTTGATGACTTCAAACGCGAATAGTGTCACGTCTCTACGGTTGATCCACGCCTAGAGGTGAGATCTAGATCCTCCAAATCCATGTGCTAGCTAGGAAGAATGGAGGAGGAAGAAGGAACCAAGCAACAATGGAGTGCCAAAGGTGGGGCGGCTCCTCTTTGGCCGACGGGTAGGGGCGGTCCCATAAAGGGGTTCGGCCCTCTTTTTGGGACTTGCTCTCTCCTTGCTTTATTCTCTCCTTTCTTCTATCAAATAGATGTGTAGTGTGTAGAGAGAAAAATAAGCTAGGAGTGTTCTTTATATAGTCCAACAACTCCTTGTCCTACTACATAAAGAACCCCTCATAATCCTACTCAAGTTCGGATTAGTCCCTTTTGTAAAATAGTCCTTATCATGTCAATACATGGATTAGTTCTATTTGCAATTAATCCTAATCATGTCTCTACATGAATTAGGCCACCTTGGCAAATCCTAATCATGTCTATACATGGATTAGTCCAACTTGCATATTAGTCCTACTAAGTTAGCAAGTTGTTGCGATTTGATCCTTTTAATTAATTAATCATATTAATTAATTATTTCCCAAGTCTAGTTCACCCCTATATGGCGTGTGACCCCATAGGTTCTATTTAGTTGGTAGTAACAATTTACTAATATGGAGCGGCCTCTAGCAAGACATCCATTCTGGCCAACAAATAGAATAGTCATCACGACAAACCTTGTGCAAGTAATTGTCTCATCCCTTTGTCTCAATATCCGGATTGGACACGAGACATACAAGTCACACTCGTATATCCAATCCATAGTTTCTCGATCTTGGGAATAGCCTTATTCGTGCAAATAACATCAATATCCCATATTGATTTATTTGAGTCTGGCCAGACATTTTATAAGCACTATCCCTCGAGTGGCCTAGGATATTTGCTCCCGTTATGTGGGAGGGACAAATTCTATCTACGTCCACTACGATCTCTAAGCATGCTTCTTATTGTATCCAGTACACGCCTTTATAACTACCCAGTTACGGTGTAGCGTTTAACGCTACCAAAATAACAATAATCCACAACTAGAATATCTAGTGACTTCAAGTCTAAGGATGACAATACCATTGCACCGCGAGAAGCGCTTGTGACTTAACATAACGTGTATGTAGTCTTCTCGGAGATGGGTCAATCCAGTATGCCATTACTCCTAATGCATACCCATGTGTTGGATCATGATATCTCCATATCAATCCAACCCCATACTAGTCTATAGATGATTGTCCCATTTAATCATTATATTTGACTAGCGATATTTAAGATAAACAACACGATTGTAAATCTAAGGACTTCATTCATGTTAACATATCTCCATATCGATAACATAATGAATCGTAAATCCATAAATGTCACAATTAATTGATTGCCTCTAGGGCACAATTCCAACATTAACAACATCTAATCCACATGTTTGACTCAGTTTTGTAGGAAGAGATTATTTCCTATTCTGCAGGATTTATTTCCTAACTTGAGTTTTGCAGGAGAGGAATTGCTGGGTTGATTTGATTCTGCAATCAATCTTTTGATCCTAACAGCTTCTCAACATTTTTATGGACAAGATCAGATTAGTATCCCTGAAGATACTGAGCAACTATCCGTTGGAGAACACTGTTAGAGAAGTCAAGGCTGTTGCCTACAAAATAGGAAAGGTTGTTGCTGAAGATCTTGAAGATTTGCAGATCAGATGAGCTGTATAAAATGAGCTTAGTTTGAAGCATTTGATACACAACTCAACGGGAAAAAACAGAGACACACTCAAGGATTGAAAAGCAACGAAGAAGCAGATCAAAATCTCAATCCAACTCTCAGAAGAGTTTGCACTCTCACAACAGTTTTCATTTCTTGTGTTCTTCTGTTCTGAACTCCATTTGTATATCTCTTCTGTTATACTTATTTTTTTACATTCTCAAGGATTGTTCAAGGTGAACAATATAGAATTCTTATTTAATCAGATAGCTAGAGCAGGTACTAGATATGTTAGTGAGAACCACAAGCTGTAACAGAGTAAGGTATATCTCTGTCTTGAGATATAGGGCTTAGCTGGATTAATAAGAATTGAGTTGAAAATCTTGCAGGGAGAAGATCTCTGAGGTAGAGACGTAGGTCCAAGTGGTCTGAACTCTATATATCTTGTGTCTCTTGCATCCACTTTACAGCTGTATACTTAGTTTATTTGCAGCATTCAAAACAGTTTCATTTCAAGGGTTTCAAATTCATTTCAAGGCCTTGAAATAGACTTATTCTTCTATTAACTTCATCTGTTTTGCTTCAAGGACTTGAAACTCATTTCAAGGCTTTGAATCTCTTTACAAATCTTTTGAAACTACTACTCTTGCAAAGTGTAGAAAAAGTTGGCGTACTATATTCAACCCCCCCCCCTTCTAGAGTATTGATCTTGTATTTCTACCTACTGTATACACTTTCAATTGGTATCAGAGCTTGTATCACTGCATAGATTTAACCATCTTGTGATCATGAGTACAGTAGGTGATGGTGGTTTCTCACAGGGAAGAGCTGCTAACAGACCTCCTCTATTCTGTGGAGACAATTTTGTCCACTGGAAGGCCTTGAGGAAAATGTTCATCATTGATCATGACATAGAGCAATGGACTATCATTCAGAATGGTCCTCATACTTTTTACACAGAGACAGATGTGATTAAAAATCCTAAATCTGAAGACTCTCTCTGCTTCTGAATTAGAACAATTCTCTTAGAATTTTAAATCTATTAATCTTCTGTATTGTGCTTTGAGTACAAATGAATTCAACAGGATTTCAGGCTGTAAGACTGCCAAGGAGATCTGGGATAAGCTTGTAGTGACATTTGAAGGAACCAGCCAAGTCAAGCAAACCAAGAACAACATCTATCTCAAGCAATATGAGTTATTCAAGATGAATGCAGATGAATCGATCAGAGACATGTTCAAAAAGTTCACAGACATTGTCAACAATCTTGATTCACTGGGAAAACATATTTCAAATGAAAAAAAAAGGTTAGGAAGATTATGAGAAGTCGTCCAAAGGAAAAATTGGAGCCAAAGACTACTACTATTGAGGAAGCTCAAGATCTCTCATCACTCCAACTTGATGACCTACGAGGGAAGCTTCTGGCACATGAAATATCGATGAATGAAGTTGATGGAGAGCTACCAGAAGGTGTCAAGAACATAGCTCTCACGGCCAAAGAGAATGAGACAATTCAAATCCTTGAAACTGAGGATGATGATGAAGATCCAATTGCTTTGATTTCCAAAGCCTTGACTAGAATTCTTAAGATGAAGAAAAACTTTGGAAACAAAGACTTCAACAGATAAAGACACAGATCCTCCAGTAGCAAGGACTACAAAGGTAAGTCTTCTTCACAAAATAATAAATTTAAAGTCATGAATTGCTTTGAGTGTGGTGATGCAGGACACTTGATTAGAGACTGTCCACACAAGAAAATCAAGAACTTTTAGAAGAAAGATCATGATAGGAAAAAGAAATCTATGATAGCCTCATGGATTTATTCAGATACCTCAAGTGACTCTAAATCTGGAGAAGAACATGTCAACTTATGATTTATGGCCAAGCATGATGAAAGTTCTGAAAAGAACATTGAGGTAATGGTAAATTGTTTGATTTCAAAACCAACATACGTCCTCTCAGATTATCTTAGAAGAATGCTTTTAAATGAAGAAGACTATCTGAAAGAGATTAGAGTTTTTAAAGAAAAATTTCATGAGCAAGCCAAAGAGAATTTACATCTTGTTTGTCTAAATCAGAATCTTGAAATCTCGCAGAAGAAAACTGACAGTGATTTCAAGGCCTTGAAAACCAGTTTCAAAGCCTTGAAAACACAAGTCAAGGAAGTAGTCACTGAGAACTCTCTATTGAGTGATAGCCTTGTTAATATGAGACATCAAGTTAATGAATTAGATAAACAAAAGACTACTCTTACTGAGAAACTTCAGGAATCTGAATTAGTCAAAACCAAACTTGCAGGGTCAGAACACAACTTGAACTTGATTCTTGGAGGTAGCTTAAAGTCTATTCACAAAAGTGGTATTGGATACAATCCAAGCTTCCCAAAGAAAAAAATACCAGATTGTGAAAGATGGAGTCAAAACATCTCCTAAATGTCATTACTGCAATAAAATTGGTCATGTTAAAATGACTTGTCCTTTTAGAATAAGAGACCCTCACATTATGAGGAACACCTTTTGCTTCCAACTCAAAGGAGAAGTTAGACAGATTTGGGTTCCTAAAGGGGTTAGACCACCTAACATGGTTAACCCTGAATATGAATCTAAATTCAGCACTTGGTCTAACAGCTGGGTAACGCAGTGAATGGTGTTTGCAGAGTGTCACCAAGATCAAAGAGAAGAAGTGGTTTATGGAAAATGGTTACTCAAGACACATGAGTGGAAAGAGATCTTTATTCTCAGAATTGAAAGAGCAATAAAGGTTCAATTACACTTGGTGACAACGGCAAATGCATCATTCTTGGAATTGGTAAAGTTGGTACAAATTCTGAAAATTCCATTTCTGATGTATATCTAGTTGATGGATTGAAATTTAATTTGCTTAGTGTATCTCAGCTTTGTGATAATGGTGATAAGGTTATCCTTGATTAAGAGAAGTGTGTGGTGCAGAATGAGAAATCAGGCAATTGCATTTTCACGACCTCTAGATCAAACAATGTTTATACATTTCAGACTAACAAAGTTGCAGGTGAAAACTTGAAGTGTCTCAAGGCCTTGAAAGAGGATTCAAAGATTTGGCACAGAAAATTGGGACATATTAGCTTGCATACCTTGAACAAGTTAGTTTCCAAGAACTTAGTAAGAGGATTTTCCTCTATCAAGTTCAAAGATGAAGAAGTATGCAAAGCTTGTGCACAAGGCAAGCAAACTAGAAGCTCATTCAAGCCAAAGAACTTTGTAAGTACTACTAGACCCATTGAACTACTGCATATGGATCATGTAGTCCTATGAGAACTCCAACTCCAAAGGATAAGAAGTACATGCTTGTTATTGTTCATGACTTCTCTAGATATACTTGGGTAATGTTTCTGAAAGAAAAATCTGAAGCTCTCTTTGAATTCTCAAAAATTTGTAAAAAACTTCAAACTTTGAAAAACCTACCTATTGCTTCAATCTGAAGTGATAATGGTAGAGAATTTTATCAACTTGAGTTTGATATATTCTGTTCTAAGCATGGCATTTCTCACAACTTTCTGCTCCTAGAACTCCTCAACAGAATGGAGTTGTTGAAAGAAAGAACATGACTCTTGAAGACATTTCAAGGACAATGCTTCTGTAAAACAAGTTGCCAAAGTATTATTGGGCAGAAGCTATGAATACAGCAAACTACATTCTCAACAGGTTCTTGATCAGACCCATTCTGAAAAAGACCCCCTATGAGCTGTTCAAGGGAAGAAAGCAAAACATCTCTTACTTCAGACCTTTTGGATGTACATATTTTGTCCACAATAATGGTAAGGACAATCTTGGTAAGTTTGATGCAAGAAGTGATGAAGGTATCTTTCTTGGTTATTCTCACACAAGCAAAGCCTATAGAGTTTACAATGTAGAAGAAAGTATTCATGTTGTTTTGATGAAAGCTATGATAGTTCTTTGAGTGATGGTTATTCAGATCTCAATCTGAATAAGCATGGTTTAGATACTGAAGTAGAATTCTCAAAAGGATCAAAGGAGACATCACTGGATCAAGACAGGCATTTTCAAGGCCTTGAAAAAAAAGGTTCAAAGCCTTGAAAGAGGATCTCCAGAAAGAACAGGAGAACAAACTGCTACTGCAAGTTCTCTGAGACATGAGAAGCAAATTGGAGAACCTGAACCCTCGTCACCTAGAAATAGATTCAGATACCTCTCATCTCATCCTCCTGATATCATTATTTCTGATCCAACCACTGGTACACAAACCAGATCACAGTTGAAGAATCTTTGTGCTTTAATGCTTTTTTCTCTCTTGTAGAACCTAAAAATGTGAAGGAAGCAGACTGGATTATAGATATGCAAAGTGAAATCAATGAGTTTGAAAGCAACAAGGTATGAAACCTAGTTCCTCACCAAGAAATCAGTCTGTCATTGGCACCAAATGGGTATTCAGAAACAAGTTAGATGAGAATGGAAAGGTAATGAGGAATAAATAATAATTTTCTAATATATTCAACAATAGTATGTTAAAATGTAGATATAAATTTCTGTTTCCAGTTTTTAGAAATGAGAGGTTTCTCTCTCTAGAATTAAAATCTCTGTATTTTCTAAAGAAAACCTTCGTGTTTTCCATTGATACCAGAGACGGTGCTTATTAGTGCTCTGTGTATTATTATGATCTTTCGGAGTGAAAATGACGAAGATAGATCTTGAATTAGATGATGACCCTTCGCATATACGTTTTCTTCACAAAACAATGCTCATAGGAAAACTATTTTACTGGAAAGGTTTGGGGAAGAACACGATGAAGAGTATGGTGCGGAGCCTGGACTTTGAGGGGGTCAGTGGAGGTAGATGATAACTCTCTGTTAGGAGTTAGTATGATACTTTTTTATCACTTGAATTAGGCTTATTTCACATGACTTATATGATATTAGTGCACAAATATGTGAAATTGATGATTTATAAGCCTAAGAGTGTAAAGTGTCACGCATGTTTCTCTCATATTTGCGAAGATAACTGCACGGGTTGTTTAGTGTTTTGTAACTGAGGTAAAATAGGTGAAATGGAGCTTATGAGAGGCTTGGATATGCTTGGAATGGAGGTACATGAAGAGGAGAAAAGAAGATGCAAAAATGAAGCCAAGTTAGAGGAGCTAGAATGACCAGCCTTCACTATTTTAAATTCCCAGGATAATCTACAAAGAATTTTGGACCAAGGCCTGTGCCATTTGAAAGTAGACATCTAGAGATTTCCAAGGATATATGGTAGGCCCAAAGATGAAAGAGTTGCGGCCCGCGCAACATCAGCTTACAATTTTGTCCGGGAATTACAAATTGGAGGGGCTAAAATGCAATTTCGGCTAAGTTACATTAAAACTCGCCCCCAGCTGGTAAAAAATGGGAGAGAAGACCTATGAGGCAGCATACACACACACAGGAACCATTGGAGAGCAACTTGGAGCTTGGGGATTGCACAAATTCGTCAACGCGTTGGCGATTTCACCGTTTGATCACTTATTCTCTCCTCTTTAATTATCTATGGAGAAACTTGTGTATCTTTTCATTTCCATGAGCAGCTAGATACTTTTCTAGGCTCTATGGAGAGCCTATGGTTATTATTAGACATATTTTCTGGATTATTGTGATTGATTCATGTATTGGATTCATGACTATGAATATTCTTCAACTTCTTTTGGTGTATTGTTGAATTAGGGTTATTGACACACCTTTGGTATGAGATGAATGACCATTATAAGATGTTTTTGATGCATAATCTTGATTCTTACTTAATGTTTTAATTGAGTTTATTTATTGTTCATGTTCCAAGCTTCAATCTTTGCAACAATGGAGTAGCTACCCGGAGTTTCTAGTGCTTAGGTGGAGTGCTCGACGGAGACTTGGCCTAGGGGGATAGAGAACATGAACACAATCTTTAATCAAAGAGATTGAGAGGTGATTTGAATAGGATTGGCCATTTGGGTAGATGCGGTAGGTGTGTAGGTTGTTCGTGCAACGGTGGGACGACAAGACCCGTTGTCTTGCACATCGTTATCCTACTAGAATGGACCGGTAGATGGAGGTGGACCGAAAGGACCCAAAGTAGACCGAGACATAGAACTGCATGAGATCGACAAGAGATTGCAGTAACTAGTTACCTGACATAACAGAATTAGGATTAGCGTGTTTCAATACAGTATCCGGAATTGTCTAACAGCCCTAGCTGATCCATAGATTTCCCAGTTTCCCCATAATTAATTAAGAAATTCTTCTTAATTCAATTTTACATTTATTTTTGTTATTACTACATCCACTTGTTTGGGGGTAGCAAACTCGTAAACCAACAAACATTCCTCACGGTTACTTTAACTCTAAATTAAGCTTTTAACTAAATAATCTCGTGATTGTCCTTGTGGGATTGATAACTCGGGGTTGAAATATTACCCTATATTACTTGAACCGTGCACTTGCGGTAACACGTAAGAAAGCGTGAGGATTTGACGAAAACAGATTTTCTTTATGTTTCTCGGAGGAAGAAGATTATCAGAACATTATCTCCAAATCGCCCTGGCTTGTGGTGAACAAGGTTTTACACCTGAAACCATGGTCAATCGAGAAAGATATTACCTAGATCCCCTTCAATGATTGTCCATTTTGTGTTTCAAGTCAAAATCCCACGGGAGAAAATATCTTTTGAAAATGCAGCAAGAATCGGTACAGCGTTGGGCGAATTCCTCGAAGTAGACGGCACAGCCCCTGGAGTTTTTGAAGTCAATCCCTACATCAGAATCAAATCTTAAATTGATTCAGACACCCCGCTTCCCAGAGTTTTCACGATGAAGACAGGGGAAGGAAACAAGTGGATTGCCTTCAAGTATGAGAAAATGGGGGTTTATTGCTACAAGTGCGGACGTCTAGGTCACATTGATCTCCACTGCCGATTTCTGCCGAAAATCTAAAGGGTATATGATGAAGATCGAAGAGCTTTTACCAGAAAAGAAAATGGAGCACAATCGAGGAGAGAAGGAAAGCAACCAGAACAAGTTTCCGGTAATCAAAGCAGATCGATATATGGGGTGACGGTGGCGCATGTCGAGCACAAAGAAGATAAGGAAGCTAAATCCGATAAAGATTGCGTGGATGAGGACAAACGTGACAGAGGAATAATGGTAGAAGGTACGGAGAAGGACGATGGGAAGGACGACGATTCACAGGCCAGCTCAGCAGGAGAGAGAGAGAGCAAGGGAGATCCCTTAAGATTTCGGACGAAGCTGAGGAAAGCGGGAAATCGAATGCTACAGTTGCAGGAGAAATGGAAAACCCTGAAGAAAATAGGCCAGTTATTGGGCTAATGTGGGAGAAAATAATCCCAAAAAATTCTATTATGTGGAAGACCCACCCAGCCCACCACGTGAAATGGCGCTAACCCCATCTTGGGTCTGGGCCCCAAGAGACGCAACAAATAGGAATTTAAAGCCCATGGTGGGATGTGATCCAATATCTGATCCAAACCCGAAGGTCTCAAAGTCCGACCCACAACCCGGGAAAGCAAAAGACGTGATGGTGGAAAATACAATTGATGAAGACAGTGAAGCCCCAGAAACCCTCTTTCTAGAAGGTCTCTCAGAAGTGTTTGATAGATTTGTTGTTCTCAAGCGCAAAAGAAGGATGAGGAAGAATCCAGTGGTGAAAAGAAAGCCAAGCGATCGAAGATCACGACTTGGGAAGATCCGAAGGAGAAGGAAGCACCTGAGGTGCAGAAGAATGTTAAAACGATGATATCCAACGCCAAGTATGCGAGAGGAGTTCTAAAAGTGAGGCAACAAAATAGGAAGAAGGATAAGGGAAGCAACCTCCAAATCTTCATTGGCACAGATGGAGATCAACTGAAAGTGAGCCTTATAGAGCTAGAAACAGAAATCCCCAAAACATAGGAGGTAATGGATGATGCCGTGGCTCAAAATTGTACTTTAGTGTAGTTTTATGAAAGAATTTGATCAATTGGTGGCTGAAAAGGTGTCTGATCATTCATGTATGGCGGTGGTAGCTGGCCAAAAACAGCCACAATGGGGATGTTGAGTCTCTTCTAGAACTGTCAGGGCTTGGGGCGTAACCTGAAAGTCCAGAGATTATGTGATCTCGTGAGAGATTATCGTCCCTATTTAGTTTTTTTGTCTGAAACAAAAAACAAGTCAAAAAAATGGAAAGAATAAAGAGATCTTTGAGATTTTCAAATGCTTGGCATGTTGAGCTGGATGGCATTGCAGAAGGAATTGGAAATGAAACCACGTAAATGAAACTTAGTTATTTAAGGTTTACAATGAAGAATTGGAAATGGAAGGACCGCTAATGTGTTCGGGGATAGATGGATCCCGATACCTTGTAGATTCCTAGGTTACAACACCAAAAGGTACCACTACTAGAAATGGGGATATTTGTGGCTGTATTTTTTGAGGTGGATCTGAAAAGAGCCACAAAAGGCTAGTTTTTTTAGGCTGAAAATAAGCCCGCCAGTTAAGTGTTTTTTTAATAGCCGCAAAAGAGAAAAATTGAGCGGTGAATTAAAAAAGCTGAAAAAACCCCACAATTTTTAAAAAAGTTTGGAGATAAACATAACCGCGATGAATGTAGAACCCACGTTTTTTTTCCTATTTCTAATATTAGGCAAAGCCCTAATCGATTCTTGTAGAAGATATATGATTCGATTGGTGCATTCGAAGAAGGAGATACGGGAGTCTATCGTCGATGGTATATCCAGTTGACTGCGGTGGTGCAACGGACTCGATTCTCTCTCGAGGGATTGAAATCGAACAGGTGAGTTTGATTTTCTGATTGTTTTGTTTAGTACTCTTTCGTTACTGGTTCTATCGACATCCGTATTCTCTTTAAATTGTATGGTGTTGATTGATTTGTGTTCTCTTTAATTCTCAACTAATCCAGTTTGTAGTTGACCGTTGTTGGTACAGAGTAGAGACAATCGATTGCGAACCACTTGGAGGGGCTGGAAATTGAACGGTGAGTTTGTCTCAGCCATTCTAAAACGAACCCCGCAAAGGAGTTCCTCTGTGATGGGATCCACAGATAATTCATAACCAGAGTACTTAAACTCAAGTTTCTCAAACAGCCTAATCACAATATATTGTTTAGATTTCGTTCGCCTTTCTTAGATTTGGTTCTCAAGTTTCACCGTTTTGATTTTTGTGTAGATAATTGATTCGACTTTGTTCGCCGATTTTTTATTCCTCAGGTTTGACTTATTTCGCAGGTTTTATTACTTCTTCGATTTAGTTCTTTTCTGTGAATTAGTTCTCAGGCTTTTCTTCCATTTAGTTGTCAGGTCCGTTACTTTTCTTCTTCTATCTATCCAATTAGTTGCCAGTTCATGTGGGAAGGTGATTTCTGAATTGCATTTTGATTTTTGTATAGATAATCGATTTCAATTTCGTTCGCCGGCTTTTTACAGGTTCTCAGGTTCGACTTATTTCTCAGGTTTGATTACTTCTTCAAATTAGTACTTAGGCTTGCTGCTTTTCTTCTATTTGGTTCTCAGATCGCCACTTTTCTTCTTCTATCTATCCAATTGGTTGCCAGTTCCTGTTTTAAGGTGCGTTTCTGAGTTGGATCTGAATTTTTGTTTAGATAATCGATTTGGATTTCGTTCGCCGGCTTTTCATTGTCAGGTTCGACTACAAATTTGATTTAGTTCTCAGGTTCGATAAATGTGAGTTCCATAATTGAAATTTGATTTTGTGTAGATACTCAGTCTCTAAAAATTTGATTTTATATAACTGTTACCTGGTTCAAGTTCATGTGCGTACAATGGTGAGTGCACTTTACAAGTACAGATTACGGATTATCCTCCTATAGCTGTTGATGCCGCTCCTTCTCCCCTATGGCCTCCCTAATTAGAGACGACGAGACCATGATTTTAGTAAACTATCGGCTCTAATCAGTGGTTTCTAACTCTCAGATGGCCGCTCCTTCTCCTTGTCGCTATCTCGGCTACTCAACCCCGGCACCATCGATGTAAGCATCGCTGTGCCCGGTTTATATTTTGCTCAGTTTAAAAATCATCTTCGTGTGGTTTGAAGGTTATCCAGGTACGACTCTACATATTACCTGCTTAGGTCACTGTTGTATATAGTTCGCATATAAATTTACAAATTCCAGAGGTTTTATTGCGTACTCCAGTATTAAAAACTGTCCCTAATACACCATTGCTAACCTTTTTCTATAGTTTTTGCTTGCTTTTGATGGTCATTTAATTGTACCAGTGTATGGAGTTGTCCCCAGTGCACAATCTTGGGAATTTTTTTCTTTGATCATTGACTCCCATGGTGTTATAGATATAACTTTAAGTTTGTCATGTGAAGGAGGCGGGTGGATTTGGTAACTGAAATGTAGTCAAGAAGATGATGATCCATTTTCATAGGAAAATTGTTTATATTGTCGCATCGCCATCTTTGTGATCTTATTGGATTTCATATATATGAATATATGTTGGTTCAGTTGATTATTTTGGTATCGTGGAGTTTAGCACCTTAGGATTGGATAACCTGATTTTTAATTGACATAAGTTAAGTGACATGGATCGGGTTGAGCTTATAAAAACATTTTGTAACGTTTTTACAGTAGGATGCGGGTCACTGTGGGCTGGAGATGGAACACCGAGTCAAATGGAGAATATGATTGAAGAATCCAATTGTTTTCATGGTACGTACCCTTGCATGACTGAGAATCCCCAAGCATTAAATGTTTCTTTCTCTAAAGGAATGACTTTCACCAGGAAGTTTCTCTACATTCTTAAATGCATATTGCTTACTAATTGATTAGGACAATTTTACAGTCTATTCTTGAATGCGTATTTCTTACTACTTTATAAAAAATATATGTCGAACATATATACTTCTTCTATCATTTTTGTCAGACTAAATAATGCAAATTGGGTCAAGAATATTTCAGTTCAAAAACTTCCAATGCTATCAAACATGCCAAGCGAAAATTAGACTATCCATACGTTCTTTATACTCCCATGTTCTTATCGTCATTCTATTCTTCATGTCAACTGAATTTTTAATCTGGTCTTGCTTGCTTTCAGTATATCAAATGTGGAGTGAATCCGCAAACAGAGATTGTTCCAATTTTATTTGGTGATTTAGGGTGAGTTTGGGAATGCTTCTGCTGCCAGCACAGCTGCTTTCCGACAGCAGAAGCAGTTTTAGTGTGTTTGGTAAAAATAAACTTTTTGCTTTTCCGGACAGTTTCTGCTGTCCCACAGCAGTTTTCAGGAAGCAGGGGGAGAGATGCTTTTCCAGAAAGTGCTTTTGATTAATTTATCTACAACCGATTTTGACCTTACAATTTTTTAAAATATCAATAGTTATCTTTCCGGAAATGACACGTGTCATATATTTTTGTCATTTTACCCTCTCACAGCAACTTCACAATTGATTTTACCAAACACAAAATTACCATATCAATATTTCACAGCAGCTTTTACGTAATATTTACCAAACAACATTTTATCAAGAACTCACAGCAACTTTCTACTGTGTTTTCACACAACAGCTTTCTACCACCGCCACAGCATTCCCAAACTGGCCCTTAAGAAGTTAGTTTGATAGTTTATGTGCTTCTGTATCAACATGGCATTGAATCAAAACTATGATATGATAGCTGGCAATCAAGATGGAAGAATAGAAAGGCCGGATTCAGAAGTTTTGTTTGATAATTTACTCAGTCTGAAAGCATGGATACAACTTATTGATACAAGTTTGTGTTTTTAATTGATTAAAATTGTAAATTGTAAATGTTTTATGAAAAAATGAACTGAGTGTGGAGTGAAGACAAAAACAGATATATGCCTTCACTCTGGTGTAATGGAGATTACCGAATCAACACTTTACAATGCTTATTTATCTTTTCCAATCGTTCCTTTAGGCACGGGCAATACCTAGTATTTAATAAATTCATGGTTTTAACTAGGTTTTTGTCTTGTTCTGACAGGTACTACCTTCGTTGCAACTTTGATAGGTACAACGGAAACGGCCAGTCTGCATCAAGCGCAAGTGTGCAGGATAAATTCTTTTGTTTACTTTGTATTTCCTACTATTTTCACTTGCAGATGTTTGTGAGTGTTGGATCGGACTTAGCTTCTTGAATTATGTAATAGATTGTGACGTTTACAAAACATCTCATTATATCGTAATTACAAGACTTTGTCACTTTACAATTAATCTATGCATTTGGCAGAGTATAGTTCTTGGATAATTACACATAGTTATATGTAACTCTTTTTGTTAGGGGATGGTTGTAGCATACTAACATTCTCAGTAACAAGCTCCGAGTTGTACATTGGTTTTGCATGCAAATGGCCTTTTTAGTGGCAAAAATAGCCTTTTGTGGCAGTAGAATACAACCACTTACCCTATAATTTGGCGCCAAATGTACAAAATTTTGACCCCCTTTTGCGGCTGGCAACAAGCGCCACAACAACCGCCACAAAAACCTTTTGTGGCGGGTGTTACCCGCCACATAGTTTTTACGACGGAAGTTGATGAGGATGACAGGAACCGCTGCAAATTCCGCCACAAATACTTTTTGTGGCGGGTTTTTTTTTACTTCTTGTGGCGGTTTTTATCCGCCGCAAAAACCATTATTTCTAGTAGTGTACCCAAGGTACGGTTCTAGTCCATTACTTGATTAATCCACACGCTAATAAATAGGACATGGTTCGGGTTCATGAAGTGCTTAATTGTGTTGACTCAAAGGCCATTCAAGTTATTACACTTCATATGACCTACAAGAAGACGTGTGGGCTTGGATTTTTGATAAAGAAGGGATGTATTCAATAAATTCGGGATATTTGGTAGCTGAGGAATTGAGGAAAGAAATGTTGTCCTTGAATAACAGGAACAGTCAAACAAGTCGAATGTAGCATTGTAAATTGGTGAGACTATGGAATTTTAGAGATCCGGAAAAGCGCGATGTTCACAGTTTTGAAGGGTATACCGCTCCTCGTTTCCTACAAAAATAAACTTGATCAAGAGAGGAATTGATGTTCCAATTACATGATTTTGGTGTGGCAAGGGTGACGAGTTGGAAGAACATTTTCATGCAATGTAAACCAACCAAGCGGGTTTGGGAATCACTCTTAGTACGGGAGTCTCTTCATAAAAACTTCCACAATGTCCAAGACTGGATTGAAGCTTCTTTAGATTCTCTAAGTAAAGAGAATATAGTCATGTTCGGCATAGGGGTATGGACGTTAGTGTTCGAGGTACAAGTTATGGATGAAACTGACGCGATTTCTTAACGCGGATGCGCAAGTGCACGGTCAAGTAATATAGGGTGATATTTCAACCCCGAGTTATCGATCCCACGAGAACAGACTTGAGATTCATTAATTATTAGTTAAGAGTGAAAGTGTGTAATGTAGACTAAATACAGGACCTAAATACTCTATAGGGGGGTTGAATAGAGTATGGAAACTTTTTGCAAAACTTAAAACTTAACATATTAGCTTTGTGTGAAATTCAAATCTCAAGGCCTTGAGATTTTAGAAAACTGTCTGAACCTTTCAAAGGCAAAAATAGAAAGCTTCAAGGCCTTGAAAAATTATCAGTTCTAAACAGCTTATGAACCCTAGTTTGATTTGAGTTGTATGCAGCAGATAATAATCAAACTGTAAAGTAAAGAACACAAAGCAATTTACATAGTTCATTCCCAATGGACCTAATCTCTGCCTGAGGGATCTAATCCCACCAGGATTGAACAAACACTTCTTATTACTCACACAGAAACAGCCCTAGATCTTCAAGCCTAAGTGATTTTCCTTACACCTATACAGCTTGTGGTTCCAAACATGTCTAGTTCTAGCTACTAACTGTTGAGCTAACAAGAGCAACTTGTTGTTCACTTGAACAACCAACCACTAGGTTAAGTGAGGTTTAAGATAATTAAAATATACACATATTACAGTACAAGTGAAGAACACAGTAGAAGAGATAAGCTGTTGAAGCCTGGATGTCTTATTCTGAAAAACTGGATTGATTTGATCTTCTGGAATCTGGATTGAAGCTTGAATCAATGTGTGTTTGAATGAATGATCTCCCACGAATTTGTCACACCTTTCTGAGTATTCTGCAAGCCTATATCTTTTCAAAATTCAAACCAGTCTCTTTTATCCACAGCTGCAACTGATTGAGAGATTTTAGGATCTCAGTTCCTACAAATCCTCCTTCTGTTTTCAAATGAAATTCAAACAGCTCTAAGTGGATATCCGTTGGAGTTTGTTGAGATAGCTCTTGCACGTTTAAAAAACCTGCAACAACATTAAAACACAGCAACAACAAAATCCAGAAAGATAACAGTGCTATGACTGTTTGGTTTTCCAGTTTCTGATAAAACTGGTTAAAAGATTAGAACAATAATTTGTTTAACTTCTAATACATATAAATCATGAAAAACAAGTTTAAGACTCTTAGAAGTCAATGAATAACCACAATAATAAGAATCACATCCTGCAAGAAAGAATCAATTTAGTTCTGTAAAAACTGTTAGCAGCTCAAGGCACATCTCAAGGCCTTGGAGCTCTGAACCTACTTCACAGAAATACAAAGTTAAACCCATAAAACTTTGATTCTTCCTATTCTGATCATCTGCAATTGTGTTAGATATGTAAATAGTATAAACTATAAGTATATGCAATAAATTCTTGATTTGTATAATCAGATATCCAATCTGCAACACAGAATTGTTTGAACATATAGCAGAATAAAAAGCTCTCAAGGCTTTCAAGTTCTGTCAGTATTTCAAGGCCTTGGAGTAACTGAAATACTTGCTGCTTATGTCTTTGTCTTTCATCACTCAAAACAATTACCATCCAAAACACATTCAAGGGTCTTTGAATCAACAATCTCCCCTTGATGAAAGACAAAACCTACAGTCTTGTATAGATTTTCCTGCCACTCGGATTGAAAATTAGATAACCACAAAAAGCAGATATAATAGACAATAATACCAGACAGATAACCAGTTTATCACAGAATTTACATATAACCACATATTTACATACAATCACAGTAATATAATAACACAACTGATTAAACCAAAACAACTAAGTATTATTATTATTATTCAAGTACTGGAAACACAAAAACACATAATTTCTCTCCCTTTTTGACTTTCATCAAATAAGGATGAATAAATGTTGGATCATTACTCAGAGCCATTAAAAAAACTTAAACAAAATTATTGCTAAAAAATTCAAGGCCTTGAGAACAGAAAAGAAGAAGAGAAAGAAATAGAAGGTCAAGGCTTTGGCATTCTCTGATCTTCACTTCTTCTTTGATGTCTGGCCTTTCTCTGAGCCTTCTGCAACTTCTTCTTCACTTGTCGCATCTTCAGCGGACTGATTACCTTCTTTTTCAGCTTCCACTTCTGCAACAACTTCTTGAATTATCTCATCCACTTTCTTCTTAACCTGTACTGAATCCCCCTCTGTAGCTGCATCAACACCTGTGTCTTCACCAGCATCTTCTTCATCAGTTTGTTCATACAAATCTTTTGAAGTAAGCACCACTGGAATTGACTTATTTTTCTTCTTCAGAAAATCTCACAGCCTTTCATCTGAATCGACACTGGTGTCATGACTAGTAGCAGAAGGTATCTTTTCCAAGTTCAAACCCTTGATGACGACATCCAGCTTTCCATTCATAACATTCATCAAGCCCTTGAACTGGTTGAATTCAGCTGACAGGTCAAATAACCTTTGTCTGAGATCTTCAATCTCAACCTGCTGATCTTCAAACTTCTCAACCAACAAAGAGTAATCCTCATTGGCTTGTCCTTTCCCTGACGTAGTCCCCTTAGGCTTCACATACTCCTTCTCTGCAAGTTCCTCCTTAGACAAATCTGAATAAAACTTCCAATGTCTTTTCCAGTCTGAACTACCCCAATCCTCTGAAGTGCAGTCTCATCAATCAACCCAAAACCTCCAGTAATCTTTTCTTCTCCTTTCACAGGTACATCAAAGTATTCAAAGAAAAGAGGTAACAGGTTGGCATATGGAAGAGGATGGTTTCTAGTCCTGGTTGCACAATAAATCATATGCTCCATAACAACTGTTGGCAAGTCTATCTCAAACCCTTGAGATATCAGATACATCAAAATAAGAACCTTATCAGTCACTAAATCCTTTGAGTTCTCCTTAGGAACTACACTCCTCATCAGAATTGTAAACAAATATTTTGGCTTCGCAGTTGAGCACAGAGTGTGTCAACTGCTTTGGACCAGAGGGTACACCATCAATGAAAAACATCTCCTTTGACTTATCCAAACACTCCTTCCTATCAGGGTAATCTCCAACATTATATTTCCTAGGAATTTCCAAGACTTTGGCAAAAGTCCTATGATCTAACCTCAAATCCACTCCAGCCACTTTTGAAGTTAACACCATTTTATCATCACTTTCAGAAACCAAATTCAGATAGAATAACCTAGTTAACCTAGGATAGGCTTTTGAACTAGGATTTAACACCTTCCAAACAGTAGTTTCTCTTAACTTTCTCATGCAGTCTATATCCAATTTATCCAACAATTCTTCAGAAACCATACTACAGAAAGCTACCTTAGATGAAGCATAACCTTGCATCCATACATTTCTAACCTCAGAACTAACAAACCAGTATGTAGAAGTACATTCTTACCTTGATAACCTTTCTTGGTTGCAGCAGCAACCTGCTTAACCCTTGTTTTCTTCTCTAAGGGTTTGCTCTTTTTCTTGTTCTCCTTCAGATGGTTTCTTCTTGCTTTCTTGAGCAGATTTCCCCTTTCCCTCTTCACCAGTCTTTTTCTTTTCTCCCCCTTTCTTCTTCTCTGACCTAGATTGATCACCACTCTGAGTCTGTGTCTCCTGCTGTGGATCAATGCTTGAGCCTTCATATCCCTTCTCTGTTCTGGACTTCTTTGCAGGAGGAGTGTCCTCATGCAAGCTCTGAGTGTTTTCTGAATCTGAATCAGAAATCACTATCTTCTCCTTCTTATTTTCCCTCTTCTTGGATCTGTCAGAAGGCTTTCCCTATTGCTGAATTCTGGCTGATTTGCGTTCCATTTTGGGGTTTAGGGTTTTGAGAAGAGAATGTGATTGAAATAAACTGAGAGAGAGAGAGAGAGAGAGAGAGGAAAGTCGTAGAGAATTGAGAGAGAATGAGAGGAAAAACCCATGATTTTCAGCTTAAGTAGGTTGAAAATGATGAGTCATAAAAGGACTCTGCTAAATCAACATGCAAAATAGAATCTTGAAAAAATATTTTTGGATATTTTAGAAAATTCTCTGAGTAATTCAAATATTATACAGTTATATAAAAATATAAGATATAATATTTGATGATCCATTTTTTTTTAAAAAAAATTACAGATATTATCAAGACCTGGAGAGCAATCTCATGGCCTTGAGATTTTCTGCAGTTTGAGAAACTTCAAAGCTTTGAGCTATACTTTCAAGGATTTGGAAAGTATAATCTCAAGGCTTTGAGATTTCAGCACATAATCACATAAAAGTACTAATACTCCCCCTAAACCAATGCATCCTTGTTTAACATCCCCAATTCAAGCCTTAGAGATGAAAACCTATCATCTGGCAAAGGTTTAGTGAAAATATCAGCAGTCTGCATTGAAGTAGAAATAAAAATTAAAACAACATCACCTTGTTCTGCATGATCTCTAAGGAAATGATGTCTCACATCTATGTGCTTGGTTCTTGAGTGCTGGCCAGGATTCTTAGAGATTGAGATAGCCAAGATCTCTAAGTTGATGAGCAATCCATAATACTTGTGAACAACAAGCACCAGCTGCAATGTATTCAGCTTCTGCAGTTGATAATGCTACAAAATTTTGCTTTTTGGAGTGCCAACTGATCAATGAAGATCCAAGAAATTGACAGCATCCAGAAGTACTTTTCCTGTCTACTTTATATCCTGCAAAATCTGCATCTGAATAGCCACTCAACATGAAATTAGATCTTCTTGGATACCAAGCCCCAAGTCTCTGGTTCCATTCAAATATCTAAAAATTCTTTTTACTGCAGTTAAATGACTTTCCTTAGGATCTGCTTGGAATCTAGCACACATGCATACACTGAATATAATATCAGGTCTACTAGCAGTTAAATATAACAGTGATCCAATTATACCTCTGTATTCCTTTTGATTCACACTCTTACCATTTGAATCTTTGTCTAAAGAGAGTGATGAATTCATATGGGTCTTAAGCACCTTGGACTGTGACATGTTGTACTTGTTCAATAAGTCATTGGTATACTTTCCTTGATGTACAAAAATTCCTTTCTTCATTTGTAAGATATGAAGTCCAAGAAATAAATTCAGTTCACCCATTAAGCTCATCTCAAACTCCCTGCACATCAGACTAGAAAACTCTTTTGAAAGAGCATCATTAGTAGCACCAAATAAAATATCATCTACATAAATCTGAACTACTAACAAATCATTTTTATATTGTTTAATGATAAGTGTTTTGTCAACTAGGCCTCTTTTGAAATTATTTTCAAGTATAAATTTTGAAAGCCTGTCATACCAAGCCCTTGGAGCTTGTTTTAACCCATAAAGAGCTTTGTCCAGTTTATAAACATGATCAGGAAAGTTTTCATCTTCAAAACCAGGTGGTTGTGCTACCAAAACATCTTCTTGTAAATATCCATTCAAAAAGGCACATTTAACATCCATTTGATAAAGCTTTATATGATTGTGAGATGCAAATGCAAGAAGTATTCTAATAGATTCTAACCTGGCAATAAGAGCAAAAGTCTCCTCATAATCTATACCTTCTTCCTGATTATATCCTTGAGCTACCAGTCTGGCTTTATTTCTTACCACTTTGCCATTCTCATCAAGCTTGTTTCTGAATACCCATTTGGTTCCAATAACTGATTTCTCTTTCGGTCTGGGAACCAGATTCCACACCTTGTTCCTTTCAAACTCATTCTGCTACTCTACATTGCAATGATCCAGTCTGCATCTTCTAGTGCTTACTTGGTATTTTTAGACTCAATCAAAGATACAAATGCACTAAAAGCACACAAGTTCTTCAAATGTCCTCTTGTCTGAGTTCCAGTTGATGAATCTAATATAATGTTATCAGCTGGATGGTCTGCAAAGTAATTAAACTTCTTTCTTGGTACCCAGGAATATTCTCCTTCAAGGCTTTGAGTCCTTGAAACAATAAAGGGAGCATCATAGAAAGTTTCAGCTTCTGTCTCAAGGCTTTGAGATTTTGGTTCTGCAGGAGGTTCAAGGCCTTGAGATTCTGCTGATTGATTCTGCACATTAGTTTTGCCTTTGTCTTCTTTCACAGCATCATCATCTGATTCATGCTTGTTCAAATTTAGATCTGCAAAACTTTCACTCAGAGAATCCTTAGTACTTTGATCAAGGATTACATGAATACTCTCTTCCACAATCTTGGTTTTTCTATTATAAATTCTATAAGTTTTGCTAGTTTGAGAATATCCAAGAAATACACCTTCATCACTTCTAGCATCAAACTTACCAAGATTGTCTCTACCATTATTATGCACAAAACAGATACAACCAAAAGGTTTAAAATAAGAAACAGTAGGCTTTCTACCTTTAAACAGTTCATAGGGGGTCTTTTTCAAAATAGGTCTAATCAAGCATCTATTCAGCACATAATTGGCAGTGTTAACAGCTTCTGCCCATAAGAACTTTGCCAAATTACTTTTAAGAAGCATGGTTCTGGACATATCCTCAAGTGTCCTATTTTTCCTTTCAACTACTCGATTTTGCTGTGGAGTTCTAGGTGTAGAAAAGTTGTGTGAAATGCCATGCTTTGCACAAAACAAATCAAAGTCAAGTTGATCAAATTCCCTACCATGATCACTTCTAATTTTATGCAACAGGTAAATTTTTCAAATTTTGAAACTCTTTGCACAATCTAGAAAATTCAGATAAAGCTTCAGTTTTGTCTCTAATAAACATCACCCAAGTAAATCTGGAATAATCATCAATTATAACAAGCATATACCTCTTACCTTTTGGGGTCTGAACTCTCATAGGACCACACGAGTCCATATGCAGCAATTCTAAGGGTCTAGAAGTACTTACAAAGTTCTTTGGCTTGAATGAGCTTCTGGTTTGCTTACCTTGTACACATGCCTTGCAAATCTTATCATATGAAAATTTCAGTGATGGTAAACCTCTTACCAAGTCCTTTGAGATGAGTTTATTCAAGGTATGTATACTAATATGTCCAAGCTTTCTGTGTCAAAGCTTTGAATCTTCTTTCAAGGCCTTGAGGCATCTTAGCTTGTCGCCTGCAACACTGTTAGTACTCATAGCATATAAATTATATGATCTAGGAGCAGTGAGTATGCAATCACCAGATTTCTCATCTTGCACCACACATTTCTCTTTGTCAAAAATAACTTTATAACATTTATCACATAACTGAGAGATACTAAGCAGATTATACTTAAGTCCATCTACCAGATAAACATCAGATATAGAATTAGAAGAACCATTACCAATACTACCTATACCAATGATATTGCATTTTGCTTTGTCACCAAGTGTGATTGTTCCTCCAGATTTTTCTGTAAGTTCAGTAAAGAGAGACTTCTTTCCACTCATATGTCTGGAACATCCAATGTCTAATATCCATTTCTGATCTTTCAAGGCCTTGGTGACATCCTGCAAAAACAAATCATTGCCTCAACAAGCTGTTAGACCAAGTGCAGAACTTTGAGTCATACTCAGAATCAGCCATGTTTTGTGGCCTAATTCCTTTTGGAACCAAAATCTGCCTAACTTGTCCCTTAAGATGATAAGGATAAGTATTCCTTATAATGTGAGGTTCTGATCTTCTGAAGGGACAAGTTAATCTGACATGACCAATTTTTCCACAGTAATGACATTTTGGAGAATGTCTGCTACCAGATTTTGACAAAAGTAGTTTGGCCTTTCTTTGGAAAATTTGGATTATAGCCAATCCCACTTTTATGCATTGATTTCAGACTTCCTCCAAGAATGAGATTCAGATTATGTTCTGAGCCTGTAAACCTAGCTAGGACCTTCTTGGACTCTTGAATTTTCTCAGTCAAAAAACAGATATGTTGTTCTAAATTCTCAGAATGAGTCTTTAGATCAACATATCTTTCAGTCAAAAGAGTGTTTTGATCAACAACCTCTTGTATATGTGCCTTCAAGGCTTTGAACCTACTGTCCAAGGCCTTGAAGTCCTTTTCAAGATTTGTCTTAGAAACTTCAACAGTTTTTTTTGAAAAAACTAGGTCCAGGTTTTCTTTTACCTGCTCGTGAATCTTAATCTTTAAAGCAGAATCTCATTTCTATGACTTTCCTCATTTAAAAACATACTTTTGAGAATTTCAGGAAGTACATCAGAAGGACTAGCAAGTAGATCTTTTACCATATCTTCAATATGTCTGTCTGATAATTTTTCCTCATCATGCTTTGCCATGAAGCATAAGTTTGCTTGATCTTCTTCTGTATCTGAATCACTTGATGAATCAAAATCACTCCAGGAATCCATCATGGCTTTCTTCCTTATGTTGTCATTGTCTTTCTTCTGAAGGTTCCTGTTCTTCTTATTTTGTGGACAGTCCCTTACTAAATGATCTGCATCACCACACTCAAAACAATTCATTACTTTAGTTTTATGTGACTGTGATGAATGTTTACCTTTGTGGTCCTTGCTGCCTTAAGGTCTTGATCTCTCTCTGTTTTAATCCCTGTTACCAGAGTTTCTTTTCTTCTTGAGAATCCTGGCCAAGGCCTTGGAGATCAATGCTAAAGCCTCTTCATCATCAGGCTCATCTTCAGTCTCAAGGCTTTGAGACTTTTCACTGTATTTTGCCTTAAGTGCTAGGTTCCTGATGTTTTCACTCAAATAACCTTCCACATCCTTCATATACATTTCATGAGGGAGCAGATTTCCTTGCAGATCATCTAGCTGAAGAAGACTTAAATCCTGAGCTTCCTCAATGGCTGTTGTCTTTGGCTCCCACTTGGCTTTTGGCAAGCTTCTCAGAATCTTTATTTTAGAACTTCTTTCCCAATGACTCCAGATTGTTCACCACATCAGTGAATCTCTCGAACATCTTCTTCATGGTCTCATCTGAATTCATCTTGAACAACTCATATTGCCTCAGAAGTATGTTGATTTTGGTCTGCTTAACCTGGCTAGTTCCTTCATATGTCACCACATGTTTATCCCATACCTCTTTGGCACTCTTGCAATTTGACACTCTGTTGAACTCATCTGCATTAAGAGCACAGTATAACAGATTCATAGCCTTGTAATTTTTTGATACCTTTTCCAGTTCAGTAACTGAAAGATTTTCCGCAGACTTGATACATCTGACTCCATCAATTGTAGTATAGTACTCATGAGGACCATTCTGAACTATTGACCACAGTTCCATGTCTTGATATATGTTGAACATCTTCATCAATGCCTTCCAGTGCATTAAGTTATCACCACAGAACAATGGAGTTCTGTTGGCTGCCCTTCCTTGTGAGAATCCACCATCTTCTACATTACTCATAGTCACCAGATTGTTATATCTAAAACAGTGACACAAGCTCTGATATCAATTAAAAGTGTGTAATGTAGACTAAATACAAGACCTAAATACTCTAGAGGGGGCGGGGGAGAGGGGTTGAATAGAGTATGGAAACATTTTGCAAAACTCAAAACTTAACAGATTAGCTTTGTGTGAAATTCAAATCTCAAGGCCTTGAGATTTTAGAAAACTGTCTGAAACTTTCAAAGGCATAAATAGAAAGCTTCAAGGCCTTGAACAATTATCAGTTCTAAACAGCTTATGAACCCTAGTTTGATTTGTGTTGTATCCAGCAGATAATAATCAAACTGTAAAGTAAAGAACACAAAGCAATTTACAGAGTTCAGTCCCAATGGACCTAATCTCTGCCTAAGGGATCTAATCCCACCAGGATTGGGCAAACACTTCTTATTACTCACACAGAAACAGCCCAAGATCTTCAAGCCTAAGTGATTTCCCTTACACCTATACAGCTTGTGGTTCCAAACCTGTCTAGTTCCAGCTACTAACTGTTGAGCTAACAAGAACCTCTTGTTGTTCACTTGAACAACCAACCACTAGGTTAAGTGAGGTTTAAGATAATTAAAAGATACAAAGATTACAGTACAAGTGAAGAACACAGTAGAAGAGATTAGCTGTTGAAGCCTGGATGTGTTCTTCTGAAAAACCGGATTGATTTGATCTTCTAGAATCTGGATTGAAGCTTGAATCAATGTGTGTTTGAATGAATGATCTCCCACGAATTTGTCACACCTTTGTGAGTATTCTGCAAGCCTCTATATTTTCAAAATTCAAACCAGTCTCTTTTATCCACAGCTGCAACTGATTGAGAGATTTTAGGATCTCAGTTCCTACAAATCCTCCTTCTGTTTTCAACTGAAATTCAAACAGCTCTAAGTGGATATCCGTTGGAGTTTGTTGAGATAGCTCTTGCACGTTTAACAAACCTGCAACAACATTAAAACACAGCAACAACAAAATCCAGAAAGATAGCAGTGCTATGACTGTTTGGTTTTCCAGTTTCTGATAAAACTGGTTAAAAGATTAGAACAGTAATCTGTTTAACTTCTAATACATATAAATCATGAAAAACAACTTTAAGACTCTTAGAAGTCAATGAATAACCACAATAATAAGAATCACTTCCTGCAAGAAAGAATCAACTTAGTTCTGTAAAAACTGTTAGCAGCTCAAGGCACATCTCAAGGCCTTGGAGCTCAGAACCTACTTCACAGAAATAAAAAGTTAAACCCATAAAACTTTGATTCTTCCTGTTTTGATCATCTGCAATTGTGTTAGATATGTAAATAGTGTAAACTATAAGTATATGTAGTAAATCCTTGATCTGTATAATCAGATATCCAATCTGCAACACTGAATTGTTAGAACATATAGCAGAATAAAACAAATCTCAAGGCTTTGAAGTTCTGTCAGTATCTCAAGACCTTGGAGTAACTGAAATACTTTGCTGCTTATGTCTTTGTCTTTGTCTTTCATCACTCAAAACAATTAGCATCCAAAACACATTCAAGGGTCTTTGAATCAACAAAGAGTATAGTAACTGGGAAGAATAATTGTGATTTGAATAGACGTCACCCTCAAACAAGTGAAAAAAAAAGAAAAAAAAAACTAGACTAATATATTTGTATTTTTAATTTTAATAAACCATGTGTGGAGAAGCTAGGCAATCTCTAGATCACCTAAGGCTATAGACGATTTCTGGATAACCTGAGTAACACGTTAATTCTATCCTAATAAAGTCGGGTAATAGGCTATAACAATCTCATGTCGGTCTCATGTCATTATAAGTATTCGTAGACTACAATCTCCTGTTGGTCTCATGTTATCTAGCGGTCCGTTCTAGTAGATCATCTATCGATACGTTAGCGGGTCCTGTCGGTCCACCGTTTCATGGAACAACTATACAATCCTACCGAATCTACCTACACTAGCCAATCCTACTCACTTCTCCTATCGGTCTTGGTGATTCGGGATTGATGCTCATATCTCATCCTAGCTAGTTAAAGTCACTGTCGCGCACTTCACTAGCCAACTAACGGTCCCGGTTAATTACTCCATCCCCATTAAGAATTAAGCATAGATTCAGAACAATTGAATTAGAACTAAATCAATTTCAATCATTACTTATCCTATGAGCAAACCCTAGTTCAAGAATATTAGTTCATCTCCTAGTCGTCTCAATAGACTAGGATCGTTAACAAGACTCAAGAACTACAATTCATTCAATAAAAGAAATCAATAAGCAAGAAACGAAGATTAAAAATCCGGAAAACTTCATCGTCTACATAACCCTAGGCTCTCTAGAGAAGCCTAGTAATGGATTCTAGCTAATAGTAATCAACCAAACAAGGTACAAGAGTTTCTCCATAACAAGATTGAGAGAGGAAGAAGAAGAAGAAGAAAAACCTAGATCTTCAATGGAGGATCCCTCCTCTTGAACCCCAGCCTCCTCTTGTTTCTCCAACGTAAGTGAGTATCCTCTTTTTTCTCTCTCTTCCATCCGTTATTTAGAATAGAGTCCATGTTCTTTTAATTTTTATGTCTTTTGATCTTGTTTTTGGTCTTGTGATCACCTTTTGTGATCATAAGATCACATTGTGGTCTTGCGGGTGATCTTGTGATCACAATTGTGATCCTACACTTCCGTGAGTTGCTCTCACGTTGGCCACCAAATTTTCACTAAGTATGGGGCTCTCTTCTAAAGGTGGTTAAAGTGTCTTTACCCAAACTTCATTAAATGACACTTAAACCCCTCTCCATGTCTTTTCACCAATTCTTCATGATTTCTTCAACGTTTTAGCTCCCGATTAATCTCTCAAGCTTGTTTCTCCTCTCTGCTTCATCTCCAAGCTTCGTTTCCTGTCAAAAACAACACGAAACAAAACATGTGCGATCAAACGTGACAAAAAATACATAAAATCGTATGAGAAAATCTAGGTTTCATGAATTCATGCGTAAATCTAAATTTCTAGTTTTTCTCAACATTCATAGTTTAAAACTAAAATTATCAACCCAAAAATCACGCAAAACGATATAAATTGCGCAAGAAATATAACTCTAATATAGAGTTATCAGAAACCCATGTCATCAATCAAGCGAACAACAAAAGAGTGGAGGCACAAACTCTACAACCACCGCTGATGCCTTGTGGTATCCAGACAGAGACTGCTTCGATGACCGAGCCGAATACTAACGGCGTGACAGTGTGGTCTCCACCGGAAGTGGATTTCACCAGACTGAACACCGATGGGTCATGGGCTGATGCTGATCAAGGGGGAGCTCTCGGCACAGTTCGGTGGGATTCCAATGGTAGATGGGTCGCTGCAATGGGAGGCCCTCTTTGATTTGTGGACTCAGCTTAATTGGCATAGGCGTATGCTTTATGAGAAGGTTTAGCTTTGGCACGAAAAATGGGTATTTGACGAATAGAAATTGAAGCCGATTTACAAACATTGATAACTGATCTCCAAGCCCAGACGACGAGAACAAATCGGATTGGTTACGGGATTAATTACGAATCAGGTTAAGAATTCTTGTCCATGCTCGTTCAAGTTACTATAAGTATGCGTCCAGGCTTTATTCCGACTAGGTCCGGATTGTTTGGGTTCATCCAGTTGTAGTTTCACCGGTACAAGTATCAACTCATCGTTAACCTTTTTGACATCAATCAAATTGCATAAAAGAACATATGTGGAAAATAGAGAGAAGCTCTATGAAATAAAGTTGCAATCAACATTTCTGTACACATTAGAGCACTTCCCATATATACTAATATTATAGCATGGTGCTCCAATGGGGGTGTTGGAAAAGTGGTGCTAATGTTACATGTGTTGGCATAATGCTATATTTTGACCTATGAAGTATTGTAGTAGTATGTTTTACACAAAAGTTACCAAAAACTTTTTCTAGTTAATTTATTTATAAGTGCAATTATTTACTATACATATAGATATAATCATGTAATTACATTTCAAAAGTTCAACTAATTATTCAATCTATGTGTCATTTTTACTAATTATGAAAGGAAAATAAAGAACTACTTCCATCTGTAACACTATCACACTATTGCATGCTGGTACATATATACATCCATCATAAAGAAACAAATTTGGTAGGAGGGATTTCCCATGAGGGTGATTGGGTAATTTTAAAAAAGACGGAGTCCATTCATGTATACATTTTCCTCTTATCTCTCTCTCTATAAAATAGGAGTGGGACTGATTATGACAACTCTCTCTAACATTTTCATTTCAATGCTTCTTTTTTCCTCTCTTTTTTCTCCATTCTCTCTCACAAATGGCGGCTAATTGGGTGGAGCAAGTGAAGAATGTGGTCCCAACAAGCTTTAATATTTCGGTCGGCGTTCTTCCCTAAGGTTTGTCAGTCACCAAGTTCCTCTGTTCCATTTCCGACCACAAGATGTTGAATAAGAAGCACTTCAAATAGGTCTCGCAGTGGTCGTTCTTCAAGGATCTGGTACCCATGGTCCTTTAACTCCACCGGTCTTCTCTTTAAATCAGCATAGGACTTCCGCTAGTCTTGAGCTGCTTTTTTCCAATTCGTTTTTTTTTTTCGACGAACCTGTTAGTTTGGGAATGGGATGTTGTTTTGAGTTGTAAACAGTGGGTGTGAGTGTTGACATTTGAGTTGGGTGACACGCTCCAACTGGAAGTGTGCAATTGTCGGTGCAGTAATAAATCGGTAAGACCGGGTTTGTCGAACCCAAGAGACTTCGTGTAATTTAGTTAATAGTTCTCAACCTTATGTTGGCATAGCTCGTTGTTTGTTTGAATAATTATATTAAACTGAAAGGAACAATATTCTCAATTAACCGAGTGAATTGATTCACGATTATCAAAGAATGCTTTATAACGTTACTAATAAAAGTCAAAATACCGGGAATTCTCTCTAGGATCACTAAGGATGATATATAACTATGTTTTGATTCATGAAACACTGACATGTCTTCTACTATTAATCAAGCACCACACAACTCACCGAGTTACAAAACAAGTTGTCTATGTCTAAAATCAATTTAAACCGAGTTACCAAGTCTAATTCAATTTAAGCATGCATTACATTCATTATTCTACTTTACGATCCTAACCAACACTACCGAGTTACCAAGTAGTGATATAATTAGGTGAATAGTTCAATTTACCGACTAGGAATCACAGAGTTACCGCATGAATCCTAATTAAGATCAATCATATCCTAGCTACGCGCAAGAAAGATAGAGATTTAACATCAACTATTCATAACAATATAAGAACACGCTTAATTAAGTTCAAAACGTGAATCACAGTCTCAAAACAATGAGGTCATATCACAACCCTAGCTACCAAACCAGAATTCCCAACAAAAAGGGGTTTAGCTACTACAAAGCATTATCAAAATATCAAATTTAATGATCATAAACCAAAACTTAGCAAGAAGAAAGAGTTTAAGACGCAAACAAATCGTCTCAAATCGTTTTCCAAGCTCCAAGAATGCTCCAAGCCTTCAAACACACCATAGAACCTTGCTTAATCCCAGAAAATACGTCATAAGTTTCTTAAATACGTTTCCATAATGATATTACCAAGTTTGGACAAATTGCATAAACACCCAACGCAAATCTGCTCCTTTCAGCGAAGTCTTCGTACGAAAAGAATCCTCTTCGCACACAGAGTCTTCGTACGAAGACTTTTTCCTCTTCGTTCGAAGGCCTTCCCAGATAGGGTCATAGTCTTGTTTCAAGAAGATATTTCAGCAGCTCCAAAATTTGGCTAAGTCCCAAGTCTTCGTGCGAAGACTTTTGTCTTCGTACGAAGACACCTCCAAATTGCATACCTCTTTTTGGCTTTTTCGTCAAGTTCCTCGTCTCCGAAGCTCGTTTTCATCTCCCACATGATCTCCAAGCTATATTTTCCCGAAAATCACAACACGGAAACAGAACCTGTGATCATATCACAATGAAAGCTCGAATGACACTAAAAACTCCCGAATTCAACAAGAATAGCTCAAGAACTCATTTTCAAAAATATTAGCACAATTACTCAAAAAGACGATAAATTCTCCAAGTTGAGCACACAAAGTGCATAAAAGTAAGTAATAAAATAACTCCAAAAATGGAGTTATCAACTACCCCCCACACTACATTTTGCTCATCCCGAGCAAATTCCCAAGCCACAACGCATTCTCTCAAGTCAAAACTCTCTGAATTCTCACAAAATTCCAACTTTGCATACATTCCCAATTTATTATTGCATAACTTCCCTACGCCAAGTGCATACTTTCACCCACATTGCATACGTACACCAAAATTTCCTACGAGTCCGAGATGAAAATCAAACCACAAACCACCTTTTACTAGCCGACACGACTCGATTATACACAATGCAACTACATGTAAATGCAATATATACAATGCAAGTATTGAATTAACAACTTTTTTTTCTTTTCTTTTGCGAGATCGGGAAATCTCAATTAGCTTAAATCGGTTATCATGGAGTGATGAAAAATCTAGGGACAAGGCGTGAGTTGAAACTAAACTTGACAACGAGAATTTCCCCTAGCTATTATAGAGAGCCTAGTCTTACTAAGTACAAGGAATACCTACATCTCCGCGTGTGCCGATGAAATAAGATGCTACGCTAGGCTAAGCCACGTTCAAGGTCCGAGCTCCTATTCCACTAACGATGTTTAGAATGATGAGGCTTAGGGACAAGGGATAATCATGAAGAACAAGTCCTAAAGTGTCACATTCTTACATTAAATCCCACATCTCACACACCCTCTCCATGATGATCGAAACCGTAACCCGAAACTCACCGTCTCCGTCCCTCGATCCCCTCAAACCCAGGTACAGTAATGATCTATGTGGCTACTGTTTCGAATCGTGCATGAAATGAATGCCGCCGTCAATGAAATAGTTGCTTTCACCACTCGATTTCCATTACGCTCAAATTTATTCCCTTATTATTCCATGTCTCTTTTTTTCTCTGTCTTTCTTCTTTCATTTTTTTTTTCTTTTTTCTTTTTTTTTTCGTTTCAATCTCTCGAAAATCAACACAAATTTCTCAATCCATACGAGTGGTCTTCCAAGAGTAGCTAAGGAAAATTGTAAAGGGGGAGGAAATAAACAAAACGGTGAATAGGTATCACAAGTAAGATCCATCTCCCCCTAATCTCGATAAAGTACACGGTGCCATCAAACAAGCCGCAAATAATCAAAGCACATGTATGGGGGTGGAGTCATCACAAGCTCAATCTTAATGTCTGTAGTCAATAGTCGACACCCTCACACTAGTATCTATCCATGTCCCCTCTCAAGTAGTCAATAAGATGTATGTCTCGTGCCTAATCCAACCGAACCTCCTACACCAAGACGAATGAAATCCGGCACCTAGCACGAACCACCGATGAAAATCAACCAACTCCATTTTCGTGAGGATTAAACGTCACACACTCATGGCTCTCCACAACTGTGTCCATGGTGTAATGACATGGAACACCGCCATACCCAAGTTCGCAAGCCCACTCACTCACCCTCGCATTCCCTCAAAAATATCAATTAATGCGCATGCAATTTTGTAAAACTCATAAACATATGCAATTAAACTCTCCTTCATCGAACCTTCTCGTCTACAACTCCCTCGTGGCGCACTAAAGTGGTGATTCTAAAAAATTTGTGATGAAGGCCAAGAATTGTCACCCTAAGTTAAAAGGCTAGCAAAGAAACCAAGGTTCAATCGGGTTTCTAGTGACCCCACAACGTGAGATCTAAAAGTAGTGAGTGCTCTAATACGCATCCTCTCACAGTTGTGTGCCACTACGAGGCAGGCTGTCAACTACCTAAGACGTACACATGAACGTTTGGCTTGTTTAGCTCACACCTAGCTCAACTCTTGTAAGAAAAACGGCACACACTTTAGCTTTTGAAAAATCAAGTACGTGAAAGTCTCTCTATACATACTAGGGGGAACTCACATTGTCTTTCTTAGTCGCAAATCACGCCCTATGCCTAAAATTCTCACACTCCTCGATTTTCAAATTTTATCTTCTTTGATTGCCCGTTCTCAATTTTTTTTTTTTTTTTTTTTTTTGAATTTTTGAATTTTTGAATTTTTTTAATTTTTTGTATTTTTAGAATAAATCCTTACTCTATATGCCATGGCCAACTCGATTAACGACTCAATAATAGTTAGGGGACTTAATAATTAAAACGTGCAAACTGAATAATGAATAACAAAAATAAAAATAAGGACATAGCTAAAAAACTAGCTACAGGTGATCGGCGATGTAAGACTCGAATTGGCTAGTAAAAAGGTACAACCACCCCCACACTAGGATGCATCGTTGTCCTCAACGATACGATGAGGACTCGGTAATCCTAAGGCGAGGTTTTCTCTTACCTGTACTCATCATCGGAGTTTGGGGCATCCCATCCTCCAAACTCATCCTCCTCATCTTCCTCTTCTTCTTCCTCCAACTCGTCCTCACTGGGCGGAATCGGATACTCGAACTCATCGTCCTCAAACCAAGGATCAGTGTTCGAAACTGGCAGGACAAATTCATCTTCTGCCCAACCGCTTGACTGGACTACCCATCGGCCCACCATCTGGATCAAATTACCCAGCTTCACCTGATTGCTCCTTGTGTGAGAAAACTGGCGCCTTCTCTCTAATCTATCTCGGGCCAGCTCCTCTTTCAAGTGGTCATAGGCCACCTGATTTTCAAATCTCGAGGTTTTTGTCTTTTTTCCTTTACTCTTTGTTGTGGCCGACTCATCAAATCGAGACCACTTCCGGTCGGGGAATCGTTTCAAGTCCATGTCCCCTCCCGGGACCACTGCTTCCGCATTCTTAACCAAATGACTCAACAAGCAACTATGATTGGGCCCTAACTTGTTCTCATTTGATACCCTCTCTAGGAAATTGGCCCAAATCATCTTAGAGATGTCCACTCTATCCCCTCACCACAAAAACAAGGCTAAGACACACAGTTTGAAAGAATAGGTGGGATTCTGTGTGATTCCCAAAACCCAATTTTACAACAGCTCACAAAACCATCTAGTCTCGGGTCTAAAGTTATTCTTGTGAGCCTTCCACTAAGGCACATCACCTTTTTTTCCCACAGGTCTATTCCTTTTCTAAAGCAGAAAACGTTCACCCTATACCATTTACCCTCGCTCCTCAAAGTGGCACTGTATGCACAATCGTCTCGTAAACGCGGAAATCCAAGGGCCATGCAGATAGTCTCTGGCGTGAAGACTATCCACTTTCCTCTGCAATAAAAGAGATGTGGGTCTTGGCTCTCGCCATCTTTGGCGTATCTCAAATTCAGACAAAACTCTCGCGCTATCATTGAGCTAGACTTCCCTACCAATTTAAACCAATTGTTCAGCTTTTCCCGCTCGTAGATAGGCCTTTATGGGATCGGGCATATCCTTATGCAAAGGAAATTCCCTCTTAGCTTGCCCTGTATTTTTTAAGTAAGTTTCCCCAAAGGAGTCAAGGTGAGCCTCGTACATCACGAACCGGTAGCTATCATACAAACCGGGGACCACCATACTCTCTCTTATATTCACCTTAGTTTCCCTTCGACCTACGATCCCCAGGTCATTAAGTAAAGGCCTCTCTATTATAGGGTACTTGGGTGATTCCGATATTCCCAACGGAGAATCACCCGAGCCGGACGCCTCTTGAGATGACCCGTCACTGGTTTTTCGTTTCTTTCCACCGCCTCCCCATTTAGATGCACAATTATATGAATAAAACGCAACAATGTGTTCATGGTGACAAGGAGTGTGTACAAAAAGTAAGCATGTAACAAGAACGCTAGTAATTTCCTAGGACTCTCGTCAATCGCCCCCAAACGCCGCAACTAAGCGACAACAAAAAGAAATTGGGCTTTTACTCAATTGTGCCTAGACTCGATATAAGTAACTTGAGAGAGTAAGAATTTGTACCTGGGCACCCGGAGTACCTTTCTTACGGGTGCCGTTCCGCGAAAATTTTGATAAGAAATGGCTAATTTAGCCATCAGAAATTTTCCGGAAAATTCGCGCTAACCTCACTTTCTGCACTCCTCAAGCAGTCCTCGTCAATATTGTCTTCTTCACCGTAGCTTGAATCTTCACCAAAAATGCCCAATTTCAGATCTAGGATTTTAGAACCCTAGCCTCCCTTCTTCCAATTCGGATCAAAAGTGAGTTTGAATGATAATTTTTTGGTGATTTTCTTGAAGAACGACCCAAAATCACTTCAATCCCAACCAAATCAGTTGAATTCGAAGCAAAAGTGGGTTGTGAGGTGTTCTTGCTGAAGAAGGGAGAGAGATAAGAAGAAGAAGATGGGTTCTTGTGTTGTGAGAATGATTTTCTTCTTCTTCTTCTTCTTCTTCTTCTTCTTCTTCTTCTTCTTCTTCAGACTTGTATGGTGTCCCACATGAATTGCCATAAATACTCCCTTACTAAACCCCCCTCCTTCCTGTCGCTGCTGTCCTTTACTGACATTTTGCCCGATGTCTTCGCACGAAGAGTCTTCGTACGAAGACAAACCTTCTTTGTATGAAGACATCCACTCTTCGTACGAAGACATCCCCTCTTCGTACGAAGGTCTTCCCATATGGGGGGGTATTTCAAGAAGATAAAATTCAACCCCAATTTTTCGAAGTGTTTTGTCTTCGTGCGAAGACATTTCTTTAGTACGAAGACAATCCTGGACAGTCCCAAAAACGTCCTTTTTCATCGATCTTCACGTTTTTGATCGTGCCTATGCTTTTCAAAGGGCCTTTGCGTCCTCGAGACTCCTTTTATGATATAAAAAATTTCTCAATGTTCGGGGAATATTTTATTCTTCAATTTTTCTTCTCGAAAGGCGTTTTTGGCATTTTCGGATGCTTTTGGCCGCGTTTTATTCACTTGAGCATCCTATCTGTCATAACTTTTTCGTCCGGACTCCGAAATACGCGATCCACCTATCTACGGAAACATCTTAACCACCCCCACACAATGACACTCTTCAATTATGCTTTCAGCTTTGTTTGAAAAAATTCACCTCGTAATATGTGCCATTGTGTTAGCTTTCTCTATTCATCAATTGGTTCTTCACGTATCTCAAGACGGGGAGTTCGGATATTCATTTTTCCCAGGTGCCTGCGTTGAGTGAGTTCGGGAATGGTATCCTCGATAAATCTCGGCATTCTGGATCCCGATACGTGTTTTGGACTGTTCTTTCTCACTTTTCATGCTATTCTTCATACGCGCATCAAGAACGGGGGTGGGTCCGGAATAGGCCTTTCACCTAGAATTCCTGCACACACTCATTGGAAATATTAGTCCCTCTCTCTCGCACCTCTAAAAAAATCAAACATAATAAAATCTACAAGACAGTATTAAAATCTACACTAAAGCAATAAATAGGTTGGGTTGCCTCCCAACAAGCTTTAAGATCGACGGCCCGACCCAGTTACCTCATAGAGAATCAAATAGTGGGAGTCTTCTGGAGCCACTCAATGACTCCAAAGAAATTCCCGTCCACATACGACTTTTCTCTCTGGCCATTAACTTTGAAGCAACCCCCATTTTCATCTTCTACCTAAATAGAACCTCACGGATAGACTGTAGTGATTGTGTATGGTCCACTCCACCTAGACTTCAACTTTCCTGGAAACAGCTTCAACCGGGCGTTGAAGATCAACACCTTCTGTCCCACTCTGAAATCTCGTGAGTTGATGTGCTTGTCGTGCCATTGCTTGGTCCTTTCTTTATAAATCTTGGCACTCTGGTATGCCATCAATCTAAATTCTTCAAGTTCCAGAAATTCCTATTTCCTTTGCTCACCTAAGAGCTTTGCATCCAAGTTGATCTTCTTCAATGCCCATAAAGCCTTGTGCTCAAGTTCCACCGGGAGATGGCATGACTTCCCAAATACAAGATGGTAAGGAGAAATTCCCAAGGGGGTCTTGTATGTTATCCGATATGCCCATAGACTGTCATCCAAGTGTAGGGACCAGTCTTTGCGTCCTGAATCAACTGTCTTCTATAGAATTCCTTTGATCTCTCGGTTTGACACTTCAGCTTGCCCATTCGACTACGGATGGTAGGCCGGTGATATTGTGTGTGTCTTCACCCCATATTTTCTCAAGATATTGGAGAAGACCCTGTTTATAAAATGTGTCCCATCATCACTAATAATGGCCATAGGCGTCCCAAACCGCGTAAAAATGTTCTTGCGCACAAATTTCTCTACTATAGCGCCATCGTTTTTCGGACATGCCAATTCCTCCACCCACTTGGTCACATAATCAACAGCTAACATGATATTTAGATTACCAAGTGAAGAGGGGAATGGCCCCATGAAATAAATGCCCCATACATCGAATGGCTCTACTTCCAACACGAAATTTTGAGGCATCTCATTACGGTTGAAAATATTGCAGATTATCTGACACCGATCACACTACTGCACAAACATATGAGCGTCTTTATGCAATGTATGCTAATAGAAACCACTTTGAAGAACCTTGTCACTGTTCGAGACTTGCCAAAATGACCCCCACAGTTCAACTCATGGAAGTGTCTGAGAATCTCTAACGTGTCTCGCGGCGCTACAAACCTTCGCAATACATTATAGGCTCCCAGATTGAACAAATATGGATCATCCCAGAAATATTGGCATTCATCTGCAAAGAAATTCTTTCTCTGGTGTGAGGACATGTCCTTGGGGATTATGTTGAGCGCCTTGAAGTTTGCCAAGTCAGCAGACCAATGCACCGCTGCAACCACTACCATAAACTGCTTGTATGAAGACTCTTCTCTGACTTGCACCTCTTCAAGCTTATCATTCTCCAAACGTGATAAGTGGTCAGCCACTACATTTTCTACACCTTTCTTGTCCTTTATCTCTATGTCAAATTCTTGAATCAACAATACCCACCGAATTAGTCTTGTCTTGGCATCTTTCTTGGTGAGTAAATACTTGAGGGCCGCATGATTAGTAAAGATGGTCACCTGAGACCCCACAAGATATGGCGGAAACTTTTCTAATGCAAAGATAATAGCTAGCATTTCCTTCTCAGTGGTAGCATAACCTGAGCTTTACTCAAAGTCCGACTTGCATAGTAAATGACATGAGCCACCTTGTCCTTCTGATGTACCAGAACTCCTCTTACCGCATAGTCACTGGCATCACACATGAGCTCAAATGGTAGGGTCCTGTCCGGCGTGGTAATGATGGGTGCGCTAACCAGCTTTTTCTTGAGCAGATCAAAAGCTGACTTGCACTTTGCATTAAAATCAAAGACTGCATCTTTCTCAAGCAACCCAGACAAAGGCTTTGTGATCTTCGAGAATTATTCAATGAAGCGCCGATAGAACCCCACATGTCCTAAGAAACTTCTTACCCCTTTGACAGAAATTAGGGTAGGGAAGTGACACGTTCCAACTGCAAGTGCACAGTTGTCAGTGTAGTAATAATCCGATAAAGCCGGGTTGTCGAACCCAAATGACTTCCTTTCAAATTAGCTACTAATTCTAAACCTTTTGTGGGCAAATCGCGTTGTTCGATTTCTAATTATACAAAAATAAAAGGCAAGAGTCCCAATTAATTCGATGAATTAATTCACGATTAATAGAGATTGATTTGTAGGAGTTCACACCACTTAGGATTTATGTTCATACAACATGGATGTTTTCTACTTAGCCAAACGAGCAATTTCACTTTGAAGATTCCTCAAACAAAGTCTATATTTAAACTCTTGTACCTGATTCCTCTAGCCTACTTAAGTTTAAATATGCATTATGATCTTGATATCAACTCTTTGTTCTAGTTAACTAGAAAGATTCCTCAACCCTAGATTTGACTAGTGCAAGATTCAATTTCAAGCAATAAATATTGATTCCTCTAATAATTATCACCTAGATCAATCTTATTGTGACGTCACACAATACGAAAGATAGAACTACGCCTATGAATCAAGCATAACTAAGCATAAACATCCAATGAAGTCAATAAACATGAAGCATAATCCATAAATCACCAAAATATGGTGTTCAAAACCCTAGTTCCCTATGAGATATCCCGAATAGAGGGTTTAGCTACTAAAAAACATGATCAAAGTACAAAGTTTCAATGATCATAAACAAAAACTAAAGAGGGGAAGAAGATAGAGAATCAAACGATGGTCTCCAAGCTCCCAAGAATGCTCCGTGCTCTCCAATGGCGTAGAATGATGAATCCCTTGAGCCCTAGGTCGTTCTCCAACATTAAAACCCGTTCCTTCTTTTTAAGTTTTTAAAAATAACACTTTCACCCCTCTTCTAATCACGTTAGATCCAATAATGTGATCTTGTGATCACATTTTGTGATCCTAGGATCACCTTTTGTAGTTGTAGAGTCACGTTGATCCTCTATGTGGTCTTGCACTTGATCTTGTGATCATAGGATCACCTTTTTTAATTGTAGGATCACATTGATCTTCCATGTGAGTTGCTTCTTTTCACTCTTCTTCTATTCTCTCATGCATTCCTTGAGTTTCTTTCTTTCCGAAGTTCGCTTCCGCTCCAAAATCCGCACTCCACGCTTCCGGTTCCTGAAATCCACAACACGAACAAATACCGGAAGATAAAATGCGACAAATAAAGCATAAAACATGCATAAAACGCCTGGATTACACCATGAAGTCCAAATACTCAAGTATGCTCAAAACTATCAAAACTCGACCTAAAACACACATAAACGCATCGGAAAGTACGCAAAACGACAAGTAATCACAATAGAATATAACTCCAATTATGGAGTTATCAGGAAGCTTCTCAATCTTTGCTCTATCCACCTCTAAACCTTCGCTGGAGATCTTGTTCCCCAAAACAATGTCCTTTGTAACCATAAAGTGACACTTGAGCACTAGGTTGGTGTCAATGCATCTATCCAATACACGGGCAATTTGTTGCAAACAGTCTTCAAATTCATCACCATACAATGAGAAGTCATCCATGAGCACTTCAAAATTCTTCTCCATCATATCAAAGAAGATCGACATCATACACCTCTGAACAGTGGAAGGCGCATTGCATGACCCAAAAGGCATGCGTCGAAAAGAAAAAGTCCCATAGGGACATGTGAATGTCTTCTTCTCCTTATCCGCTGGCTCAATGGCAATCTGGTTTTACCCGGATTACCCATCCAGAAAGCAATAATGAGAATGATGCGCCAGCCTACCAAGCATCTGATCAACAAATGGAAGGGGGATATGATCCTTCAATGTCGCATCATTGAGTTTGAGGTAATCCATGCAAACTCTCCACCCAGTAACAGTATGAGTGGAAATATGATCACCTTTCTCCCCTTCCACCACAGTAATACCTCCCTTCTTAGGGACACACTGCACCAGGCTAGTCCATGTGCTGTCGGAAATCGGATAGATGATGCCTGCCTCTAACCATTTAAGAACATCTTTCTTCACCATCTCCTGCATATGAGGGTTGAGGGGGCGCTGAAACTGGACTACTGAACTCTTATCCTCCATGCGCCGGATCTTGTGCTGTAAAGTTGTGGGGATGATCCCCTTGATATATGTTATGTTCCATCCCATAGCTTCTTTCCTTTTCTGCTACACTTTCGATAATTGCTTCTCATGTTCCCTGTCCAAACAAGAAGACACAATCACAGGCAAAGTATCATTAGATCCAAGATATAAATATTTCAAATGTGCAGGTAAATGTTTCAACTCTAAATTAGGAGCAACATCTAGAAAAGGAGTAAGAATCTTCCTGCTTCCCTCATTAAAGAAGGGTAGGGGCTGCCGCCAATGAGCTTCCATAGCCTGCTCTTTTTATCTGGAATCAAGTAGAGCAAGTTCCTCATATACCCGCTCCAATAAAATGTCTTCCTCCTCATCCAGTGTGTATGCCTCCACACCAAAACACTACTCACTCACCGCATAAGCGGGAAACTTCATAACTTCAAAGATGTTGAAGGCAACTTTCTCATCATTGATCCTCATCGTCAACTCTCTGTTAGCCACAATCAATGATGGTCCTCCCCGTGGCTAGAAATGGGTGGCCTGGGATAAGGGGGACATCCTCATCGGCCTCCATGTCTAGGATCACAAAATCCGCTGGGAAGATGAGTCCTTCAACTCTCACTAGTACATCTTCCAAGACGCCCCTTGGACGTTTTATGGCGCGGTCTGCCATCTGCAAGCACATCCTAGTTGGTTTTGGTTCTCCCACACCAAGTTTCTCAAAAACGGATGTGGGCATCAGATTTATGTTTGCGCCAAGATCACATAGTGCCCTCCCATGAAAAGCATCTCCAACTTTCACATGAATGATGAAACCACCCGGATCTTTCATCTTCTTTGGTAACGCCTTTTGAACACGGCGCTACACTCCTTATTTAGAGTTACAGTCTCAAAATCATCCATGCACCTCCTATTAGAGAGAATGTCCTTGAGAAATTTTTCATACTTCGGAATTTGTGAAATGGATTCCGCAGAGGGAATATTGATATACAATTTCCTGATGATATCCACGAACTTCTTCAAGTACTTAGCATCCTCTTGGCTCTTCACTATGTTCCTCTTTTTTATAGGCTTTTACTCCGACTTCCTTCCCGTGGACTTTGATTGGGGAATCCCGATAGGCACGGGAGTTTCAACGGATTCTTCATCCAATGCTTTTTCAGCTGAATTGGTTGCCTCAGATCGCGCATGGGTAGGATATGGGGGATCCTTAGTGGTGGTCCTACTGCGAGTAGTGATAGCCTTCAACTGCTAAGGTGGAGTAATTGTGTTAGAAGGAAGCATACCAGGTGGAAGTCTAGTATTTTGATTGGCAATCTGCCCAATCTGCGTCTCATGACTCTTTATTGTGGCTCATAGAGACAATTTTGCTCTCCATATAATCTTGATTAGCCAGTAGCTTTCTCAATAAAGAGTTTGTCTCTTGGTCCTCTGGTTGCTAAGCCTGTTGCTGTGGAGCTTGTCTTTGCATTTGGTATGGGACATTAGGCTTCTGGCCGGGTGCATATAATCCACTGTTTGGATTGGCATAGCTGAAGTTGGGATGTTTTCGGTTATTAGGATGAGAAATGTTAGACCAATGCTGCTGTCGTGGTGGACCCATGTAGATAACATCTTCAAATGCATCGTTGTATCCCTGACTCGCATCCGCCACCATCTCTCCAACTGATTTCACCTGTGATGATGGATTCATGCCGCTGAAGGCCGAAGTCATAAGTGCCATTTGCTGTTCGAATTTTCGCTCCACAATTATTTCAATCTTGCTCACTAACGCCCCCATCGAATTTTGAGCCTACCAGTCTTAGATCTCGTAGATTCCCTCTTTGCCACACTGTTAAGCAAGTCTTGGCATCTCTGCACTCCCAAGCCCATAAAATTACCCCGAGCCATCATGTCCCGTTCCTTTGCTGTCTCTCTATCTAGGGCATTATAAAGTAGTGTAGTAGTTTGAACCATGGCTCTCCGTGAGTAGGACATCTCCAAAGGAGCTGATTGAATTTTCTACATGTGTCTCCCAAAGAATCATCCTCCTGCTGAGTAAACTTTGTGATGTCAGCCATTCGTTGTGAAACCTTGGATGGTGTAAGATATTTCCTGAGAAACTCTTGGCAACACTCTGCCCCTGTAGTGATACAACCCGCCAGAAGCTCCATGAGCCATGTCTTCGCTTTCCCCAATAACGAAAATGGAAAGAGCATCAGCTTTATAGTGTAATCTGGCACCCTCTGATCATGCATTGTGGGTGTAATTTGGTTGAATTTGAGTAAATGGGCATTTGGATCATCCCCCAGAGCCCCAGTAAACACACACTCATCTCGAACCAAATTGATCAGTTGATGATGCAATTCAAAATGAGCTGCATTGATTTGTGGCCTGACAATAGTGGGCAAGTATCCATCAGGTGTGGTTCTAAAGTAGTCCACCAAAGGACGCTCATCGACTTCCGCATTGTTGACTTGTGTCGCGGCATTCTGCTTGTTGTTTCCACTGTTATTTCCCCCATTATTGCCTACATTATTTCCACCGTTGTTACCTTCATTGTTTCCCCCTTGCATCCCCACACCGGTAAGAGTTTCAAGATTTGGGGGGTTCAAGCGAGCAGCCTACATATCGACCATCAGAGCTCCGAGTTGCTCAGTTTCTCTTGCCCAATTAGCTGCATCTTCCACAGCTGCAAGTCTAGCTGCCTCCGCATCTTGCATACCCTTGCGGATCCTCTCAAACTCAGCTCTAGTCTGCTCATCCATTTGAACTTAGTTTGCTTTCCTCGAGTCTCTACGTTCTGGGCGTATCAAAGTTTTTGGGTTTTCAAGTATTGGATACAAAGGATCGTCTCGAGAACTGGTCATGCACCGTGCTATTCAATCTGAAAACACATATCACACAAAGAAAATCGGTGAGTAACATATATTAACAAAAAAGTAAAATTCCTAAGGCTAGGAATTATAACTAATTTAGCCGAAGTCCCCGGCAACGGCGCCAAAAACTTGACACGCTCCAACTACAAGTGTACAGTTGTCGGTGCAGTATTAAACCGGTAAGACCAGGTTTGTCGAACCCAAGAGACTTCGTGTAATTTAGTTAATAGTTCTGAACCTTATGTGGGCACAGCGCGTTGTTTGTTTAACTAATTCTACTAAACTGAAAGGAACAATATTCTCAATTAACCGAGTGAATTGATCACGATTACCAAAGAATGCTTTATAATGTCACTAATAAAAGTCAAAATACAGGGAATTCTCTCTAGGATCACAAGGGATGATATGAGTTATGTTCTGATTCATGAAACACCAACATGTCTTCTATTATAAATCAATCACCACACAACTCAACGAGTTACCGAACAAGTTGTCTATATCTAAAATCAGTTTAAGTCGAGTTACCAAGTCTAATTCAATTTTAAGCATGCATTACGTTCATTATTCTACTTTACGATCCTAACCAACACTACCGAGTTACCAAGTAGTGATACAATTAGGTGAATAGCTCAATTTACCGACTAGGAATCACAGAGTTACCGCGTGAATGCCAATTGAGATCAATCCTACGTTAGCTATGCGCAAGAAAGATAGAGATTTAACATAAACTATTCATAACAATAGAAAAAAACGCTTAATTAAGTTCAAAACGTGAATCACAGTCTCAAAACAATGAGTTCATATCACAACCCTAGCTACCAAACGAGAATTTCCAGCAAAAAGGGGTTTAGATACTACAAAACATGATCCAAATATCAAATTTGATGATCATAAACCAAAACTTAGCAAGAAGAAAGAGTTTAGGAAGCAAACAAATAGTCACAAATCGTTTTCCAAGCTCCAAGAACGCTCCTAGCCTTCAAACACACCGTAGAACCTTGCTTAATCCCTGAAAATAAGACCTAAGTTGCTTAAATACGTTTCCATAATGATATTACAAAGTTTGGATAAATTGCCTAAACACCCTAGCGCAAATCTGCTCCTGTCAGCGAAGTCTTCGTAGGAACAAAATTCTCTTAGCACGAAGAGTCTTCGTACGAAGACTTTTTACTCTTCGTGCGAAGGTGTAACGACCTGAAATTTTTTTCCTTTAATAATTTATTTGTATTCATATTTATTATCATTATTAAATAGTTGTGTTTGATGCTTAGGTGTTATATGATTATTTGAGTGAATGTTTTGCTTGTATATGAATATTATTTTAGGTAAGATGAGTTGATTAGTCTAAAGATATAAAGTAGTAAGGGTTTAAGAGCACGATATGAAGATTTTGGGGTCAAATCTGCAAGAATTACATAATTTTATATGTAGGGGGGCCTAGGTGTATTTTAGACATAGTTAGGGGGCTGAAAGTGACTTTAACACAAAGTTTTATACCTGGTACATCAGAAAAACGGGATCAGTATTGTTTTTCACGACTTTTCTTCATTCTCCCATCCCCTTCCTCACACACACGACGCATTGAAGGAGATTATTAAACCCTAGCATTCAAGCTCTCAATCGGAAGTCAAGAAGAGGATTTTGGGCGCGGTGAAGGGGTCGAAACGGATCCTTACTCCCAGAGACATCCATTACTTAGGGTTTCTAATCTTGGAGTTTCTTGATCAAAATCCTTTTCGTGAGGTAGGAGTTTTAGTTTTGATTGTTAATTTACTTGTTATGAAGTATGATGCACTACGTGTGTTCTATGTGATCAATGAACATGTTAATTGATCTTCTTGTGCTCTTATCATATGACTTTATAAATCTGTTTTTTTTTTTCCATCATATTGGTTGTATATGAATTGGACATCAATATGTGAATTACATGTGATGCGGTAGTACTTGTGGTCATGGATTGATTAAAGTTGCTGTAATATGTCATAAATTTTATATGCGAGTGAGAGGTTGTTGGTGATACCGGTTGGGTACGGCTGATAATTAAATTGGGCTTGAACAGCTCCACGGTGAAAGACCGGAAACCTGCGCAGGAGGTAACTCATTCCATCGGGTAGTACCCGTAAAGAGGGCAGAGCCTATGGGGCTATTACGTGATATGGTCATGGCAGAGCCATGTGTTGGCTAAGTTGAACGGGACACGCTGTGTGCGGTCGCCGGCGGAGTCACGTGTTGGCTAGTACGTACACCACCGGTGGCGATTTGAGTGTTACACGGTTTGAGTTAATAAGAAAACGTAAGGTGTTATATGTGTGAATTGTGTCTACGCTTGTAGTGTAAATTAGTATGTGTGACTCTTTGATTTCGTGGAATACTTTCGGTGACTCGCATTTAATGACATGTCAAATTAATTATCTCAAACTATTACTTCTACTGGGCGTTGGTTTGCTCACTCCTTCAATTTTCAGGTGCTAGATTGGAGCCGAGAGTCTAGATATGAGATTCATGCAAGGAGAAGATTTTAGTTGCATTTAGTTAATAAAGTCGTCTACATGATGCACGCTTGGAACTTATTGAGATGTTGCTATTGATTTGAGATTTTATTTGAGGCTAGAGGCCATTTCATGTTTTAGATAGATTGGATTTGATGATTGAACCCGAATAGGATTTGGAGACATCTATTTGTCACTTTGCTCATCCTGAATTTTACGGACAGCAGTGCACGTTTTCCTCAATAAGTGTAGCTTGGATTATTATTTTGTAAAACTGTTTTATATGGGTATTCTACACTTATAGTGTTCAAATTTCATAATATTTCACCGTACGATTTAAGAGTTATTAATTTTTAAAGTTTGTGTTGCTGTCTTGGGTAGTTTTCACCGGTCAGCCCCACGTTTGTGCCAATAAGTCAAACACCCCTTTTTATTTTTCAAAACTGTTTTGTTGGGGTATTATAAACTTGTATATCAATGTTGTGTCAAAATTTCATAACATTTCGACTTACCGTTTAGGAGATATCGAATTACGAAGTTGTAGTCATAGTTCTGAATTTCGTAGCGACCAGCCACACGGTTTGGCCTATATCTCCTACGCCTCTTGACCTTTGTAAAAACAGTTTTAGTTGGTTGTAATACACCCTTGTAGGATCCTCCCTACCAAATTTCACAATGTTTTGCTGAACGGTTTGAGAGAAATCAATTTTTGAATCCAATCTCCATTTCTGTCCAGTTTCAGTGTGTTGTTTGTAACTTTACTCTCGTGCTCGGGTTATTGAAACCGGGGCGTGACAGAAGGCCTTCCCAGATAGCAGAAGAGTCTTGTTTTAAGAAGACATTTCAGCAGCTCCAAAATTTGGATAAGTCCCAAGTCTTCGTGCGAAGAATTTTGTCTTCGTACAAAGACACCTCCAAACTGCATAATTCTTTTTGGCTTTTTCGTCGAGTTCCTCGTTTCCGAAGCTCGTTTCCATCTCCCACATGATCTCCAAGCTCTATATTCCTGCGAATCACAACACGGAAACACAACCCGTGATCATATCACAATAAAAGTTCGAATGACATAAAAAAACGCCCGGATTCAACAAGAATAGCTCAAGAACTCATTTTCAACAATATTAGCACAATTTACTCAAAAAGACGAATATTCTCCATGTTGAGCACACAAAATGCATAAAAGTAAGTCATACAATAACTCCAAAAATGGAGTTATCATTGGGGATGATGAATGAGGAGTATGTGTATGTGCGTAGGTGTCACGGTGGGAGGTATATTGGTTCTTTCACAAGAACTAGCAGTGGGCTTCCTTTTCTTTTCTATTAATATTATTTCTTTTTTTGTATTATTTGGTTATTATGTATGTATATAACTAGATATGTGTTTATTGTTTTAGGAAAATGTTACTTACTTAATGCTTAATTATATATGCAGTTTGTAGTTTGATAAAAATAATTCTTAAGCTATTTTTTTAGTTTTTTTTAATAAATATAATTAGTTTCTTTGTTCAAAAAATAAAAATGATACTTTTTATCTTTAGTATTTCTTACGCGCTATTGGAAAAAAAATAGTTAGTATGTTCCATAATGACAAAAGCTAGTATTTGTTTACGAATATATAGTATATTAAATAATAGTCATATTACACCTTAGTAAATTTTGGGGGAGCTTAATAAAGGGTATACGTGCATTTCATATAGGACCTTTATGTGTATGTCGTGATAGCAAGATATTGATATATGACTATGTTGTCATTGTAGATTCAGAATTCGTAGGAGGCGAGTTCGTTGAGGACCCCTACTACTAGTTCAGTGCTTGCTTGTGTGTGAAGCTCTCTCCATTATCAAGTAAGTTTATGCGCACAATACTTTAACTATCAAAATGTGTCTTGACATGTGTTACTTGTGTTTCAAATAACGGTTTAAAGTCTTACATATTTGGAATCTCTCTTGCAAATATCTTTTTGAAAATATGTGGTTACTTCTGAATTTCGAACTAATGGTTCTATAATGATCTTGTGAAATGCTAATGAACGATGAATGAAATGGGGCGATGTACAAAGGATGTGTGTGAAGGCTACAGACGGAGGCGTACATGAGACAACCTTCCTTCGGTTTCATACCCTACCCTATATGGGTTTTTCTTTATATTGTGAAAGCTATAGAGTACTACATATGCATGTGTGGGTCACAACTGCATAGGAGTGTCCACATTTAAGGTCCTTTAGCTATGTGATGGGTGGGGTAGTTTCGGGCTACCTACAAACGCTCTGGGTGAATTGGGATGGACTGTGATATCCCAAGAGGTACCTGTGTGATGATATTATTGCATCATGACCTCTCTATGCATTCGTTACCCGCTGGGCTCTAATATGCCTCAGCTCAACTGATTAACTAACATGTGGAATCTCTTCAGTTATATTTATTTCATTCTTTCAGCCAAAGCTCGATTTTACATATTGTGGTATATGCTTACTCAGTTTTTACTGATAACTGTTTTTCTGCGTCGGCTTTTTCCATTTGAAAACCTACAGGTTATGAATAAGTTAGATGGGGAGGAAACGCGCGCACGAGTAGAAGTTTAGGATCATAAATGGCGGTGGCTAATCGGGTGGAGCAAGTGAAAATTGTGGTTCGAGCATACTTTAATCTTTCGGCCGGCGTTCTTGCCTACAGTTTGCCAGTCACAAAGTTCCTCTGGTCCGTGGCCGACCAAAAGATGTTAAATGAGGAGAACTTCAAATAGGTCTCACAGTGGTCGTTCTTCAAGGATCCGATACCCATGGTCGTACTGATTCTTGTCAGCGTTTTGGCAGGGGCTGCATGCTTTTTTCTACTATGGGGCCGCAACAACGAGAAATTCCTCACGGTGACAAAATGGATGGCTAAGACCTACGCAACGTACCATGTGAGGTACTTTACCGTGTCCTACGGTCTCGTCGGCGGACTAAGCAGACTCGTCGGGAAAGAGGGTAAAGGGTTCGAGATAGCATTTTGGGGTGGGACAAATTGTGATAACTCTCTCACACATTTTCATCTCAATCCTTCTTTTTTCATCTTCTCTCTGTTTTCTCCCTCCTGTTTCAAAAATGGCGGCTAATCCGACGGA